>MU968450.1:32606409-33020296 GCA_034641835.2 Pinus albicaulis
AAGCTTGTGTAAAAATAAAGAGGTACTCGCCAAGCATGGTGGGGAAAATGGAACCAACATCATTGTCGTGTCGGCAGTATGTCGCTCTTGAACATGGCACTTGTCTGAATTTGTGTCAGGTTGGGGACATCTCATCTCGTTCTTCACTTGCCTCCGTGGGTTTGGATAATCCCTTTTGACCTCTCATCTTCTCATTGCCTCGTCACCATGACCTCTGATCCGTTGATGTCAAATACTTCCAAGTCCACTGTCGTGCCATTTACATGTTCAAGAGAAGTTGGCCTCTGTGAAGTGTCAACCTCCCTCTGATTCTCGTTTAATTCTGATTCACAAAAAACATCATGTTCTTCTGTCTCGTGTCGATGATGTGGGAAACATTATGGCCCACCTTCGATCAAGGTCACTTCCTGTCGACTTCAGCTCATTATCTAGGAAGCTGATCTAGAGACTCCCTTATGGTACCTTGGAGCCTGCATACCTCAATGGCAGGTTCGTCGCACTCGACGTGAGGTTTTCGTCATTGGCCTCCGATCGGGTGATTCTACGGGTGTTCGATGCTAGCTCATTGATTCGCACGCTGTGGATTGTACCTATAGTACCTTGAGAGCCACTGTCATTATTGGTGGTTCCTCTCGTGTCTATTAACAACTTTCATTATTGGCTGGTAATCAGACGATGTTCTTTCATGTTCGACTTCAGCTCACATATTCGCATGCTTGAACTTGTACTTTGTTCGGGTCAAGATGGAGCGCAAGACCCTGGATTGTGTCTGTTGTAATCCAGGCTGCGATATTGTGGATTATTATGATTATTTACATGACTCACTGATTGGATGGATGCGACCATACCTGATTCTATTTATCGATCCTCACTGGATGGCTGCATCCATACCTTGGATCTAGGTTATTGTATACTCTATTATGGATGGCTGTGCCCATACCACGCATATATATCATGTATCTGAGACATCATTTGTACTTCGCTCCGTAGGTTTTTCGATGGCAGTGTTTTCAGTCGGCATGTTCTCGTAAAGCATTTCACCCCTCTCTCTCTCTCGGGCCTCATGCTCTAGGGGGCATCTGTTACACAGCAAATTGTCAACGTCCCTACAATCCCCATCCCGCACATTGGAGGGCTTATTCTGTGACCTGTGGGCAGAGTTAAGACTTGAAGATACTTTCATTGCATCCCTCTGAAGATGAGCTTTAATTGCCCTGAAGACATCTCCCTACAAAAAACCCTAAAAATAGCTCTTTTTCCATTGGCGCGGTTCCACAGTTCAGCCCTCACACCAAGGGGGAAAATCCTCCAAAAAGGGCGCGCCAATTGGCGCTATGTCATAGAGCCGCACCCACGCCAACCATATTAAGAGGTGTTTTTTAAAAATAAAAGGCGGAAGTTTCATCCTAACAAATTCCTAGACTGATTTCTATCTTGAGTTGGGAGGTTTGGCTACGGATTTCCATAAAGAGGAAGTGGTTTGCCACCTCTCATTGAAGCTTCCTTGATGATAGGGCCAATCCCATAATTATAGGGATCCCAACTCCCCTTCCTCCTTCTATAAAAGCTTGTCCATTTCCATTGCAAGCTAGTTCTAGAATCTCCAAGTTCCCAAGAGCTTTCATGCTGCAAAAGCCTTCTTGATTCCCTAAGGCCAAATCCAAGCAAGGAGACTATTGTCAAGTATCCGGAGGGAGAGGCTTGTCCCATCCTTGACAGGCTTCATCGAGACATGTTCTTCTGACGACCTGCCAAAGGAGAATTCGGCGTCGAAGCTTTGGTTGTATTCTTCTTTTTGACTCATTAATATTGAGCGACTATTGGTTATGGTTCCACTCTTGTTCTTGATTATGTTCATGAGTTATGTCTTCTTTGACTGACATATAGTTGTATGCACTGGATTTTATGCTTGCGTTTGTGTTTTTTCTTGCATTTGTAGGTGTCCGATCATGGAGATCGTGGGGATTGTGATCTGCCAGGGCAAAGGAACGAGAGCACCACCTCTTCTACAAACGAAAACGTTGGATTCCAGGTAAGCCTTCCTCGCAAGTGGGTCTATTTACAATTAGGAACCTGCACTGTAGTGTGTTTGATTGTTGCTAGACCCGATCTGGGCTAGTAGGGATCGCCTCTGTCCGCAGAGGGGATTTACCTCCTCAATAGGGGGACATCGTCATTCGTGTTCAATGAAACTTATAACTTGAAATGTAACATCCCTAGGTTAAAAGTTCATGTAATAAAGTTAATAAAGTAAAAATAAGACCAAGGTCATGGGGCACGTATTCCAAGGTAAATGTTGGGAAAAATATACTAATGTGGGTGTTCATTTTGTTTATTATGGCTAGGGGAAATTGGCAATGGAAATGGTAGCAGGTTTGGAAATTAAAGAGGCATTAATTGGAAATTTATTTATGAAATTAATGGAAATTAGGAGAAAGGGAATGTGGAAGGTCACAGGTTCCATGTGCGGAGGAAAATGAAGGAAAATAATGGAAAAATGAAGAAAATAGAGGTCTCATTAATAAAAAGGCTTATGAGGATCAGTTCATAGCTTTTATTTATTTTTATTTTTACTTTTATTTTTAATTTTTAATTATTTTAATTATTTTAATTTTTAATTTTTAATTTATTTATTTATTTTTTTCAGTTCATTTTTGGAGCTCTCTCTATTCTCTCTCACATATTCTTGCACATTTATCATTTTCTTGCAACACTCTAGCATTGGAGCAAGGAAATTAAAGGAAGGACAAAGAAGGCAAAGGAAAGCAAAGATCAAGCAAAGAGGAGTTGGATCAAGCTGATACAATAGGATTTCTTGTAGGTATCGAGTTGCATGTATGATTTACTTAGTAGTATTTCCATGCATGGTAAATGCATGTGTGTATTTGGCTATCTTGATGTCATTGGCATAGGATTTTCTAGGTGTGATAGTGGTTTTTAGCCTTGCCTTGCCATTTCTGGATAGCCATGGTGTGATGGGGTTCTTTTACTTGGTTTAGTTGGATTGTTGAATGATTTCAAAATTGATTGGGGTCGTCTCAAGGCCTAGGGATCCCTTGACTGATGTTGGAGTGTATTTGGTGCACCTATGTACAAAATCACACCAACTTAAGGGGTGTGGTCTACCCACTTAAGTTATTGGTAACATGCAGAAAAAGAAGTGGAGTCAAGCAAGTTAGTGGAACAAGCTAGAATCATAAGCATACTAGATATAGAAATAGCATGCATATATAAACTAAAACTAAACTAAAAACTAAAACAAATAAACACGAGCTTTGAAAAGAGTCAAACGACAACAATAATACAAACGGTGGCTCTTAGCCCCTCTTATTGAGCGCTAGTAGGAATAAGAGTGAAATTTTACCCTCTTGCCAAAGGCCCCTAGAACATGGGTTCTAAGTCCCGATGCAAGGATTTTTTTATCCCAAGCTTGCCTCAGTGCAGTCTCCCTTTATCTCTACTGTGGTGGACTGAACTTGTTGGATGGCCAACAATTGAATCCCCTCTATCTTCAGCTTCAGATCACTAACTACTGGTATTTCTTGCAAAATTCTGGCTAGCATAACAATTTTTTCACCCATTCTTCATCTCATGGTGGCCTTATATAGGAGATTTCAAATCCTCCTTCCCTCTCTTGGTACATTGTGGATGGTGACCCAAGAGAGGGGTATGATTCCTTTGTGTGCTCACTTGATTTTTAAGCAGGCGTTGGTGGTTGTCTTTAGGCAGCTTCAAGTGAGGAATCACTTGACCTATGATTTGTGTGGTCCCAAAAAGTGACATTTCGCCACTCCCAGGATTGTGTGCATTTTGGGTCATAGGGCACGCAAAGGCGCTCTTCACAAAGGATAATGCACGCAAAATCATTTAGGACTTGTTCAAATTTGATTTTTCCTCAAACCTTAGATATTTTTAAATAATTTCCAGATTCGGTAATGTCTTCCAGCCCTGTAAATCCTTCTATTTAACATTAGATAATGTCGTCTTATGCTATACAATTTTCCAGTGTTAACAACCGATAATGGCGAGATATATAGTAAAACCTGGTTGTGGATAATATCGTAGGCCTAGGAATCCCTTTACTGTGTTGATATTGCAACAAGATGATGAGCTTAGTGGAAAGAAGTCGCCTTCACTAAGTGGGCCCGCAGGCTATTTTTGGCGCAAAGTCTATTTTTAGACTATGTCTATTTTTAGACATATGGATCATGTTCTATGAGTTGTAAGATGTTATTTGTGGATGTTTGGTCAAGTTGGAAAAATAGATGGACTTCTATTTTTAGACATACTGGGAGGAATCTATTTTTAGATTTCTAGTCTAAAAATAGATATGTCGAATATTATTAGCTCTTAATAATATTTGGACTATAAACATTATCTTATTCTCTTGGAGCACTTCAGTTAAGTGCACAGATGTGGCACAGGAGCCGACAGAAGGAATTACGCTATTCCTGAGGGTTAAGTGGAGCTATTGCATGGATACTTCAGTTAGAACTCATGTGACAGAGTTTGGTGGAGTTGATTGAGGAGTTAATGGAGTTGTGTTCAGTTTAACTAATCTAAACATAGTTGAGCTATTTGTATCTAGTCTAACTGATTGATACAATTAGTGAGAGTGGTGTGAATTAATTATTAATTAATTCACTAATTATAAACTCATTAATCAACTAAAGAATGCATCATTTAACTTCAGTGCATGGACAGTTTCAGTGGAGACCAGTGCAGAAATAGGTGAAAGAGCAGGTTAACTATCAGTTGTGACTATACTGTTGCATATTTGCAACACACAGTGATTGGAGACGCCCATGCGGATTGCGCAGTACAAGTTAGGTGGTTTATTTTATTTAATTAGCCATCCCATAGCATTGATTACGCAATAGAGGCTGGCTATCAAGTGGCAAAATATTGGAGGATGTGTTTTGCTAGATTTAGCTTGATAGTGTGTAGCAATTCGAGGTTGTGCAGAGAGCTTGTGAGGAGCTTTGTACTATGATTGTTACATGATCTCCATGACATATAATATAAATATAGTTGGGGGTTTTCATCTTTAAGCTTTCCCATGAAATACTGTGTTCATATGTGTGATTGTTTATGGTTTTAATGTGTGCATGCAATTGATTTTATTTCCACAATTAATGATCAATGGTAGAAGAGATTTTGTATTTTGCATGAAGATAAAATAGTGTGTGATCAAGAGAATCTCGGTGAATAATATATCAGTTATTCAAATTTCTACATGGTATCAGAGCAATATTGATCATTGGAGCAATTGCAAAACATTGAAGCGGTTGAGTTTTGAGCTGGTGGAATTCGAATTTGCAGCAGTGTTTTCTTGGTGTCGAAGTTGAGATGTCTTTCAACGGATTGCGATTGGAGTATGCCCTTGAGGGAAGCTTGAATTATATTGCATGGAAGGACAGGATGGAGGCGGTGCTGGATGACAATGGGTTGAAGGAGTTCATAGATGCAGAAATTCCAAAGCCTACTTCTAGTGATGCTGCCGTACTTGACGCATGGCAAAAGAAGACAGCAAAGTGTCGAAGGATTCTGTTGGAAGGTGTGAAGGATCACATAGTATCCAACCTTCATGGTAAGGCTTCTCCATTCTTGATGTGGAAAGCTTTAACAGATTTATTTCAAAGCAAGAGTGACCAGAGGAAGTTGGCGCTCAAGGAGAAACTCACAAACATAAAAATGGAGAAAGACGACAGTATGCCCGAGTACCTCACGAAGTTCATCCAATGCAGGGATGAGCTGGGAAGTGTGGGGGTTACTGTTGATGATGAGGACTTGGTGACCTTGGCTCTCCTTGGGCTTCCGAAGATTTGGCATTCCTGTTGAGTCTCAAAAGTGTTTTCCATATTCATACATATTTCCATTATGTCATAACCATCTAGCTCTTATTTCATAGCCATCTGACCTAAAGCCCTACATCAAGTAACCATTTTTCATAAATATATGGGTTAGGATCCTTGTTTTCCAAGGTTATTTATTTTATGTATTTAAAGTGAATTTATGATTAGAAACTAGAAAATTAACATAGTTTCATATATCTATATATGTGTTGTGAGTTTTGTGACATGTGTAGGTCAAAAAGGAGACTTCTAGAAGACTCTTATGTGGCACTCTAAGGCCAAATTCGAATTTGGTTAGAGAATATCATGGGATCATGAGAACATGTGTCTCACTTCCTTGTTGTATTGAAACTCTAAGAGGATATGTGTCTCCTTTCTTAAGTTGTGTTGAAATTCTAGAAAGACATGTGTCTTATCATTTCCTATTTTGATTGTAACTCTAGAGTTGGAGGGAGAGATTCATGGACTCTCATTAATGAGATGAATCCTCATATTTTGTATAAATAGGAGAAGCTTTCTCCTATCATGGTTAATGAAGAAGTAAGGA
Source organism: Pinus albicaulis (assembly GCA_034641835.2). Lineage (NCBI taxonomy): Eukaryota > Viridiplantae > Streptophyta > Pinopsida > Pinales > Pinaceae > Pinus > Pinus albicaulis. Next base: position 32,612,812 of record MU968450.1, read on the forward strand.
AGAAGTAAGGAGGAAGTAGGAGAAAATAAGAGTATTTTGTAACAAAGTTCAAGATGGAATGGGATGTAGATTTGTGAAATTTTCAATAGAGAAATTCAGTTCTTTGATGATGTTTTGATTACAACTTTAAGGAGCTGAAGGACTTCACCAAATTGGTAGTAGAGGGCCCCTGCTATCCAAGGAGGCTTTTATATGCTTTCTAGATAAGTAGATTTTAATTCATGTCTTGCATTATTTGTTTAACTAAAAGATCATCATTATCTTACAATCATTCTTTTTCTTAAAATGCTCTTCCAAAATATCATTATTAGATGCAAAAGATTTGGTTGTATTATATTGAGTTAATTAACATTTTCTGTTTTGCAATTAGATTAAAAGATCCTCATTATCTTACAATCATTCTTTTTCTTAAAACGCTCTTCCAACATATCAATATTAGATGAAAGAGATTTGGTTGTATCATGTTGAGTTAATTAGCATTTTCTGTTTTACAATTAGATTAAAAGATCCTCATTATCTTAAAATCATTCTTTTTCTTAAAACGCTCTTCCAACATATCAATATTAGATGAAAGAGATTTGGTGTATCATGTTGAGTTAATTAGCATTTTCTGTTTTGCAATTAGATTAAAAGATCCTCATTATCTTACAATCATTCTCTTTCTTAAAAATGTCTTCAAAATATCATTATTAGATGAGAAAAAATTTGGTTGTATTACGTTGAGTTAATAGCATTTTTAAAGATTGCAATTCCTTTTTGTTAATTATCACCGTTAGACTTATTCTAATACTCTTCCAAAATATCATTATGATGAATAAGGCATAACTGTGGTATTGTAGGTTTTAGTGCTTGTTTACACTAAGTGGCATAGCCATTCTTACTCTTACAAAGCTCTTCCAAAATATCATAACAATGAGTAAGAAATAGCTGTGGTGTCTTAGATTTTAGTTGCATTTTCTTTCATTGTTACGTTTATTTTCAATTGCATTGGATAATACAACCATGATTGTTTTACAAACTCTTCCAAAATATCATTCATCATGAACAAGAAGGGCTGTAGAATTCTATAGACTAGTTGCATGTTAATTTAGTGAGAGTACTCCAGAGGTAGATTACATTTCTGTTCCCAAAAACAATAAGAAAAACACATACAACGAAGTAAGGAAGAGGTCACTTAAGCACATATAGTGCACCACACTTCATCAGTTTACTAGCCCTGGTTGATAATTTATGTTAGCAATTTAGGACGCTAAATTGACTACACATTTTGGCGCCGTTGCTGGGGAAGTGTAATTAGGAGACCTTATTTCTTACAACTAAAAAAAATTAATAATTCTTGAGTATGCTCTCCTCCTGCACTTCGTGTGATCTGGAGGATCAGAAAAAAAGTTATGTAAAAAAAAAAAAAATTAATAATTCTTGAGTATGCTCTCCTCCTGCGCTTTGTGTGATCTGGAGGATTAGAAAAAGAATTTTTATGTGAAAAAAAAAAGGAGACAAAATAAAACTTCATCATTTCAATTGATTCAACAATTTAAAAAAAAAAATTTTGTTTTCATGAAAAACTTTGATTTCAATAAATTGTTTTGTTTAATGAATATATATGTGTATTTTTAAATTTTTAAAAATATAACATATATAATTAAACAAATCAATTAATTAATAAAAAAAAATGAAAAAAAAAAAATTAAATTGTTTTGTTTACTAAAATATATATGTATATTTTTAAAAAAAATATGAAAATACATATATATAATTTTAATAACAAATCATTTAAAAAAAAAATGAAAAAAAAAAAATTTAAATTGTTTTGTTTACTAAAATATAAATGTATATTTTTAAAAAAAAATTGAAAATATATATATATATATATATATATATATATATATAATTTTAATAACAAATCATTTAAAAAAAAATGAAAAAAATTTGAATAAATTATTTTGTTTAGTAAAATACATATGTATATTTTTAATTTTTGAAATATTACATATGTCATTTTATTAACAAATTAAAAAAAAAAAATCAAATCAATAAACAAAAACCAAATTTAAAAAAAAAAAAAAATTGAACAATAAAACAAAAACAAAAATTAAATCAAAACAAAATCACATAATAAAACAAATTAAAATGCATCATTTGAAAAAAAAGGCAGATACCATAGTTCGAAATTGCGAAATTCGGAACTGCATACTCAGCAAGTTTGTGCCAGTGTTACAAATAGGCAGCATTGTGCTTATTATTGCAGGGGATCACATTTTCCCTACACTGGGATACACAACGCTTCCTCCTTCGTACTACTCCCTGAAACAGAAACGCTTTAGAGTTATTACAACTATCTGGCTTCTTGGAAATGCATTGCAAACGCCGGCTTCCATACCCAAAATGATGGAGAATTCAAGCGTTAAGAGCAAATGGAATGAAAGGATTTCGCTGGGTGAAAGAACTCCCAAACAAGATGGTGAAGGAGACGCTTGCATGATGTCTCATAATAAAGATTTTTTAGAAGATGGCAAAGAGGCAAAACATGCCTTGACTGAACTCAAGAATGCCCAGGTGAAGGATAAGCGTTGTTGTGTGACACCAAGTCAAGATAATAACACTCTTTACATAGGCAATATTTGCAAGACAAATCAAGATGAAGATGTCCAGGAAGGTGACGAGGAGGATGCAAAGATTTAATTCTCAGAAATCTTACGGAACTAACCAGAAAACGATTTTTTTTTTTTGCCAAAGCATCTCAAAAAACACAACTGTATTTGACACATAATTTTAAAACGTGAATTCTGATCAAACCGAAATGAATTTCAAAAAATGGAAACATGGGTTTGTTTTCCAATAGGGTCAATTAGATAACCCAGAAATCGTTTTACGAAATTCGTGGCGGTCTGGGAGAATTTCTTGGTTCTTTGAAGCCCATTTTTGCCTGCCGCGTGAGGAAAAAACGGTTTTGTACAGTGGAGAGTTTGGAAACGGCACTCTGCATTGATGATCCGATTTTATAGATTTTAAGAAGACAAATTTTAAACAAAATCGAAGTCTATCGTGGCATGATCACAGTAGAAATCAAGGGAACTAATACCCAAGTTCAAACAGCGCAAAAATTTATTCAGAATTTCATGGCAGGAGGTCATAAGAAGTTACGCACAATGTTGATGCTAGTTATGGTTCTTATGCCCAAAATTCAAATTCTTTTTATCTTTCATCCACTGTGAGCAGTGACACGGTTGGTGGATATGGATCCCCCTATGGTACAGGATATGGTTATTGATATCTATGGATGTATATTTTCATAATATTATGTTTTTGGTCGACTCCTGTTTCTATTGCAATTGACATGGTCTAGTTTTTAAATGCTATGTTTAGGAGCAACCGTTGACCTTTTGTAGAGTAGTAAATGTTGCTTCTAAGATGTGTCAAAGTATTCAGGTAACTGGAAGAGGGGGCATGCCATGTAATGTCGTCTTATGGTAATGGAAAACATTTGGCCTTTTCAACAAAAAAAAAAGCTAGCTAACACTATAGTGACTTTGTGTTAATAGTTTAAAAAAAATAAAAAAATAAAAAATAAAAATAAAAATAAATGCATTTTTCTTTTTCAATTTTGTTTTGATTTAAAAAATAAAATAAAATAAAAATGAATAATTTTGAATCAATGAAATGAATAAGTTATTTGCTCACTTTTCTGAAGGTACTGATTAATTTTGGACTGATGATAAAAGATAAATGGCTAACCTTTTATTCAAGATTTTTTGCTACAGAAACTGTCGACATTCTGCAGCGAAAGCCCAATTCCGTAGTTGTTCTCCAATTCTGCAGCTGAAAAAGCTCATTGTTCAAATCAGCCTAACTTTCTCATACAAAATCAGATTTTGATGATTCAAGTATCGTTGGAAAGGTCTCAACAAGATCTACACAGTGAGAAATCCATCATTAAAGTTTGAAAAGGTAAATCATGAAATAAATTGCTGAAAAGAAGTAACATTCAACTTGAGGCACTAATTCCAAAACATGTATAAATTCTTTTGATTTTTCCTTTGAGAACTTGTTTCATTAATACAAATTCTTAGTTTTGTGTGTAGATATCATAACTAGAGAGATTGATCACCTCTCTCCTTTGATAATCTTACATTCCATTGCAGAAGAAGTATTAGTTTTTTTTGCAGGTTCCAGGAGGAAGGACAAATGACTACAAGAGAATGGTGTCTCTTTAAGAGACCAATTTGTTTCATAAGAGGATGATCAGCAACAAAGAGGAGGAAATATGCCGATGCAAAATCAGATCCAAACACTTGAAAAACTTTCAGATACTATTGTCTCCATCACATCCATACCTCATAATAAACCATTCACCTCATTTCACTTCATATTTTCCATTTACATTCACATCCACTTTCCATTTCCTTTTGTCCATTCATAACCCACAAATAAAAGCAGGAGGCTCATTCATATGCTTATTGCCCATTGCCATTTCTATTCTCCATTACCATCTTCCATTTTCATCTTCCATTTCTTGTCATTTTCATTCCGCAAATAAGCCCTGCTTCAATGCAAACCATTGAGTCCATAGTCCTTTGAGTCTAAGTTCTTTGTAAAAACATCTTGAGGCTTGCATGCCTTAATGGCAAGTTCTCATGCTGACAAACAATGGGAATACATTAATGTCCTTTGTTCGTCAGATCTTCTAGGTGACTCGACATCAGCAAAATCATTCGTACCTAGCAAGATGTGTTTGGGCATCTTGACTCTCATTGTCATCAATGGTGAGAGTTCTTGTGTTGACTAGTGGCATCCATTAATGGCCACTAAGTCAACAATTTCCTACTATGTTTGACATCAGAACATATTTTCACATAGTAGGAATTGTGCCAATGAGTTTTGAAGACATGAAGATTATTATTTTCAGCATTTTGGAGCAGATTCAGCAAGTTTTAGTAGAAGCAATAAAAAGTCATCTTATCTCTTTATCCATGACTCCTCTTGTTCAGCCACTTGAAGAAAAATATGATCAAAATTTTGCAGCCACCACACATGCACAACTCATCCACATTTAAGGTAAGTGAAGGTATGTTGTTTTCTAATTTTTAGTCATGTAATTCATTAGAATGCTAAAATTGTAACTTTGGAAAAATTCCCCACTCCCTTTTTCACATTGTCATATCTTTAGTTGGGGGGAAGGGACATCATTTCATATCCACATGTCATACACTATCACATATTTTCATTTCATTTCCATCCACATATACTTTCCAACCAACTATTGTTGCAACATGATCCAAAAGATTATATGCCTTGCAAATGATCAATTCATTGATGTAGTAATTGATTCTAAATGTTTTCATGAACTTTGATGCAACAAAGAAAATAAAGCATTGTTACACAAGAACCATTGCTAAAAAAAAAATTGGTTGTCACACAAGAACCAACCATTCAAAAAAATGTTGCAATCAAATGTATTATACTTTGCCAAAAAGAAAATATCAAGAAGCAAAGTTTGGAACGAATCTATATGAGTCAAAGATCAACTCATGGACAAATGAATCATTGCAATAGTTGCATGAGAACATGCAACAACTTCAGTTGGGGGGTATGTTGAGTCTCAAAAGTGTTTTCCATATTCATACATATTTCCATTATGTCATAACCATCTAGCTCTTATTTCATAGCCATCTGACCTAAAGCCCTACATCAAGTAACCATTTTTCATAAATATATGGGTTAGGATCCTTGTTTTCCAAAGTTATTTATTTTATGTATTTAAAGTGAATTTATGGTTAGAAACTAGAAAATTAACATAGTTTCATATATCTATACATGTGTTATGAGTTTTGTGACATGTGTAGGTCAAAAGGAGACTTCTAGAAGACCCTTATGTGGCACTCTAAGGCCAAATTCGAATTTGGTTGGAGAAGATCATGGGATCATGAGAACATGTGTCTCACTTCCTTGTTGTATTGAAACTCTAAGAGGATATGTGTCTCCTTTCTTAAGTTGTGTTGAAATTCTAGAAAGACATGTGTCTTATCATTTCCTAGTTTGATTGTAACTCTAGAGTTGGAGGGAGAGATTCATGGACTCTCATTAATGAGATGACTCCTCATATTTTGTATAAATAGGAGAAGCTTTCTCCTATCATGGTTAATGAAGAAGTAAGGAGGAAGTAGGAGAAAATAAGAGTATTTTGTAACTAAGTTCAAGATGGAATGGGATGTAGATTTGTGAGATTTTCAATAGAGAAATTCAATTCTTTGATGTTGTTTTGATTACAACTTTAAGGAGCTGAAAGACTTCACCAAATTGGTAGTAGAGGGCCCCTGCTATCCAAGGAGGCTTCTATATTCTTTCTAGATAAGTAACTTTTAATTCATGTCTTGCATTATTTGTTTAACTAAAAGATCCTCATTATCTTACAATCATTCTTTTTCTTAAAATGCTCTTCCAAAATATCATTATTAGATGGAAAAGATTTGGTTGTATTATATTGAGTTAATTAACATTTTCCGTTTTGCAATTAGATCAAAAGATCCTCATTATCTTACAATCATTCTTTTTCTTAAAATGCTCTTCCAAAATATCATTATTAGATGGAAAAGATTTGGTTGTATTATATTGAGTTAATTAGCATTCTCTGTTTTGCAATTAGATTAAAAGATCCTCATTATCTTACAATCATTCTTTTTCTTAAAATGCTATTCCAAAATATTATTATTAGATGGAAAAGATTTGGTTGTATTATATTGAGTTAATTAGCATTCTCTGTTTCGCAATTAGATTAAAAGATCCTCATTATCTTACAATCATTCTTTTTCTTAAAATGCTCTTCCAAAATATCATTATTAGATGGAAAATATATGGTTGTATTATGTTGAGTTAATTAGCATTTTTAGTTGCAATTCCTTTTGTTAATTATCACAGTTAGACTTATTCTAATAAACTCTTCCAAAATATCATTATGATGAATAAGGCATAACTGTGGTATTATAGGTTTTAGTGCTTGTTTACACTAAGTGGCATAGCCATTCTTACTCTTACAAAGCTCTTCCAAAATATCATAACAATGAGTAAGAAATAGCTGTGGTGTCTTAGATTTTAGTTGCATTTTCTTTCATTGTTACGTTTATTTTCAATTGCATTGGATAATACAGCCAGGACTGTTTTACAAACTTTTCCAAAATATCATTCATCATGAACAAGAAGGGCTGTATAATTCCATAGACTAGTTGCATGTTAATTTAGTGAGAGTACTTCGGAGGTAGATTACATTTCTGTTCCCAAAAACAATAAGAAAAACACATACAACAAAGTAAGGAAGAGGTCACTTAAGCACATATAGTGCACCACACTTCATCAGTTTACTAGCCCTAGTTGATAATTTATGTTAGCAATTTAGGACGCTAAATTGACTACACAATTCCTATCAGGACTCTGTCAATGGTCAGGAGAAATTGCCAGGATGGGAGCGACTTTGGTCGGGTCTTGTGCAAGAGGAGATAAGGTGAAGTACCGGGGACAGATCTTCCTCAAAGAACTCTGATGAAGAAAATTGCACTTTGGCTGCCAAAGCAAAGAAGGGGAAGAGCAAGAAAGCTTCTCATTCCGGTGTGAAAGGCAAGAAGCAGGACATGTCAAAGGTGAAGTGCTTTCACTGTCACCAACACGGACATTATGCCACTAGTTGTCCACAGAAGAAGAAAAATAAGCAGGCTGCTGGATCTGCAGCTGGAGATGCCTTAGCCTCACAGTTTGAGCTGGATTTTTCGCTGATCGCATGCTTGGTCTCAAGTGTGATGGGTTCAGTGTGGTTTCTTGACAGTGGTGCGTCTTTTCACATGACAGGAGATCGAGATTTGTTTACTGATCTAGATGAGAAATATCTTGGAGTGCACATCAAGATGGGCTTATGATGCAGAGCATGTGACCGCATCTGCACTACTTCCCTTCGAGAGGAAACTGCAAACCCTTCATATTGAAGGGAGTGATGCATGTTCCATGATTGAAGAAGGATATTATCTCTGTGGCGATGTTAGAAGACAAGGGATATGATGTTGTCTTTAGCGAAGGAAAGGCTTTCCTGCGCAGTAAGGAAACTGGTGAGACCCGGAGGATAGGGGTTCGAGTTAAGAACCTTTATCAATTGAAGGTAGATCGCTGGGCAGCAATGTCAAGCAAGGCAGAAGGAGTGGTGAGCCGGGATGATGGCGAGTTGTGGCACCGGAGATTGGGCCACCTTCACCATGGAGCTTTGAAGATACTGCAGTAGATTTCTACTAGGCTTCCTAAGGGTACTCTTGCGCAGTCAGATCAGTGCAAGGGATGTACCTTGGGAAAATTTGTGAAAGCCACCTTTCACGAGAAGGATAGTCGAGCCACGACGATCCTTGAGAGAATTCACACAGACATGTGTGGACCTTTCTCAGTAGCTTTGACAGCAAAGCACAGGTACTATGTGATTTTTGTTGATGATTTTCTCGGAAGTGCTGGATCTTCTTCATGCAGAAGAAGAGCGAGTCATACTCAAAGTTCTGTGAGTTCAAGGCACTGGTTGAGAAATAATCGGGGAAGCAGGTGAAGGCTCTTAGGATCTACAATGGTGGTGAAGTCATCTCTGGCGAATTCAAGGACTTTTGCAGCGCAGAAGGAATTCGAAGAGAGCTCATAGCACCTCATAACCCACAGCAGAATGGGGTTGCTAAGCGGAAGAACAGAACGATCGTGGGTGCTGCACAGAAAATGTTGCATGATCAGGGCCTTCCCATAAACTTGTGGGCTGAGGCATGCAATACTGCAGTATATGTGCAGAATCGTTGTCCTCATAGGATACTTGGGATGAGTACACTCGAGGAGGCGTTTTCTGGTAAGAAGCCTGATATTTCCCACTTGAGGATTTTTGGTTCACCTGTTTACATTCATGTGACGAAGGATGCCAGGAAGAAGCTGGAGCCGACTGCAGAGGTTGGGATATTTGTGGGGTACACTGATACACCCCACAACTATCCTGTGTATTTTGTAGACAGTCGCAAGACTGTTTTACGACGGGATATCAAATTTCATGAGGAGAAAGCCATGAAGTGTTCTCTTGAAAGGGAGACACACTTTCATGCAGATGAGGAGCTATTAGTTCCTAAGGATGAGCTTCAGGATGTGGATCAGCCACAAGATGAGGTTCATGGAGTGGAAGAGACCACTTAGGCAGTGCCAACCATCAGAGGGCGGAAGCGCACTACAGAAGCTGAGTGACTGGCTCAAGATGCAGAGAAGGTTGTAGGAGCACCTACATCACAGCGCAGACAGAGACAGTCACCTGACCGATATACTGGATACATGGCTCTTATGAGAAAGTGTATCGTGACAGAGCCATCATCTTTCGAGGAAGTTGTGGAGGATCCTGCATGGGTAGATGCGATGGTGGAAGAGTATGATTCTATTGTCAGAAACAGTGCATGGGAGATTGTCTCGAGGCCGGAGGGGAAATCAGTGGTGGGTTCGAGATGGATATACAAAGTGAAGCAAGCAACTTATGGGAGTGTGGAGAATTATAAGGCAAGATTTGTTGTCCGAGGCTTTTCACAGATTGAGGGGATCGATTATGAGGAGACCTTTTCACCTGTCGCAAGGTATTCTTCCATACGGACGATTCTTTCTCTCTCAGCGCAGATGGGGTGGCACATTCATCATATGGATGTGAAGACTGCATTCCTCAATGTATTCATTGAGGAGGAGGTGTACATAGAGCAGCCCGAAGGTTTCGAGATATTCAGCATCGAGTCGCATGTGTGCAGGCTCAAGAGAGCGTTGTATGGGTTGAAACAAGTGCCTCGTGCTTGGTACACATGGATAGACAATTATTTCACCAGACTTGGATTCTCCAAGAGTGAGGCGGATCCTAACCTATACCAGATTGTGGTGGAGGGTAAGTTGCTGATCATTGTACTTTATGTAGATGATTTTATTTTGATGGGTGATGAACTGTTGATACTCTCATGCAAGGATGATCTTGCAAAAGAGTTTGAGATGAAGGACTTGGGCCTCCTTCATTATTTCTTGGGATTGGAAATTTGGCAACACAGTGATGGACTATTTGTTTCTCAAGGCAAGTATGCCCGGGAGATACTGGAGAAGTTCAACATGCATGGCTGCAAGCCTGTTGATACTCCTCTTCCTGGTGGATGGAGGAAGGAGGATGCTACTTCGGTGGAGGTAGTGGATGCCACTATTTATCGATAGTTGGTGGGGTCGCTTATGTATCTGGTCAATACATGACCCAAAATATGCTATGATGTTAACCAACTTTCACAAGCTATGGTTAAGCCAACCAAGCTCTTCTGGAAGGAAGGCAAGCATGTATTGATATATCTCAGAGGCACATCGAGATATGGATTATGGTATAGACAGTCGGATGAAGTGAAGCTGTGTGGCTTCACGGATGCAGATTGGGAAGGGAGCCCAACGAAAAGAAAGAGTACATCTGGAGGGATTTTCAGTATCGGGTCGACAACAGTTTCTTGGTACAATAGGAAGTATAGATCCGTGGCACTCATTTCAGCAGAGGCTGAGTATATGACAGCAAGTTTGGCTGCATGCGAGGCTATATGGATGAGGAAGATCCTGGTCGGGTTGTTCGGTTCACACTTAGAGCCTACTGTGATTTATTATGATAATCAAAGTTTCATCAAACTCTAGGTTAATCCAGTATTTCATGATAGATCTAAACACATTGACAACCGGTATCATCAGATCAGAGATTGTGTGCAGCGGAAGATCATGTTACTTTCATACATTCCCACAGAGGATAAGGATGCTGATATCTTGACGAAGGCGCTCACCAGGAGAAAATTCGAATACCACAGGGGCAGGATAGGGGTTGCAGATAATCCTTATCTTGTTGAGAGGGGGAGAGGTGATGAGAGAATGCAACAAGATGATGGAGCTTAGTGGAAAGAAGTCACCTTCACTAAGTGGGCCCGCAGGCTATTTTTGGCGCAAAGTCTATTTTTAGACTATGTCTATTTTTAGACATATGGATAATGGTCTATGAGTTGCAGGATGCTATTCGTGGATGGTTGGTCAAGTCGGGAAAAATATATGGACTTCTATTTTTAGACATACTGGGTGGAATCTATTTTTAGATTGCCAGTCTAAAAATAGATATGTCGAATATTATTAGCTCTTAATAATATTTGGACTATAAACATTATCTTATTCTCTTGGAGCACTTCAGTTAAGTGCACAGATGTGGCACATAAGCTGACAGAAGGAATTACACTATTCCTGAGGGTTATGTTGAGCTATTTCATGGATACTTCATTTATAACTCATGTGACAGAGTTTGGTGTAGTTAATTGAGGAGTTAATGGAGTTGTGTTCAGTTTAACTAATCTAAACATAGTTGAACTAGTTGTATCTAGTCTAACTGATTGATACACTAGTGAAGAGTGGTGTGAATTAATTATTAATTAATTCAATAATTATAAACTCATTAATCAACTAAATAATGCATCATTTAATTTCAATGCATGGACAGTTTCAGTGGAGACCAGTGCAGAAATAGGTGAAAGAGCAGGTTAACTATCAGTTGTGACTATACTGTTGCATATTTGCAACACACAGTGATTGGATAAGCCCATGAGGATTGCGCAGTACAAGGCAGGTGGTTTATGTTATTTAATGAGCCATCCCATAGCATTGATTACGCAATATAGGCTGGCTATCAAGTGGCAAAATATTGGAGCATGTGTTTTGCTAGATCTAGCTTGATAGTGTGTAGCAATTCGAGGTTGTGCAGAGAGCTTGTGAGGAGCTTTGTACTATGATTGTTACATGATCTCCATGACATATAATATAAATATAGTTGGGGGTTTTCATCTTTAAGCTTTCCCATGAAATACTGTGTTCATATGTGTGATTGTTTATGGTTTTAATGTGTGCATGCAATTGATTTTATTTCCGCAATTAATGATCAATGGTAGAAGAGATTTTGTATTGTGCATGAAGATAAAATAGTTTGTGATCAGGAGAATCTCGGTGGATAACATATCAGTTATTCAAATTTCTACAGACTGGTAATGGCAGGATACATGGTAAATATTAGAGGGTGGAGACAAACACATTCCTCATGGTTTAGGTGGAAAAATATGGAGGCATCCATGCTTGTTTAGGGCCTAGTGATCCCTTGACCAGTATATGGTGGTATTGTGGTAAAGCATGTAGTGTATGTTTATTATTTGGCCTAGGAATCCCTTGGCAAGATATAAAATAAGGCCAATATGTATAGGTGAGGGTTTTGGGCCAAGGAATCCCTTGACCGGTAATGGCGGGATACACGGTAAAACCTGAGGACGCCCTAGTTGGTTTTTTTGTGTCCCCCATTCATGCTTGGAATATGGCATGGGAGTCATTGGCTGAAAGAAATATTTAGTTCATCCCAATCTATGGTCAGGTGGTACGTGGAAGTCCTTGACTTGGTTGCATTTTGCATATGTTAATAAGAGCTCTTTTCCTTTTATGTATTATGTATAAATGTGTTTGTTATTATGTGGTTATAATGGTTGTTCTATCATTGATGATTTGCTGGTTATATGTTGGTTATAAGCATGGTGTATGAAAGATTCGAGTTATGGATATCATCATATTTTTTTTAATAAATTAAATGTTAATGAGTGTATAACCTAATAGATGATATTGTATCTATTTTGAGAGGGAATCTGTCCTCCTAGACAATTCTCATATAAGTATGAAGTCCATATGATCAGATGTGTTTCTATAACCTGTATATTACATGTTCATGATGTGTTTTATGGAATGTTTGTCATGGATAAGCCTTGTTAGGTCAGTTCCTTGTTCAAGTTTTACATTAGAGGCCTTGTCATATTGTTATTTATCCTTTCTGATAGTTTCATCAAATTTTGGGTAGAGGCCTGAGTCCTAGCCATGAAAAAGTGGCTCAGAATTTGGGGTTATTGGCACATAACTGCCTGGAAAATTCTACAATCACATGGATTCCCTTGCTATGCATGTAAATGGAGGGTTTCATTCGCATCAAGGGCTTTTCATAGGTGTGATTAGGGGTCTATTTTATTTAGAATTTAGGTTAACCTAGGGGTTTGACACCTAGAGTGGTTGGTTAGCCCTAGGGATCTTGTAGCTTCTAAGAAAGTTTTGTTTGATTTTTGTTTGTCAATTGAACTTCCTTAACGATACTTTGGGACTTGAATCATATCATAGTAACTCTTCATCACATATTTACCCTAGTGGACCAGTTATCTTGGGTACATGTGGGAGGAGGGTGTTACATGGTAGTATAACAGTGGATTTCATTCTCTTTGGGTGGTGTATGGTTTTTGTTCTCCTACTGCGATATATAATACCATAGAGTAGTGACAGAGCATGATTTACCCTTTGGACTAGATGGGCAGAATGTGTTTTTCGCGCATATCTGTTAGTTGCATATACATTCATCGTGATTTTGGTTTATGTGTTTGTTATGTATGCATGGTAGTAGTCATTGTTGCAACTGTGTTTCCATGTGGAAGTTAATGATGTTGTTGTTGGAATGTGGTTTTCATGAATGCATGTTGGTTGTATGTGTACTTGTTATGCATGCCAATGTCTATATGTTGTTGTGTATGTATTTTTATGGGCATGGTTGTCGTGCATAAGGTCATGGTATGCATCTAGTATTGTCATGCATGGTGAGTGGATAATGATTGAGATGATATTGATCAATTGGTTATGATTTTGATTAAACATGTATCGTACTAATATGGTTGATCTTTCATATGAGACATCCTCCCCTAAACTATAATGAGGTATGTTGATTATGTTTATTTTTTTTGTTTAACAGACATGATATAATTACATGAAGAAGATCAAATATGGTTAGCAATATGGTAGACTACAGTTCATGATATTTCCCTATAGATTTCAGGAGCAGCATGGTGATAGGTACTCTCCTGATATAGCAAAAACTTTGAGAACTTTGAAGAAGAAATAAGAATTTGCAAGGCATACAATGACATGATTATTCATAAACAAGAGAAAGAAGTATAGGTTAATCTATTCATACTTTAGAGTCTTTCAGATCTACAGAGACAGGGACCAATTAGGATTACTCATGGACATGAGGACATGACTAATGGAGCATATGGAAGCTGGTCTCATGGTGGTCACAAGTATGACATGATCAGATATGGCAGGTTCTTGGACACACCAGATAGGTCTGGTGATGCACACAATTTCTATTCTAGTTCTGGTTCTGACATGTATCATGGTAATCATTGCTATCATCCTTATAGGAGGAGTGGTAGGGGATATTTTCCAAATGAGTTCAAGAAAACCAAGTTGCCTACATTTGATGGATATTTTAATAAGCTAGAAGATGCAGAGGCATGTTTTCTTGGGATGAAGACATTATTTGAGTTGCATGATTATAATGAGAACATGAAGGAAAAATAGGTATCTTCAGCCTCAAAGGGAAAGAAAAAATCTGGTGGGAAGACGTGAAGCATGTCAGATACATCAGGACAAAGGAGTTGAGTTGGCATGAATTCAAGATACTTTTAAGGAAGAATTACTTGTCAGAGAGGTACTACAAAAGTAAGGCCAAGGACTTATATGAGCTAAATATGGGATCGATGACAGATGAGGAGTACATTCCTAAGTTCTTGGATTTATTGTGGTATGTAACGTATCTTAAGAATGATAAGGCTAAAGTTTAGATATTTATCAGTGGATTACCATTAGCATTTAGAGAGAGGATTGAGTATGATGAGCTTCGGTTGCTTGAAGAATTAATTGGTAAGTTGAAGTATTGTTATAAACAATAAAAGTGCAAGACAAAGTCTCAAAAAGGTTAAAAAGGGAAAGACAAGGCTAAAGGTAAATGGTAATCAAAGTGAACAAGACCTCATGATATAAGATAGAAGGATAATGTTGTTCATTACAAGAAGTTCATTGCAGTTTGACAGGGACATGGGTCAGAACCTGGAGGTCAGAAGAATAGAGGTGATGGTAAGGGACATTTTTAGTGTTGTATATGTGGAAAGGAACACCTCAAGAAGGATTGTCCATCGTATTAGGGTGGTAGGCCTCAAATATGCAGTGAATAGGAGGTACAAAATCTTGGGGATGTTGGGAAGAGAATTCCTTGTATTTATCCAACACTGGATAATAGGAAGGTGGATCACCAAACATCTATTATCAAGAGGGATGATAATATTTGTGATCAATTTTTTTCTATTTTGATTGACCATGGATCTATTATAGTTATGTTAACCATGAATTGGTGGATAAGTGTGGCTTGAATAAAGAATTACATACATAGTATTGACTAGTGTAGCTGGCTACATGTATAAAGAAAAGAGTTCATCTTTGGGTAAGATCTTATGCATTTTAGTTGAATGGTATGCCTACCCAAGTACATCTGAATGTGCTTCCATTAGGGTCGTACAATATATTGTTGGGTATGGACTAATTTTATCTTTAGATGACTAAGGTGGATTGTTATGAGAAGGATATTGAGTGTTTGATGACAATGGGGAACATAGATTCTTGCAGGGTAAGAAGAAGGAAACATTAGTTAGAATGGTCATACTTATGTAGGAAAAGTGAAGTTGTAGGAAAGGGTGTGTGTTATTTTTAGTGCATATATCCATTGATAAGGTAAGGATGTTGAGGATGCAGAGGTTTTTAACAAGTACCTGATTTTATAGCAGTTTCAGATTGTATGCACCACATAGATTTCAGAGTTTCTACCTCATAGAGAAGTGGAATTTTCTATTGAGATGGTACTAGGAGCAACACCAACATCGAAGGCACTGTATAGGATGAGAACCCAAAGTTAGTGGAACTGAAGTTGCAATTAAAGGAAATGCTTGAAATGGATACATTAGGCCAAGTGTTTGTTGGTAAAGAAGAAGGATGGTACTCTCAGGCTATGCATTGATTACAGACAATTGAACAAGGTAACCATCAATAAGAGGTGTTCATTGTCGAGGATTGATGACTTGTTTGATCAAATGAAGTGATCATTGGTGTTATCGAAGATTGATTTGAGATTAGGATACCATTAGGCATGCATTAATGAAGAGGAAATTTACAAGACTAATTTCTGGGCCAGGTATGGGCATTATGAGTTTGCTGCAGTTCCATTTAGTTTAACTAATTTTCCATCTACTTTTATGTGCTTGATGAATAATTTGTTGCATCCTTATGTGGAAAATTTTGTTATTATATTCATTGATGATATATTGATATATTCTGAGAATGATGAAGATGATGCCGATCACTTAGAAACAATATTGAGATTGATAAGAGACTGTCAGTTGTATGCGAGGCTTAGAAAATCCAAGTTCTTTCAGAAAAAGGTACATTACTTGGGGCATGTTGTCTCCAAGGAAGGAATCACAGTAGATCTAGAAAAGATAAAGGCTATTATGGAATGGGAAGCTCCTAGGAATGTGGTTGAGGTAAGGTAATTTATGGGGTTGGAAGGTTACTATAGGAGGTTCATCTGGAAATTCTCACAGATTTTCTATCCTATCACATCATTACAAAGGAACGGTTATAAATTTGAATGGATAGAGGAATGTGCAACAAGTTTTGAGGAGTTGAATCAGTTGTTGATAGATGCTCTAGTTCTCAAGATTGCAGATTTTGATAAAGAGTTTATGGTGTGCACTGATGCTTACAAGAGAGGGCATGGTGGAGTTCTTATGAAATAAGTATAGGTGGTATGTTATGAATCAAGGAAATTGAATGAGCATGAGTATAATTATGTGACACGTGATCTTGAGTTGGAAATGATAATCCATGCAATGAAGATGCCGAGACACTATATTCTTGGCAGGAGTTTCGTATTGATGAGCGACCACAATGGATTGAGGTATTTATTTGATTAACTGAATATGAATTCCAGGAAATATATAGGGTTAGACACGATCAGCAAATATGAATTTGAGATCAGGCACATTAAGGGAAAGGAAAATATGGTTGCATATGCTCTTAGCAGAAGAGTGCAGGCGAATCATATAAAAAATATGATTTATTATGGGTTAGACTTACATGATCATATATTGTAAGAAGTACAACAAGATGGAAGGTACAAGGATATTAGGCACATTTATAGTAGCAGGGTACAGGTGAACCAAATGTGGACTATCATCTTGCGACATACGGTTTGGTAAGATTTAGGGATAGGATCTATATTTCGGATACGAACGATCTCAGGAAGCTTATATTGAGGGAATTTTATGTTGAGTCATATTCAGGTCATCTAGTATATCAAAAGACATTGATAGCGGTGAAGAAGTTCTACTATTGGCTGAATTTAAAGGAGGATTTGGTAGAGTTTGGGGCTATATGTTTGGATAGTTAAAATGTGAAGGCATAGTGTAAGCATCTAGGTTGTTTTTTGTAGGTTTTAACCCTATACAAAAATTACCTGCAAACAAATTATTAAAACATAAAATAAACAATGGAAAGAACATAAAGCATAAAACAACTATACAAAGATATTTTATTTTGGATCCCAAAACTGAGACTACTATATTGATTTTTCACTATATTCCTTTCAATGTTAAAATACATACATATACATGTTGAATCATTCATAAAACCCCAATCCATTAACCCTGTATTAGAAAATAACCTTAGTTCCCTTGACTGGATCTACAAAATACCATGGGCATAAAACTATCATGCCCAAAACCATGCGCAAAACTGATTCACAAAATGATGGGTAGGTTCGCCCATCATCTTTGGGTCTGCTCCCCATCCTTGGGTCTACCCAACTATTATTGGGTATGCAAAAAAAATTTCCTAGCTCGCTGCCCCAGACCTTGTAAGGAGGGCTACCACACCCTTGCAAACCCCTGATGTAGGGCCTTTGACTTCCATGAAAACACTGCCTAGGGATATCACCCCCCCGTGACCCCCTCGCGTATGGGAATAGTCGTGGAAAGAATATAACACACACCCAAAATTCTCCCACTTGTTGTTTTCTTTTCCACATAGGGGGTCACAAGAGAGACTAGTCATTGGTCCAACCCTACAACACCCATCGTTTCTCTACACCACAAAATATTATGTGCTCACATACTTCATCAATGCATCTAAAACATTCTCCAAAGTATCCACCTTTACCAGCAACACCTTTTTGTTCTCAACCATATCCCTCACGAAGTGATACTGAATGTCAAAATTCTTTTTGTTTGAATGATAAGAAGGGTTCTTTGCCAAGAAAATTGCACTTTGGCCAACATAGTCTATCCTTATAGCTCGTTGTACCAACCCCATACTTGAACACAATAACTAAAACCAAATTATTCCTTTATTGCATGAGTGACTGACATGTATTCAACATATTCAGTTGAAAGATCCACTACATATTGTCTTTTGTTCATCCAATTGAATTCTCCTCCAAATAGGTTAAACACATACCCACTTGTAGATCTTCTCTGATATATATCTCAAACGTAATATGCATTAAAAAATCCACAAATGCCAAAAAAATTTCCAATCCTGGTCCTCCTTGGTAGAAAAACCATAATCACTAGTGCCATGCAAATACTTGAAAGTCCGCTTCACTGTTATCTAATGCTCCTTTCCTGATTTTGACATAAACCTGCTCAACACTCCCATTGCATATGCAATTTCTAGTCTAGTACAGACCATTGCATACATGAGGCTATTGACTGCACTTGCATATGGAACATGGAACATGTCCTCTTCCTCTTCTTGTGTCTCTAGACACTGTTCAACAGACAACTTGACACCTACACGAATAAGAACCTTCACTGGTTTATTATCTTGCATATTAAACCTATGCAATATTTTCTCGACATACTTCCTCTGGTTTAAATAGATCTTCCTCTTTACTTGATATCGTTTAATTTCCATGCCCAAAATATATTTTGTAGCATCAATATCCTTCATGTAGAATTTGGAGGAAAATTGGGTCTTAAAATCCTAGATAATTTCTTTGTCATTCCAATCAGCGACATATCATCCACATATAAGACCAAATAAATAACACGATTATAAATTAATTTAAAATACACACAGCTGTGATTCTATTTTCTTCTCGTGAAGTGCCCAAGCCCCCATATATATATATATATATATGTATCAAATTTCTGATACCACATCCTTGGTGACTATTTTAACCCATAAAGAGACTTTTTTAACCTGGAAACCGTTTCTTTCTTACCTTTCACCGCAAATCCTTTAGGTTGCTTCATGTAGATCTCTTCTTATAGATCCCCATGAAGAAATGTTTTCTTCACATCCATATATTCTACCAAATAAAAAAAACATTAACAGATAAAAGTAATCTAATAGAAGATAACTTAGCATCAGGAGAAAAAGTATCACCAAAATTAATTCTTGATGCCTGGGAATAACCTTTTGCTACAAACTCAACCTTTTATTTATCCACCTTTTCCTCTGCATTCATCTATTCTTAAAAACCAATTTGTTTCCAATGGGTTTCCTTCCAACTAGAAACTCCACCATATCCCAAGCCTTATTTTTGTCCAAAGATGCCATTTCATCAACCATGTCCTCCTTCCAGTCATCCTATAAATCCACTGCCTCTCTGAAAGTTATGGGATCATCATCAGTAATGGATAAATAAAATATTAAATAGAAAGTAGGTGGACTATACCTTTCTGGATTCCTTCTCTCTTGAATTGATCTTCTCAAAACTAGATTTTCTGGCTCTTCCTATTTTTTTTCATGTTCTATTGTAGAGTATGTTTCTTCCTCCTTTAGCTCAAACTCCATCTTCTCGAGTTCCCTTGGTAGGAATTCATGTTTAACAATATATTTCACCTCTCTAAACACCACATCTCAGTTGTATACAACCTTCCTTATTTATGGGTTCCAAATCTTATAACATTTTAAACCATCCTTATACCCAATAAATATGCACCTTTCAAATTTACTATACAACTTGGTTATTTTCTCCTTTTGAACATGTACATATGCATCACAACCAAATATCCTCAGATGTGAAAGAGATGGTTTCTTACCATTCCATACCTCATGTGGAGTCTTATCCTCCAAAGCTAATGAAGGTGATCTATTAACCAAGTAACATGCAGTCTCCACTACCTCTATCTATAAATCCTGTCCTAACCTGACACTACTAGGCATGCTTCTTGCATTTTCCATCAACGTCCTATTCATTATTTCTACAACTCCATTTTGATGAGGTGTGTATGGAGTAGTCTTATAGCATGCTATACCACACTTCTTACATAACTCTTCAAATTCCTTCGTGAAGAACTCTCCACCATTATTTGTTCTCAACACATTTATGTTCTTCTCTATCTGGATTTCCACCAGAGCCTTAAATTATTTAAACCTGTCAAAGACTTCATATTTCTTCATGAGGAAATATATCCATGTATTCCTTGCGAATTCATCTATAAATGATACATAGTACATATAATTACCTAATGATGGAACCGACGTAGGTCCAAACACATCACTGTGCACAAGATATAATATTCCTTTTGCCCTCTTAGAACTAGAGGGGAAACTCACTCGATTATGATTCCCATATAAAAAATGTTCACGTAAGTAAAACTCTAGAGAGTAATTAGACATACCTTCTACCATACGATTACCATGTAGTATTTAAATTCCATTCTCTCCAACATGTCCAAGCCTTTGATGCCATAGCATGGTATTTTCTCTAGAGACCACTAGGTTTTATGCTCCACTTCCAGGAACCACAAAAATGTTGCACCCATCAATGGCAGTACTACCCATAAGCTTGTAAATAGTTCCAATCCAAACTCCCTACATCAATACCAGTACTCCCTAGACCATCTTGTAAATCCTTCTATAACATTGTTTTTACACCTGCATCATCCATCTACTTACAGAAATCATATTTCTGGCCAATGTAGGAATGCAGAACGCCAATAAGTGTTCTAGTCCTTCCAACTTGCAACTTTAGCTTGAATTTTCCATGTCATGTGATTTTGGCCTTCCTTTCATTCTCTAATAAGACATCACCACCATCATATTTCTCATACTTGTAGAACCACTCCCTATGGGGAGTGAAGTGAAAGGATGCACCTGAGTCAATCAACCATGCCTCATGATCTATATGTTTACTTGAAAAAGAATAAAAGTACACATTCTCACCTTCATTTGAGGTGGTTTTCACCTCTGCAAAAGGAGAATCATTAGACCCCTTTCCTTTGTCAAGAGATTTATATCTACATTCATTTTTGTAGTGCCCTTCCTTTTTCTATTTCCAGCACCACTTTACAGGTTTTCTTGGAGATTTAGATCTCCCACTATAGGAATTATTTTTGTTTCTGTTCTGGGTCCATCCTCATACAGACAAGGAATCTCCATTCTGGCTCTCCATATTTTTCTGACTAATCTCCTCAAATCGCAAGGATGAGACAATTTCATCAAACTTCAAGGTAGTTGTATTGCTACCTATTGCAACAACCATACTATCCCACGAATCTTGTAGAGGACACAAAAAACTGATGCACTTATCTTCGTGTGAAATTTTAATATCAACATATAACAATTGGATTACTATAGTATTAAAGGAATTCATATACTCTAACATTGAGTCTCCATCCTTCATCCTCAGGTTATATAATGTTTTTACATAGGAACAATTTTTTCACTTGTTACTTATATTGGTACAAAGTCCCTAACTTGTCCCACAAAGCCTTCATCATAGATTCCCCTAATACATTCAATAATACTGAAGCTGAGAGACACAATCATATTTTTCTCTTCGCCTTCCGATCTAGCTTTGCCCAGTCTTCTGCCGACATTCCTATTGGTGTCAAAATAGAATCTACAACAATCCACTAATCTCGGTCCATGAACAAATCCTCCATATTGATTTTCCACAACTAAAAACTTTGACCTTTAAATTTCCCAATCTTTGTTTCCATTGTTTTCCATCTTCTTTAACCACAATAATTGATCCCCAGATCTCTCATTGAACAAGGTATACCACAAGCCCAAGAAAAACCTCTTAGTATCAAAGGCATCCCCTTGAGGCTGAAACAACTCTGATACCAAATGTAGGTTTTAACCATGTACAGAAATTACCTGCAAACGAATTCTTAAAATAGAAAATAAAAAATGGCGAGAACATAAAACATAAAAAAAAATATACATAGATATTTTCCCCTAGATCCCAAAAACGGTAATACCATATTGATTTTTCATTATATTCCTTTCAAAGTTACAATACATATATATACATTTCAAAGCATTCATAAAACCCCAATCCATTAACCTTGAATTAGAACATAATTGTAGTTCCATTGAATGGATCTATAAAATGCCATGGGAAAAAAACCATGATGCCAAAAACCATGTGAAAAACCCATACACAAAACCATAGGTAGGTCTGCCCATCATCTTTGGTTTTGTCTCCCATCCTTGGGTCTACAAAAAAAAATTCTTGAATCATTGCCTTGGCCCTCGTATATGGGGCTACTGCACCACTACAGACCCTCGACGGGGGGGGGGATTCTGTACCCCCTGTTACTCCCCTTATATGCCCGACACAATGAATAGTGAGGGCTATTGCGCCCCTTGTGACCCTCTAGTGCATGGGACTAGTCGTGGAAATAATATAACAGACACCCAACATTTGTTACAACATATTCTGATTCCGTAGTGGAAATGGGAGGTCATTTCTATGGATTTCATTATAGGTTTTCTGAAGACATCTAGAAAACATGATTCCATCATGGTTGTGGTGGATAGGTTGAAAAAGGTAGAACACTTCATTCTGGTAAAGTATACTGATGCAGGAGCATCAACCCACCCAAGTCAAAGTTGAAATTTGGGAAACTTCCAGAAGGCAAGTGTGGCATGAGGACGAGATTTACTCACATTCGATTGAGTTTTCTAATTGTTCATTAATGAAATGGTTATTTTGAGAGATTGTGAGTAATGCTAGGGATTTGATCAGATCTCACTTGATCCGATCCATATTGTATTCTTCTATTTAAACTGTAAGTGTGAATGCTTAGAGGGGTGGCCAATTATGTGAGAATTGGCTCAACCATGGTGCCATATGTAACTGTGTAATTTTTGGTTTGTTTGAAATAGAGTATGGACTTGTATGTTGGATAATTTATGTGTAATTCTAGTTTGAATGGAATCCATGTGTTTCATGAATGTTTTAGTTACAGTGTTGCTGTGTGCGTTTATTTAAGAATCACATTCATTTTATGAGCTGATGAGAAGCTCGAGAGAACTATGATGTGCCTTATTGTTGGAGTGAAAATCGTTTTTAACATTTTAGAGCAGATTGATTGGCAGAGTGGGAGATCTGAAGAAGAATCCGTTGAAGGTTGAACGGAAGGGCGATTGAATGAGCAAGTGGTGAGGACCGTTAGATCTGGGTGCAGGTCAATGGTGTAGTTTAAATCGCAAATAGAGAGATTTCACAATCAGCGATGGTTTTGTTTACATGGAAGAAATTGTGAGTTAAATAATATAAGTGGTGATGCGATGAGGAGTAGCCACGTGTCGGCACATCTCTCTAGCGCATATCGCACTCGATAGCCGAAACTTAGAAGCGCGACAACTTATAGAAGTTTTGATGTTGTGATACGACATCACCATCACAAATTCGTATAAATGTTTTTATTGGTTATGTTTAAAGTATTTGTTATAACTACGACATGCGATATTGTAAAAGTTCCGATGTGAGATTCAATTCTGATTGGTCACCGTGTTGTGGGACCCTAGGACCACAGTTCCATGTGTATGCATGTTGTTTTAGAGCGATTGAAATTTGTTTAACAATTTTTGAAGCCAAGATAAAGGGACCCACTGTTGAATGCTTCCATATGTATGTGGGCCCATAACCCACAGGTCCACGGTATATGTGTAAATTGCAATTTTGTGTTGTATCAAAGTGGTATCATAGTAGGGAAATATTTCCTGTGAGAAGATTTTGAGTGCAAAGGAAGGAGGTACAATTATGTTGAAGATTGGTAAGCTTGTGGTTGTTATATTTTTGTGTAGGTAGTGGCAGAAGAAAGTGATAATATTGCATCAGCTTAGAGCAAGGAGTGCTCAAAGGGTTTCAAAGGAGAGAACCAGAGAGATACCAAAAGACTGAGCTTAGAGGAGAGAAGCTTAGTGAGGTATCATGTAGCAGGGAGGACTTGCTACTGTAGAGGTTTTTTTGTAGCTCACGGAAAGATCACAGAGGAAATTCCACAGAGGATGTGGGTAGAATTGCCAAGAGAAAAAAAAGAAGGCATATGACCAAGAGGTCATAAAATTTTTGTACCTCAGGAGTCTGATGCAGGAGCATCAACCCACCCAAGTCAAAGTTGAAATTTGGGAACCTTCCAGAAGGCAAGCATGTCATGAGGACGAGATTTACTCACATTCAGTTGAGTTTGTTAATTTTTCATTAATGAAATGGTTATTTAAAGCGATTGTGAGCGAAGTTAGGGATTTGATCGGATCTCACTTGATTCAATCCATATTGTATTCTTCTATTTAAACTGTAAGTGTGAATTATTTTAGGGGTGGCTAATTGTGTGAGAATGGGCTCAACCATGGCGCCATATGTAACTGTGTAATTTCCGGTTTGTTTGAAATAGAGTATGGACTTCTGTGTTGGATAATTTCTGTATAATTATAGTTTGAATGGAATCTCTGTGTTTCATGAATGTTTTAGTTCTAGTTTTGTTGTGTGCGTTTGTTTAAGAATCACAATCGTTTTATGAGCTGATGAGAAGCTTTGCAGAACTATGGTGTGCCTTATTATTGATGTGAAAATCGTTGTTAAGGTTTTAGAGCATATTGATTGGCAGAGTGGGAGATATGAAGAATAATTCGTTGAAGGTTGAACAAAAGGGCGACAGAACAAGCAAGCGGTGAGGACCGTTAGATCTGGGTGCAGATCAATGGTGTAGTTTAAATCACAGATATAGTGATTTTGCAATTGACGATGGTTTTATTTACATGGAATACATTGCAAATTAAATAATATAAGCGACGATGCGATGAGGAGTGGCCATGTGTCGACACAGCGCTCTAGTGCATATCACACTCGATAGCCAAAACTTAGAAGCACGACAAGTTATATAAGTTGCGATGTTGCAATGCAACATCATCATCGCAACTTCACATCGAAGTTTTTATTGGTTATGTTTAAATATATTTGCTATTACTACGACATGTGATATTTTAAAAGTTATGACGTGTGATTCGCTTCTGATTGGTCACCATGTTGTGGGACCCTAGAACCACAGTTCCACATGTATGCATGTTATTTGGGAGTGATTGATATTTGTTTAACAACTGCTAAAGCCGAGATAAAGAGACCCAATGTTGTATGCTTCCGTATGTATGTGGGCCTATAACCCACAGGTCCACGGTATATGTGTAAATTGCAGTTTCGTGTTGCATCATATACGTATTTATTTAGTGATGTGGCATAGGTACTATTCAAAGATATAGTGAGGTTTCATGGTGTACCGAAGAAGATTATGTTGGACAGAGATGTTACGTTCACTTCTAGGTTCTAGAAAGAGTTATTTGCAGGTTTGGGTATATAGTTTTCCTTCAACACAACTTATCATCTGTAGACATATGGACAGATAAAGAGTTCAACATGATTTTAGAGGACATGTTGAGAATGTATGTTATGCATCAGTAGTAGAAGTGGGAAAATTATCTACCTATGGTTTTTTTTTTTTACAACAATGGGTATCAAGAGTCATTGAGGATGAGTCTGTTTGAGGCACTCTATGGGCGGATTTGTAATACTCCCATAAGTTGGAGTGATCCAGTGAACAAGATATTGATAGGGCTAGATATGTTGGTAGAGATGGAACATGAGATGCAAGTTATCAAGAAAAATCTAATGGAAACACAGGATAGACATAAAATTTATGCAAATCAATGCAAGGCATTTAAGGAGTTTCAGGTTAGGGAGTAGGTGTACTTGTGCATCAAGCCTAAGAATATCTCCTTGAGGATTGGGTCATGTGCAAACTTAGCACCTCAGTATTGTGGGCCTTTAATAAATATCCTTGATAGTTTGGACCAATAGCATATTGAAATGCATTACCTCTGAAAGTGAAAGTCCAGGTTGTTCTCCAT
Organism: Pinus albicaulis; assembly: GCA_034641835.2. NCBI lineage: Eukaryota > Viridiplantae > Streptophyta > Pinopsida > Pinales > Pinaceae > Pinus > Pinus albicaulis. Next base: position 32,638,939 of record MU968450.1, read on the forward strand.
GTTTCATTACTTAAAATATATGTGAAATATTTTTATCATATTATGGATTGGTTTTTATTGTAGGTGGAAGAAAAAGGATAATTCCAACTAGAACCTCAGTGTATTTTGCAAAGAAATATGCTCATGATCCAGAACCAAGCAATCGATCAGGTTAAAGTGTAGTGGAAGCACTTTGGGCTCGATGAAGCTACATGGGAGATGGATGATAAGATGCAGGCTATGTATCCTTCCTTGTTTGTTGGTTGAGGAAAAATAGTTTTGGTATATGCATATATGTATATGGATGTAAATACCACCATGAGATGTGTTTTAAATATCCAATAAGTAGTATGGGTTTCATGTTGTCATGTTTGTCATGATGGTTATGTTTTTCAATAACTTGTTCATTATAAATAATGCAACGAGCTAAGTTATAAAGAACAATGGGTAGTGTCTTTTGGTTTTCATTGGTTTTTCTAGTTGTAGGTGTCATTGAACACCGGGAATGGTGTTCCCCTAAGGGGGAGGGGTCTGCAACAACCCCAAGATAAAAGTTCATGTAATAAATTTAATAAAGGAGAAATAAGGCCAAGGTCATGGGACATGCATTCCATGTTGAATTTTGGGAAACACATCCTAGTGTGAGTGTTCATTAGGTTTATTATGGCTAGGGAAAATTTGAAATGGAAATAGCAAAGTATTTGGAAAGGCAAGAGGCATTAATTGGAAATTTATTTATGAAAATAATGGAAATTATGAGAAAACTAAGGTGAAATGTCATAGATTGCGTGTAAGGAGGAAAACGAATGAAAATAATGGAGAAATGAAGAAAATAGAGTCCTAATTGTTAAAAATTATTTTAAGGATCATTTCATAGCTTCTTTCAGTTCAGTTTTGGAGCTCTCTCTATTTTTTCTCACATACTCTTGCACACTTAGTGTTTTCTTCGAGAACTCTAGCATTGGAGCAAGGAAAGCAAAGAAAGGGAAAATAAGGCAAAGGAAAGAAAATATCAAGCAAGGAAGAGTTGGATCAAGCTACTAAAGAAAAATTTCTTGCATGTATCGAGTTGCATGTATGATTTCCTTAATAGTATTGGCATGCATGGCACAGGCATGTGTGAATTTGGTTCTCTTGTTATCATTGGCATGGTTTTTCTAGGTGTGAAAGTGGTTTTAAACCTTGCCTTGCTATTTCCAGATAGCAATGGTGTGATGGGATTCTTTTAATTGGTTGAGATGGATGGACGAATGGTTTCAAAATTGAGTGAGGCGGTCTCAAGGCCTAGGAATCTCTTGATTTCTAATGGAGGGATTCACGGTACACCTTAGATGTGGATACTCTCGTAGGCCTAGGAATCCCTTGATCGGTAATGGTGAGATACATAGTAAATTCGAGAGGGTGGAGAAAAATAATTCCTTACAATTTAGGTGGAGACATTTGGAGGCATCCATGCTTGTTTAGGGCCTAGTGATCCCTTGACCAGTATATGGTAGGATATCGATAAATCCCATAGTGTATGTTTATTGTTTGGCCTAGAAATCACTTGGAGGGATACACAATAAATCCATGATGTATAGGTGAGGGTTTCAGGCCTAAGAATCCCTTAACAAGTAATGTAGAGATACACTATAAATCCTGAGGAATCCCTGGTTGGTTTTGTTGTGAGTCCCACATTCATGCTTGGAATATGGCACGGGGGTGATTGGATGAAAGAAAGATTTGGTTCAGCCCAATCTATGGTCGGGTGGTACATGGAAGTACCTGACCTGGTTTCATTTTTCCATATGTTAATAAGAGCTCTTTTCCCCTTTGTATTATGTATAAATATCTTTGTTACTATGTGGTTATAATGGTTGTTTTATCATTGTTGATCTGTTGGTTATATGTTGGTTATAAACATGGTTTATGACATATTTTAGTTATATTTCTCATCATATTTTGTTTATTAAATGAAATTTTAATGAATGTATGACCTAATATATGATATTTTAGTTATTATGAGAGGGCATCAATCCTCCTTGATGATTCTTATATAAATATGAAGTCCTTATGCTTAGATGTGTTTATATGACCTATAGATTACATGTTGATGATGTGTTTGATGAAATGTCTGTCATGGCTAGACATTTTCAGGTTAGGTACTTGTTCAAATTTTGCATTAGAGGACTTTTCATCTTGTTATTAATCATTTCTGAGAGTTTTGTCAAGTTTTGGGCAGAGGCCTGAGTCCTAGCCCTGAAAAATTAGCTCAAAATCTGGGGTCGCTAGCATAGAACTGCCTATAAAGGTATGCAGTCGCATTGATCCTTGTTGTGCATGCAACTAGAGGGTTTCAGTCACATGGAGGGCTTTTCATTGGGGGTCTAGTTCAATGTAGGTTAACTCATGGTTTTGGCACCTGGAGTGGTTGGTTAGCCCCTGGGGGTCCTGTAGCTTCTGAGAAAGGTTAGTTTGATTTTGGTTTCTCGATTCCACTTCCTTAACTGTAATTTGGGAGTTTAATAATATCATAGTAACTATTCATCACATTTTTACCTCGGTGGATTGTTTATCTTGGGTAAATGTGGGAGGAGGGTGTTACAATTAAGACCACTGAAAACTAAAACATACTGACCATGGAGTTTTATAACTTAGCTATATGCAATATTTACAATGAATAACCTGCTGAAAAGAAAAACCAACATAGCCAACATGAAAACCATATCTCTTATTGGAGTTTTATAACACTTCTCTATGTAATATTCACGTCACACATATGCATATATAGACATAACCAAAACAAAACACCAAAAAATATACCTGTTATCCAGGAAATCCCTTCTATGGATAGAAGTGATCCCTTTAGCCCAATGAGTGGGTCTAGTAACAAACAAGACAAAAAAAAGTAAACTTTCCTAGTTTAAACCAAAATGAAACGAGAGAGGAATATGGCCTACCTCGATCCTATGCGATTAATTTTTTATGTTAATCTTGATCCCTTCACTTCCAAGCTCCCTCCTTGTTATTCCTTTACACACGAATGCCTGCAAGAGAGATCAAACAACGATAAACATAGATAGCATAGTGTATTACATTCTAATATAAACCATATTACACATCAAGGAGTATCATAATAATCAAGTGATCATTAAAAAGCTCATGGAAATTAACACATGCTTTGTATTATTAATGAGTAAAACTTAGGGAAGCATAAAACCGGTGCCTTGATGTTGAAGGCCTCCTTCAGGATAGAAATCCAAGTCCAATTCGAGCACTTAGAAAGGAAACCAACAATGACCAACCAAGATCAACCATTTGGGGAAGGCATGGTATTATTTTATAGTGAATATAGAGAGGTTATGGATATAGAAATGAGGGAGGAAAGTCCTTATCTCAAAGATAAAAATCCTTAAAGATAATATCAAAGGTTCAAAATGGGAGAACTGTAGAAATTATATGCATTAAGCATGCATATGTCCTAGATTCACCTGATCTCACAATATAAACTTCTTGCAAACTACTGAATCATTCCACTGATAATCTTTTGCGGAAAATTAATTGCACACAAATGTAAAGCATAAATAAAAACAATCGCACATAACATAGTTTTTTAACGGGAAAGACTGAAGCTAAAAACCCCAACTATCATATATTATGTATCATGGAAAGCATATGGAAATCTCATAGAATTCTTAGTACATCAAGCTCTCACTACAATACAATCGTCATTCACTAATCAGGAAAAATCTACAAATCCATGCACTGATTTCTACCCTCCTACTAGCCTGCCTCAACTGCGCAATCCCTACTGAATAATAGCTCTGAATGAATTCGAATTACACTTTCCTTGATTGTGCAATCCTCATTGGCAACTCCAATTTGTGTGTGATGAAATCAATGCATCACTATAGTCACAACAGATAGTCCATCTTGCCCTTTCAACTATCTCTCCACTGGGTCTCCACCGGAACTGACATGCACTATAGTTAACTGTTGTATTGTTCAGTTGATTAATGAGTTATTATTTGTGAATTAATTAACTAATTAATTCACTCCAGTCTCACTAGTGTATCATTCAGTTAGACTAGATACAACTAGCTCAACTGAGTCTAACTGAGTTAAAATGAATATAACTCCATAAGCACTCTTCCAACTCTGTCATAAATTTTCCACTTGAGTTCTAACTGAATCCTCCATGCATGAACTCTAGTAAACCCTTGGGAATTGTGTAATTCCCTCAGTCCACTGATCTTCCACATCTGTGCACTGAAACAAAGTGCTCCAAGAAAATAAGTTGTTGTTTATTGTCTGATTATTATTAAGAGCCAATAATAATCGACATGCATCTATTTTTAGATCGACGATCTATAAATAGACTTCTCCCAATATTCTAAAAATAGAATTTCATCTATTTTTCCAACTTGATCAACCATCCAAAAATACCATCCTGCAACTTCTGAAATATGATCATCATGTCTAAAAAATAGACATAGTCTAAAAATAGACTTGCGCCAAAAATAGCCTGCGGGCCCACTTAATGAAGGCGACTCTTTTCACTAAGCTCATCATCTTGTTGAATCTCAATACTCCCTCTCAACAGGATAGGGATTATCTTTCACCTCGATCCTGCCTCTATGGTATTCTAATTTTCTCTTGGTGAGTGCCTTCGTCAGAATATCTGCATCCTGATCCTCCGTGGGAATGTACTAAAGAAACATGATCTTCCGCTGCACACAATCTCTGATATGATGATACCGGATATCAATATGTTTAGATCTATCATGAAACACAAGATTAACCAAGAGTTTAATGCAACTCTGATTAGCACAATGTATCAATGTGGGATCTAAATGTGAATCGAACAAACCAACCAGAATCTTCCTCATCCAGATAGCCTCACATGCAGCTTGACTTGCTGCCATGTATTATTCTTCCACTGAACTGAGTGCCATGGATCTTTGTTTCCTGTTGTACCAAGAAATTTTAGTAGATCCGATACTGAAAATCCATCCTGATGTGCTCTTTCTATCTGTTGGGCTTCTTGCCCAAACTGCATCCATGAAGCCATGCAACTTTACCTCATCCATCTATCTGTACCATAAACCATACTTAGATGTGCCCCTGAGATATCTCACGACATGCTTGTCTGCCTTCCAAAAGAGCTTGGTAGTCTTAACCATTGCTTGTGAAAGCCAGTTCACTGCATAGAATATGTTTGGTCTTGTATTAACTAAATACATGAGCAAACCCACCAACTGTCGATAAACAGTGGCATCCACTACCTTTGCCAATGTAGCATCCTCTTTCTTCCAATTTTTTGGAAGAGGAGTGTTGATAGGCTTGCAGCCTTGCATGTGAAACTTCTCCAGTATCTCCCAGGCATACTTTCCTTGAGACACAAACATTTCACCTTCCCACTGCCATATTTCCAATCCAAGGAAATAATGAAGGAGGCCCAAGTCCTTCATCTCAAACTCCTTTGCAAGATCTACCTTGCATGAGTATATCAACTGCTCATCACCTATTAGTATTAAATCATCAACATAAAGTAAAATGATTAAAATCTTACCCTCCACCACAATCTGGTACAGGTTTGCATCTGCCTCACTCTTGGTGAAGCCAAGTCCAGTGAAATAGTTGTCAATCCGAGTGTACCAAGCACGTGGTGCTTGTTTCAACCCATATGGTGTTGTTTTGAGCCTACACACATGCGACTCGCTACTGAAGATCTCAAATCCTTCAGGTTACTCAATGTACACCTCTTCCTTAATGATCCCATTAAGGAACGCAGTCTTCACATCCATCTGATGAATGTGCCAAACCATCTGCCTTGAGAGAGCAAGGATGGTCCATATGGAAGAATACCGTGCGACAGGTGCAAATGTTTCTTCATAGTCAATCCCCTCAATATATGAGAAGCTCTGGGCAAAAAATATTGCCTTATACTTCTCGACACTCCCATCAGTAGCTTGCTTTAACTTGTAGATCCATCTTGATCCTAAAACTAATTTTCCCACCGGCCTTGGAACAATCTACCAAGCACTGTTTTTCACAATGGAGTCATACTCCTCCACCATGGCATCTACCCATGTGGGCTCCTACACTTCTTCTTCAAAAGAAGATGGCTCTGTTATGATACACTTGCTCATAAGAGCCATGTATCCAGTAAATCAGTCAGGTGACTGTCTCTGTCTGCGCTGTGATGTAGGAACTCCTACATTCTGTGTTGCATCAAGCTTCAGTCTGTCAGCTTCTGTGGTATGCTTTCTACCTTGTCTGATGTTTGGTTCTGCATGAGTGGACTCCTCCACTCCATGAATCTCCTCTTGTGGTTGATCCACATCCAGAGGCTCATCTTTCGGAACAAGAAGTTCCTTCATTGCATGCAAGTCTAGCTCCCTCTCAAGCATAGATTGTGCAGCACCCATGATTGTTCTATTCTTCCTCTCTGCGACCCCATTCTTCTGTGGGTTATGAGGTGATATGAGTTCTCTTTGAATTCCTTCTTTGCTACAGAAGTCTTTGAATTCACCCAAGATGTATTCACCACCATTATCGCTCCGTAGAGCTTTCACTTGCTTCCCCTAATCCTTCTCCACCATTTCTTTGAACTCATAAAACTTTGAGAACGTTTCACTCTTCTTTTGCATGAAGAAGATCCAACATCTATGAGATTAGTCATCAAAAAATATAACATAATACCTGTGTTTTGCTGTTGAAGCAACGAAGAAAGTTCCACACACGTCTTTGTGAATTCTCTCAAGGATCATCGAAGCACGGTTCTCCTTCTCATGAAAGATGGTCTTCACAAAATTACCCATAGTACATCTCTTGCACTGATCTGACTGCGCAATATTACCCTTGGGAAGTCTAGTAGAAATCTGCTGCAAAATATTCAAAGCACCATGGTGAAGATGGCCCAATCTCATGTGCCATAATTCGTCCTCATCTTGACTCACCACTTCTTCTACTTTTCCCACCATTGCAGCGTAGCCCTCTACCTCCAGCTTGTAGAGATTCTTAGTTGAAACCCCTATCTTCTTGTTTTGACCCATTTTTTTATGTCGAAGGAAAGATTTTCCCTCACTGAAAACAACATCATAACCTTTGTTTTCCAGTATTGCGACCGAGACCAAGTTCTTCTTCAGACCTGGAACATGCATAACATTATTCTACAAGAATGGATTACCAGACTCCCTCTAAAAGATAATGGTCCCAATTCCATTTGCACTATAACGACCATCGCCGCCCATCTCTATATGCATATGGAGGTCCTTCTCCTCCAAGTCACTAAACAACTTCTTGTCTCCCGTCATATGGAAAGATGCACCACTATCAAGATACCACACCGATCCCATACAGTTTGAAACCAAGCATGAGATCAAAGAGAAATCAAGTTAAAATTGCGAGGCTAAGGCCTCTCCAACTGTAACTCCAACAGCCTTCTTGTTCTTCTTCTTCTGTGGACAGTTAGTGGTGAAATGTCTATGTTCGTGACAATGAAAACACTTCACTTTGGACAAATATTGCTTCTTGCCTTTAGCTTTAGATTTTGAAGGATTTTTCTTCCCCTTCCCTTTCCTTGCTTTGGCAGCCAAAGCGCAATTATTTTCATCTTCATTCTTAGATGAATATCGATCCCTGGTACCTCGCCTTATCTCCTCTTGCACAAGATCCGACCAAAGTCGCTCCCATCCCGGCAGTTTCTCCCATCCATTGACCGAGTCTTCGTCGCTATGCCAAATCTTCAGAAGCCCAAGGAGAGCCAAGCTCACCAAGTCTTCATCATCAACAGTAAACCCCACACTTCCTAGTTCATACTTGCAGTGGACAAACTTCGTGAGGTATTTTGGAATACTGCCGCCCTTCTCCATTTTTATTTTTCTGAGCTTGTCTTTAAGCGCCAACTTTCTCTGGTCACTTATTCTTTGGAAAACGTCTGTCAAATCCTTCCACATTAATAATGGAGTGGATTTATCATGAAGGATGTACACAATATGGTCCTTCACACCTTCCAACAGAATTCTTCTCGTCTTTGTTGTCTTCTTTTTCCATGCGTCAAGTAATGCAACATCGCTAGATCCCGACTTAGGAACATCGCTATCGATGAACTACTTCAGTCCATTATCCTCCAGCACTGCCTCCATCCTGTCCTTCCAGGCTATGTGATTCGAGCTCCCATCAAGGGCATACTCCAATTGCAACCCATTGAAGGCCATTTCAATGTATACTCAACTTCTGCACCAAGAATCTTCTGTAGCAAATTCGAATTGTCCACCAGCACAAACTCACTTCACAATTGCAATATTCAATTAACAATGCTCTGATACCATGTAGAAATTATATGCATTAAGCATGCATATATCCTAGATTCACCCGATCTCACCATATTTAACTTCTTGAAAAATACTGAATCATTCCACTGTTAATCTTTTGTGAAAAATTAATTGCACACACATGTAAAGCATAAATAAAAACAATCACACATAACACAATTGTTTAACGGGAAAGCCTGAAGCTGAAAACCCCAAATATCATATATTATGTATCATGGAGATAATATGACAATCTCATACAAAGCTTAGTACATCAAGCTCTCATTACAATACAATCGTCATACACTAATCAGGAAAAATATGCAAATCCATGCACCGATCTTTGCCCTCCTGCTAGCCTGCCTCCACTGCGCAATCCCTGCTGAAGAAAAGCTCTGAATGAATTCTAATTACACTTGCCTTGACTGTGAAATCCTCATTGGCAACTCCAATGTGTGTGTGATGCAATCAATGCATCACTATAGTCACAACAGATAGTCCATCTTTCCCTTTCACCTCTCTCCACTAGGTCTCCACTGGAACTGACATGCACTATAGTTAACTGTTGTATTGTTCAGTTGATTAATGATTTATTATTTGTGAATTAATTAACTAATTAATTCATTCCACTCTCACTATTTTATCATTTAGTTAGATTAGATACAACTAGCTCAACTAAGTATAATTGAGTTAAACTGAATACAACTCCATAACTACTCTTCCAACTCTGTCATCACTCTTCCACTTGAGTTCTAAATAAATCCTCCATGCATGAACTCCAGTAAACCCTTGGGAATTGTGTAATTCCCTTAGTCCACTGATATTCCACATCTGTGCACTGAAACAAAGTGCTCCAAGAGAATAAGTTGTTGTTTATTGTCTGATTATTATTAAGAGCTAATAATAATCGACATGCATCTATTTTTAGATCGACGATCTATAAATAGACTTCGCCCAATATTATAAAAAAATAATTTCATCTATTTTTCCAACTTGATCAACCATCCACAAATAGCATCCTGCAACTTCTGAAATATGATCATCATGTCTAAAAGATAGACTTGCGCCAAAAATAGCCTACGGGCCCACTTAGTGAAGGCGACTCTTTTCATTAATCTCATCATCTTGTTGAATCTCAACAAGAACTTGACCATATCCTCAACCAACAAGTACCAAACTTATATTCTTGAGAGTTCTAGATGAATAATTTTCTGCTCCATTTTTGGAGAACCTTCTTGAAGAGGACCAATGCACTTTTTCAGCTTAATTCCATGCTGGCAACATTGTTTACCAATTATACACAGGGTGACAAGCACGATTCCATAAGGGGAGAACCGCGTTGGGGCTGAAATTAGGGTTTTTAACAAGTATTCTATAGAGTTTTTGAAATGCACTGAATCTCCATTTCTTCAGGAATGTTTTGGGCATATTATTCATGGTGAACATATTTTCATAGCTTTCGTCACTTTGCGACATTTGTGGCATGAGTGACACAAAGGATGACACTTAGGATATGGAATTGAGATTGCGAAAAAATATTGTGTAACAGATGCCCCCTAAAGCATGAAATGAGAACAAGAAGTGATGGTTGAAATTATTTATCATTAAAGGAAAGGACTTTGGAAAACCACCATTAGGAGACCTGCAAATAAAAATCCATAAAAGATGTGACATATATGATATAAATATGCTTGATAGGACAATATTGAATAGGCATAAAATAACGCATGAACCCACGGTATGGGCAGAACCATCTGACTAGAAAGGATCATATGTACGGACCCACGACATGGGTGCAACCATCCGTATAAAAGGGATCATGTGTACAATCATGAATACTAAAGGAAACTTGGATTCAAACAAATGGGATCCAGGTTCTTTGTCTCTATCTCGATTCATTCAATGTACGAACCTAACCATGTGAATAAATGTGTTAATTTCAAACATGGTAGAAACCACCTGATTACTGGTCAATGAGGCAAACCGTTAACATGCACGAGAGAAAGTACCAATAATGATAATGGCTCTCAAGGAATGACAACACAATCTACAAGTGTGAATAAAGGGGTTGAAGTCCAATGCTTGAAAAATCATTCGATCAAAGGCCAATAATGTGAACCTGTCACCGAATGCGAAGAACTTGCCATTGAGGCATGCAAGCTCCAAGGTACTGAAAGGGGGTTTCTAGATCAACTTCCCGGATAATGAGCTGATGTCGACAGGAAGTGATCAGTCGAAGGACGGCCATAATGTTTCCCACATCATTTACACAAAACATAGAATTTCTCAAAGTAAATAGAAATAATGCAAGATTGTTGTAGAGAAGGTCAGATAAGTATGAGAGGTTTGAATTTTGTAGATAAGACTTATCTTGAACATATCGGCGACACGACTCTGGATGTTGGAATAATTTGACTCAAAATGGGATCAATGGTCATGGTGACAATAGGATATGATCAAATGAGAGGAAAATAGATCTCCCAAATCCATTGAGGCAAGTGACGAAGAGAGGATAACCCAAACCAGACACAACATGCATATGAGTGTCATGTTCAAGAGTGACATGTTGTTGTTAATACATAATACAAGACATGTTTACTTCCATTTTTCCCCACCATTTCTAGCAAGTACCTCTTTATTTTTTATAACAAGATTGAAGAGTATACCATATGCTTAGCGTATTAGTTCACCCTTCATATGAATCCATCTTAGTAAGTTTAACGATTCCTAAAAAGGAGTAACTCAATCTCGTAATTTTTATAGCATCATTTATCACCTCTATATACTTGATGAATTATGCATTGGCCTTGGGTAGCCCTTCCATTTAGACTTGATCACACTTATTTAAAAAAAATGTTTTAAAATCCATACGCAACTTTGCCTAGTTTTTTCCACATGCAGATGTGGGTCCATCCATAGCTAACCCGCGTATGCTATTTAAAATATTAAAAAATATATAAAAAACCTATTAAAGAGGCGAGGTTTACGATTTTTTCCTGTAATTTAACTACCCCATCCCGTGGCATAACTATTCCCCAACTGACCAAAAAAAAAAAACTAATTTGAGGAAGTATAAATACACCTCAAAGGAATGGCCTAAGGGAGGAGAGAGAGAATTCTATTGATATTATATCCTGTTATAGCCCTGCTCAAGTTTGATATTTCCTTGTGCCTCATGCACTTCCCAGGTTCAAAAAACCCTTGTTTCCTTGTGATGTTCACCCTCACTTTATGTGAAATCCTTTGTACACCCTTTATGGAAGAATCTTTGTGAGGCTAGGGCTAGATGGATCTGGGGGATGGTTTCGCTTGGAGCCGTGGAAAATCTTAGGTGATTTCTCCACTTTCTTTTTACATATTATCAATAAAAGAAGTATTGTATTTTTCCTAATTTCTATGTGTTATATGTCTCCTATACATGTTGAATGATCTTATAATGGTTTATTTCATGTTACTTTTATGAGATTATATATTCTAACATGCTGACATCTAGGACATATATGATGTGCAACTATTTTGTGTGATTTGTCTTGATTGCTTTGCAGTTTTCGTAGCATGAGGAGTAGCAAAGGGTTTGTATCCTGTGGGATCGACCCCAAACATAGGAAAAACGGGTAAGGTCATCTATCCTCAATTATATAGTTCAAGCATAAAAAATGGTAATTAGATTGCTTCTTGTGATGATATGATATCCGCTTTGTCAGGTCCCTCAACCCAGACCTTAGGGTAGCTTTTCCCATAACAATAATGGTGACAATTCCTTCATTGTTTAATTTTTACGAGTCTGATGGAGGGGTAACTCGATATGTTTTTCATGTTTATGGAGATTGAAAAAGAGACGAAAAAGCAAACTCCAAAAGATCCATTTTCTTAGATATTCCCTCAAATCTGAAAAGGTAGAAAACAATATCTGAGAGAACCTCTTAATCATGTTTGAATAAGATATTCATTTTTCATAATTAGTCAACCTCAACTCGAAAAAGGGGTAAAATTATACTGAGACAACGTCGATTCATTTATTTTAATGAGTTAGTAAGGACAAGTGCTCAATGATATTTTCATTTTTCAATAGTCAGAAAAGAGCTTAAAGTTGACTTCATGGGGGTTCCTTTTTACTTTATTTCGCGAGTCTGAAAAAGTGATAAAAGATAACGCGTGATTCACCAACTACCAAACTTTATTAATAATGACCTATTGCTACACATGCAAACAAATGTGATTTTGATCGAGAAAAATATAAATACAGGTAAAAATACTTTAAAAAATGATAAAAATCATTTTCGAATTTAAAATATTGGTAAAATACTTTTAATAGTAAAAAGTAAAAGCAAAAAATCACTTTTACCATTGTAAACTTGGAAGAGCACTTTTGCCCTTTTTTTCTAGAACTTGAAGCACACTATGATAAATTCGGGACACCATTCACTGAAGCTTCTGTTGAAAGTAAGAACCCTCTCTTTTGTCTGCATTTTTCCCATATTGTTTAATCATTTTCCTATGTTTTTGTGAGCTTAGGGAGCCCTTGAAAATTTAGGGTACGTGGGTGACCAACGCAGGTTTCACTCTTTGAGTCCATGTCGATCTCCTTGGCCCTTAAAGTACCAGCGCGATTCCAACACATAAAAAATCAGAGACATACCTTTTAGCACCGAGAGATAATTTATTTTGATGAATGCTCAAATTTCACTCAAATTTTTGCCAAATTTCTCCCATGAAAGATGATTAATCTTTGGTAATTGATGTTTTGCAGGAGAATCATGGCAATAGAGTGGAAAGAAAGAGGTCATGAGGAAGAATATTGAGAATCAGATCAAAATCCAAACTGCATAAGAGCACTGTGAAATTACAGTTTCCTCAAGTTCTTCCAGACACTGGGAATTCGATCCCAAGTGGATATATTGCAATATATTGTGAGATGGTGGGATATTGACCACAAAATGTTTTTGATTGGTGGTCAGGACATGGAGATTGATGTGTCTGGCATCTACTTCATCACCAAGTTGTCTAAGAGGGGACTACTGGTCCAGTTATCAAATTCCATACTAGGCGGTGAGAGCATAGAGATGCTCATTGCTAGGCACTGTAGCTAGGGCTCTCAAAAGACCAAGAGTAGAAAAATTGACATTAAAACTATCAATGATCATGCTCTGAGAGCTTCCCTTTACATTATTGAATGAGTGAAGAGAGTACAAGCCTCGCATGAGGCAAGAAAATCCCACTTTTAGTATGAAGTGGATTGTATGAGTCCAACGGTGTTCAACTGGTGTGAGTGGTTGCTCATTAACATGAAATACCAACTCACAAAGTGCAAGATAATGAGGTTGAAACAGTTTGGTTATGGTTCGATCCTGGTGACTCTATTCTTAGAGAGGGTTCCATTGTTCCAATGCTGGAGGATAGAGTTGGGACCTCGTACACCGAGGGATCCATGACTTGTGAGATGGAGTGAGATGATGCCTTGCCATGATGGCAGGAAACATATGTCTTTCCTCCCTGCCTTCTTTGGATGTATATTCCAGCAGTTGACCCAAATCGATGACTGGCCATATGTAGGGACCTACTTTAGAGGATGAACCTAACCTTCTTATACCACTGGGAGGACAACGAGATGACTCAGGTAAGAATTGTTTTTAAAGTTTTCAATTTTTTATTTTTTATTAAGTGTATCAAGAGTTTAACTTATGATTTTTTTGCAGATGTTGGACTAGTGATGCCTCTAGGGTTGTCTCAGATAGTGGAGAGGGTTATTCGCCAGATAGAGACTAAAATTTATTATGAGGGGTTCTAACCCTATAATCAAGGTGGATCGCAACCTATTAGCTCTGGCTAGAGGCATACCTGATTATGCTTCTATTAATGCTATCACGCTGCGATATCAAAGACATACGATGGGGTTACTAGCCAAACTACATTGACTGTTAGGGTGAGTCACCAGGGCTATTACATACTATCATCAACATAATTCCAAAGGGTAGACATGCCTATTTATTTTTCTTTACTGCACTTATGTAGGCTTGTGAAGCCATGTGTCTTGAGATACCGATTTTGATATTTTGAGTTATTACACTTTTTGCAAACTCTCTCTCTCTCTATATATATATATATACACACATGTTTTCAGATGCTATTTAATATTAATTGATACCATGGTTTCTTTTACATGTTATGCAAATGTCTATCTAAAATGTGATTTTCCAATGTATCTATCACTATTGTGTAGGTAAATCCCCTATGTGGGCAGAGGCGATCCCTCTAGCCCTAGGGTGGGTCTAGAAACAAGAGGACATGCTAATGTGTTAGTTCCTAGTTAAAGAATGAAACAAGTTGGGATAGATTTTCCTACTTGTGATCCAATGCGGTTGCAGTAGCTACAGAAGCGGTCTCCTAATCCTTGTCCCAACACATCGTGATCCTTAAGAAATGGTACTCGGGTACCTGCACAAATATCAAAGGAAAAAAGTAGCATAAATGACAAATAATTGCATTCATAACTAGCTAATTAGTCAAGGAAGATTAATCGTATTGTGTAAGATAAATCACATCAACACAAGACAGGAACCAAAACATCAGTCATGCATATATTAAGAGAAATAAAGAGATTACAACTGGAGCCTTGACGTCACAACCTCCTTCAGCGGGTCTAGTCGAAGTGCATCTCAAACATTCGTCGGGGAATTTGGACGTAGCGAGGAAAAATACTAAGCTCTCTCTTGACAAGGGTCTCTCTCTATGCTCTATCTCATAACAACTATATCAGACTGTCTCAGCGAAATTTTCAACAATTCCTCTTCAGTTAGTTGCATCTATGTGAGATAGGTGTATTTATAGAAGGAGAGGATGAGATTGGGCTCCCTCAAATGGTAAAAATGAGGCCTTATCCTTTGGGAGGTTGCCCCAAAAGGAGGAAACAGGAAGCCAAAGGAAGGTGTTCGTGGTTATGCATTCGAACAACCCAAGCTAACTTGCTCACGAAGTAGTTAGCTTAGAAACTTTTCTTCTATATTTAAAAAAAAAAAATTAAAAACAGCTCGGCGCGGGTAGCTCACTGGGACAGAGCGCCAATGGGCACAGGGCCTAGTGTTAATTTCCTTTATTGGCGTGAGGTCATAATGGCCTGCTAGCACCAAACCAAAATCATGTGTTTCTGATGGTATATTCATGGAAAAGTCAACAGAGGAAATGTTCTCCTCATGGCAAGGGATGTAATGATACTGTTTTCAAGGCATGACACTTCATGTAACTCATAGAAATGGTCCTCCAATGTGCGGGATGGGGATTTCAGGGACGATGAAAAAATGTCGTGTAACAGATGCCCCCTAAAGCATGAGTTTTGAGAGAGAGGGAGGAGTGAAATGCTTTACCAGAACACGTTCGAACCAAACACTGTTGTCGGAAGACCTGCAAGTAAAAATACAACTGATATCTTTGATACATGAACATGTGGCATGGTTGCAACCATCCATAATAGAGTATATAAAAACCGAGATCTGAGGTATGGACGTAGCCATCCAGCAGTAAGGATCAAAAAATAGACTTAGGTATGGTCGCATCCATCCAATCAAAAGAGTCATGCATATATTCATGATAAACCAAAATAACCTGTACCTTGGATCTTATCAGACAAAACCCAGGGTCTTGCGCTCCATCTCAACCTGAACAAGTAAAAATTCAAGCATGTGAATATGTGGGTTGAAGTCGAACATGCAAGAAAGTCACCTGATTACTAGCCAATGATGAAGGTTGTTAACAGGCACGAGAGAAACCATCAATAATGACAATGGATCTCAACGTACAACTAGTATAATCCACAAAATGTGAATAGTGATATGTTTTCAAACACCCGTAAAATCACTCAATCGAAGGCTAATGATGTGGACCTGTTGTCGAATGCGAAGAAATTTCCATTGAGGCATGCAAGCTCCAAG
Source organism: Pinus albicaulis (assembly GCA_034641835.2). Classification (NCBI taxonomy): domain Eukaryota; kingdom Viridiplantae; phylum Streptophyta; class Pinopsida; order Pinales; family Pinaceae; genus Pinus; species Pinus albicaulis. The sequence goes on from MU968450.1 coordinate 32,655,140, forward strand.
GTACCAAGAGAGAGTCTTTAGGTCAACTTCTTGTATAATGAGCTGAAGTCGACAGGAAGTGACCTGGTCTAAGGAGGGCCATAATGTTTCCCACATCATCGAAACGAGGCAGAGGAACATGATGATAGTGAATCAAGACTAAACAAAGGATCAGTGGGAGGTTTAAAACTGTAATTGGAAACTTCTCTTGAACATATCAGTGACATGACTCTGGCTTTGGTAGTATTTGACATCAAGGGATCTAATGTCATGATGACGTGGCAAAGAGAAAATGAGAGGTCAAAACATATTACCCAAATCCATGGAGGAAAAAATGATGAAATGAGATGTCCCCAACTTGACACAAATGCAGATGAGTGTCATGTTCAAGAGTGACATACTGCCGACACAACTAGGAATTGGTTCCATTTTCCCCCACCATTGCTGGTGAGTACCCCAATTGTTTTTGGAAAACAAGCTTGAAGGGGATAGCATAGGCTTGTCATGTAAGTTTGTCCTTCGGAAAAATCCATCCAAGTACATTTTACGAGCCCTAGGAAGGAGGAACTTGGTGACGTCATGGTGACGATTTCCAATGTCATTTAGGTTTTAACAAGTATAACAAAGGAAGAACTCAAAATATTTTCATGTTTAGAGAGTTTGAAAAGAAGCAGAAAAGAAAACTCCAGAAAACCCTTTTTGTAGGTAGCCTCACAGATCTGAAAAGGTAGAAAACTGTGTCTGAGAGAACTCCTTAGTCACGATAGGCTAAGGTATTCCTTTTTCGTAAATAATCTATCTTAGCTCGAAAAATGGGTAAATGTATACTGGGTAGATATCGTTTCACATCCATTTAACGAGTTCAAAATGACAAGATTATTAGCAATATTTTCATGTTTAGAGAGTTAGAAAAGACCTGAAATATTACTCCAACAATGACTTTTTCGTGTTTTAACCGAGTCCAAAAAATTATAAAATACAACTCGTTACTTCATCGCCGTTACGTTGAAAACCTGTCGCTTCACAAGAGACACACGTAAAACCCATTTCTTGAAATAACATAGAAAAATAATCGAAAAATATGCTTTAAAACCTAATTAGGATTCTGAAAAGTTATAAAATTCCAAATATGGTAAAAAATATATTACTTTTCACTTTTACCTCTTGTTAGCAATTTGTTACTCTTTTCACTGCGATTTTGCGGCAGCGAAAGGGAGAAATCTGGAAGACCAATCTCCAATCCGTCAATTTTAGGTAAGAGCTAACATCCTTCCCTACATTTTTATTACACTTTCATTACCTCCAGCCCCAAATTTGGAAATATATGGGGGAATTTGCAAAAACTAGGGTGGAACAGTTGGCACGAGTATCGGGCATGGACCCGCGCCAATCGTCCTAAAATTTGAACTAGGGCACGCCAACCACGACAGTCAATTTTAGCATGTAAATTTAGAAAATGAGGCCCAAATTAATGATTCAAAAGCTTTGTATTTGGCTAATGACAGTCATATGAATTTTTTTGTAGGTGTGAAATGACAAAATGGTGATTGAATGGAAAGAACGAGAACACAGTGAAGAAGATGAAGAAGCCATGAGAAATAACAGGTGCATGGAAGCTATCAGATATTACAGGCTCAAGAAATTATTTATGACACCATGTCTCAAAGCTCAACCAAAGCTGTTACAGTACTTGATCAGTGTCTGGGAAGTTGATCAGGAAAAATTCATCATTCATGACCAGGAACTCGAGATTGAAGTTTGAGATGTTTATTTCATAACCGGATTGTCACGGAGGGGGGTGGTACAAATGTGCCAGCACCCGGCCCTTAATGGAGAACATGAGTATGCTTATTAACAGGGTGTTCCCAAGGGCAAGGAAAGGATCGGGAAGCGAAAAAGTGGACATCCAAACAATTACGGATTTAGCACTAAAGGAAGTGCTGCACACCATCACATGAGCTGCAGGATCGCAGGCACTGCACAAGGCCACAAAGACACAGCTACTTATTTTTGTAGATTGTATGGCACTGACCCTATACAATTTGGAATAGGTAGTGACAATTAACATGAAGCATCAACTGACAAAGTGCAAGAAAACCAAGCTAAAGCAGTTCGGTTACGGGTCCATTATGGTATCGTTCATCTTGGAATGACTACCAATATTTAAGCGTCAGGAGGTGATAGTTCTGACACCACCAGCATAGGAGCCACATATGGCTAGTTGGTCAGGTCTGATGCCAAGGTCAGGGGGCGGTCAACAGATTTCTTGGAGATCGGAGTTCTTTGAGTGGCTCTACCGATAGCTGCTTGTCATGGAGGATTGGCCCTACTCTGGCACAGATTTCACTAGTGATGCAGATCTCCTGCTCCCAAAAGGAGAGGATTGGGATGAAGTACTAGGTAAAACTCATTTTTTATTTTGAGTATTATTATTTTTTTGTTATGCATGTTCTGACATTAATCCATGTAATTGTAGATGTTGGCCCAGAGAGACTTACAGGTATGTCTCTGATAGCGAGTTAGATTCCTCGCGATTATGATATAGCCCCTCATGGTGAGGGAGATGAAGAGGAGGAAATCATACGCAACTTGGAGGGAATCTCTCATGGGATCCCAAACTATGTGTGATTTGATGATACCAGAGACACATTGCAGGGGTGTCAAACTCTTTCCACCGTTTGCTGAGGCGACTTGTACGAGCCGTGACATGTTATCATGAGCCTCACACCAGGTAGACACCTAGGTTTTATTTCCGCATATTTTTTGAGAGACATGATTTCTCAGGATGTAACCGAAACATACATATATTTTGAGCTTATGATGCACACTGATGCAAACATTTGACATATATATATATATATATATATATATATATATATTTTCCGTGATGGATCTTGTCATGTGATGATTATTTTTACAAATTATGCAAATGTCTATCTAATACAATGTTAGCTATTGTATCAATTAATGCATTCATTCGTCTAGGAATATGTTGATATGTAATGTAACCAAAATGTATTTCCAGTAAATGAACATGCAAATACAACCTTAAGATGTAAGGGTTTCTAACAGAATAATGTCCATTAAGTTGAAGAACAAAAACCTGTGAGTCTAGGTTAACAATGAATGCATGAATGTCGAGGGTGATAGCCTCGATTTATAGTTCAATAACAACACTATAATCAGCGACATTGTTTTTCGTTCATCCTAGACAAATACCTTGAAGGTCTATCAACTCACCATCAGGATCATAAATCACCCAAGCTGCTGAAAGACAAGTTTCAGGTACTATGGGAAGCACCATCTGCGAAACTGACATAAGGGGTAATATACATTTGCACAATAAGAAATGATCCAATAAGCAAGAAAATGCTCGCAAATCACACCAAGCCAATAATGTAAAAAAATTAAAAGAACACCTATGTACACAAAACATGCACGAATGACTCATGCATAGTATTTTTTAAGATACAATCCATTTCTGGGCTAATCCAGCTGATGACCTTCATAATCAATAAACTCATAAGCCCCATTCCACAAAACACATTTAACAATGTAGGGCCCATGCCACATGGGTTGAAATTTTCCTACCCCCAGCTTATCGTGAGTTTGGTTGTACAGGAGGACGAGGTCTCCTTCTATGAAGGAACGAGGGGAAACCGACTGGTCAAAATGAGCTTTAACTTGATTTTTCTATGGTTCAATGACCAGAGTAGCAAAGCGACGATTTTCATCTAGCCTTTCTAAGTAGAGAAGATTCTCTTCTTCTAGCAAAGTATTCGACAGCATTTCAACAACTAGTTTGACCAAAGGTATTTCACATTCCATCGGAAGGGTAGATTCCAGACCGTAAACAAGCTGAAAAGGAGTGAATCCAGTCACATCCTTTACTGCGATTTGGTATGCCCAAAGAGCCAAAAACAACATGATATTCTATTTTGATTTGTGCATCCCAATCGTATGTTGAAGCAAACAATGTTACCGATGAAATAGGTAACCGCAATGTTACCTACTTTTTTTTGGTAGCATAAAAAGCACCCGATTTTGAAAAGTGGTGATGCAGAATCACCATTTTTTTTTTGGTGCACATTTTTGACACTCTAAATTTTTTTATTTATGAAGTATGAATATTTGTTTTAAAATGTTAGTGATTTTCATGCTAATTTTGAAATATATTGATGCAGCATCATTTTTTTTTTTTTTTTTTCTTTAGAGCGGTGATTTTCATGCTAATTTTGAAACGTATTGATGCTGCATCAACCTTTTTTTTTTAGAGCAGTGATTTTCATGCTAATTTTGAAATGTATTGATGCTGCATCAACCTTTTTTTTTTAGAGCAGTGATTTTCATGCTAATTTTAAAACGTATTGATGTTGCATCAACCTTTTTTTTTTTAGAGCGGTGATTTTCATGTTGGTAATAAAACACAAAACTTAGATAAAAAATAAAAATAAAAAAACCAATCAAAATGTAAAAAAAAAAAAAAAATAGCTCATAAAAATAAAAAATTTAAACAAAAATAAATTAAAAAAACAAAAATATTTGAAAATTATATCAAAGGAAATGACAAAATTTGAAGAAAAAAAACACATAATTTAAAGAAAAAAAACAAAAATTCACCAAAAAATTAAAAAAAAAAAAATCAAAAACATTTTTTTTCGAACTTATTAAAAAAAACAATATATTTAAAAATATATATATATTTAAAAAAAATTTAAAATAATTAAAATTACAAAATTAAAATTTAGGAAAAAAAAATAAAAAAATAAAAAATTTAAATTTAAAAATATAAATTAAAAAATAATAATAATAATAAGGAAAAAAATACAACTTTTAAAATTTACAAAAAAAAACAAATTAAAAAAAACAATTAAAATTGAAAAAGAAAAAGAAAAAAAAAAAAACCTATCATTAAAAAACAAAAAAAATGAAAAAAACCACGTGCAAATAATTAAAAAACAAATATACATAAATTTAGTGTTTTTTTTTTTTTAGTGAAACAATTTATAGATTTTAAAAATGAAAAACTAAATAAACGAAAAAATTAAGAAAAACAATTAAATTAAATTAAAATTTAAAAATTTTAATAAATAAATTTTAAATTTTAAATTTAAAAAAATAATTATTCTATAATATTAAATATAAAAAAAAATTAAACAAATTGAATTTAAAATAAAAAAAATTGAATTAAAAAAATAATTTTAAATTTTTTGAAATTCAATTTTTAAAAAAAAAATCAAATTAAAATAAAAATATTAAAAATTAAAAAAAAAATAAAAAATAAAAATAAAATCAAATAAAAAATAGATGTATATATATATTAAAAATAAAAATAAAAATAAAAAAATATAAAAGAATTTTATCTTAAATAAAAATATTAAAATAAAAAAAATTAACTTTTTGAAAAAAAAAATTAACTTTTTGAAATTTAAAAAAAATAAAAAAATAAATAAAAAATCAATTAAAAAAAAAAAACAATTAATTTTTTAAAAAAAAAAAAAAATCAATTAAGAAAATTTTATTTTAAATAATTAAAAAAAAAAAAAATTTATATTTTGAAATTATAAAAAAATTATAAAAAAAACCAATTAAAAAAAAAATTAAAAAAAAAAAAAACAATTTAAAATTAAAAAAAAAAAAATCAATTAAAAATATCATTTTAATTCACGGCCCGCCCGCTGGGCGGCGGTGGCCGGCCGGGCGGCGCCAGAAGGGCGGCCTAGCCGGCCTCCCGAGCCTCGGCAGGCGGAGGGCCGATTCTCGGAATCGACCCTCCGCCCGCCGGGGGCCGGGATGCCGGCTGGGCCGCCCCCGTTGCGCCGCCAGGCCGGCCACCGCCGCCCAGCGGGCGGGCCGTAAATTAAATTCATATTTATAATTGATTTTTTTATAAATTTTTTATTTTTAATTGTTTTATTTTTAATTTTTTTTTTAATTGATTTTTTTTTTTTTTTTTTTTAAATTTCAAAATATAATTTTTTTTTTATTATTTAAAATAAAATTCTTTTAATTGATTTTTTTTTTAATTTTTTTTTTTTAATTGATTTTTATTTTAAATTTCAAAATATAAATTTTTTTTTAATTATTTAAAATAAAATTCTTTTTGTTTTAATTTTTTTTAATTTTATTATTTTTTTGTTTTAAATTTATTATTATTATTAATATTATTATTAATTTTTATTTAATTTTGCCCATTTTTTCTATTTAATTGATTTTTTATTTTTTTTAAATTTCATAATTTTTCTTTGTTATTAACTTTTACGTTTAGTTTTTTAATATAATTTTATAAAATTCAATAAATTTTATATATATATTTTTAATTTATTTCGATTTAATATTTTTTTTTAAATGTTTTACTTTTTTTTTTTTTTGTTAATTACATAAAAATTTTATATTTTTTTATTTCAATTAAAATTGTGCATTTAAAATTAGATTTTTTTTTTAATGAAACTTAATTTTTTTAAATTAAATTTTTTTTTATTTTTTTTTTTTAATAATTTTTTTCTTTTTTTTTCAATTTTCCATTTTGAATTGATTTTTAAAGTTTTTAAAGTTTTTCGTTTAACAATATTTTTTTTTTTTTCTTTTATATTTAAAATTTATTTTTTCTTTCAAAATTTATTTGTTTATTCATTTATTTATTAAAATTTAATATTTTTGTTTTTAAATTTAATTTGTTATTTTAATATTAACCTCTTTTTTTTAATTTAATAAAATTTGATGTATATACCTATTTTAATTTAAGTTCATATATATATTTTATTTTTCATAATTTAAATTTAATTTATTTTTTATATTTTATTTGTTTTTTTAATATATATTGTTTTAAATTTGATATTTTCATTGTATTTTATTTTTATTTTTTATTTTTAATTAAGTTTTCTTTTTTTTTCCTTTTAATTTGAATAGTGTTTTTTTTTTTTTTTTTGAATTTTTAAATTTATTAAAATTTAATATATTTCCTTAAATTTAATTATTTGTTTAAATTTTTTTTTTCTTTTTTAAAATTTAATAAGCATTTTCTTTTTCTTTTTTAAATTTAATTTCTATATTTTATTTTTTATATTTTCCTTCTTTTTTTAACTTGTTTTTTTTTTTAATTTAATATTTTTATTTTGTTTTTATTTTTATTTTTTAATTTCTATATTTTTTTAAATTTTAATCTTAATTTTTTTTTGGTTTATTTTTAAAAACAAATTTCCTTAAGTTTTAGGTTTTTTTTAATGATTGAATTAAAATTTTTACTTTGTTTTTATTTTTATTTTTTTTATCTTCATATATTTTTAAATTTTAAGCTTTTAAATGTTTTTATTTTTTAAATTTATTTTTTTTCTTAAATTTTAGGTTTTTTTTTAATGTTTGAATTTTTAAAATTAAAAAATGTTACTTCTATTTTTAAAAATGCCAAAAGTATGACACAATTTTTTTTTGTTATTCCAGCATCAACTGGTTTTGTTTTGAGGGTGTTTTTTCAATCCTTTTTTCAAGAAACAATTTTGTTTTTACCATAATTTTATAAAATGTTGAAATTTGACCTTAAAAAAAAATGAAGTGCGTTCTGGAAGAGACACTTTTTTTTTGGGGGTGTTTTTTCAATCCTTTTTTCAACAAACAATTTTGTTTTTAGCATAATTTTAGAAAATGTTGAAATTTGACCTTAAAAAAAAAACAAGTGCGTTCTGGAAGACACACTTTTTTTTGGGGGGGTGTTTTTTCATGTTTTTTGAGAGTTTTTGGGCTAGAGTTCCCGTTTTGAGGTCAGGTTACCTATTTCATCGGTAACAGTGTTAGCATAGTAACGAGAACTTTGTTCACGGCTTCAACCTGGTGATTGGCCTGAGGATACTACGGCGTTCAGCTATCGTGATGTAGATCCAACTTGGAAGTCAACTCCGCCACCATGTAATGTCGAAAACAGGAACCATGATCGTTAACAATGGCTTGGGGGACACCAAACCTAGTAATGACATGATTCAATAGAAATTTGGTTGTTGTCTTACCGTCAGCCGTAAGTGTAGGCATTGCTTCAGCCCATTTGATGAATTAGTCAATGAATACGATGATATAAGCATGCCCCCCGGCCGAGTGAGGGTTACACATCATAAAATTGATGCCCCACTTAGCAAAGGGACCAAAGGTAATGACAGGGTGGATATGGGAAGGCAGTGCGCACATTTTGCATTGATGAATATGGCAATCATGGCATTTACGAATAGCAACAATGCAATCTTTAAATATGGTGGGCTAGAAATACCCAGCACGAAGAATTTTCTGTGCAGTAGCATAACTAAACATGTGATCGTCATAGGTGCCACTGTGACAATCATTCAAGGCTTTCTCAGCCTCCTCGAGAGTCAAACATCGGCGAAGAATGGAATCAACTCTGATGCAGTAGAGTGTATCTCTGACTATACGATAGGGTTGTGATTGATGACAGATGCATCGGTGGGCATCCTTCGTCAACTTAGATCGGAAGGTAGAAGTTTGAATATATACGACGATATCATCGTACCAAGGATCGAGGGTGCTAATAAGAAAAAGCGTGTCGTTCGGAATGCATTCGTCGGAACTAGACAGAACAGAGTTGATAGGGAGAGAGAAAATTAAATTGGTGAAGACTAATGACTTCTTTGACTTGGTAGTAGTGAACTCCAAATCGAACTCTTGGAGGATAAAAATCCACTTCGAGTACTTTCCCCCCAACAATTTATGAGACAATATATAGTTCATAGGGTTGTAGTCAGAAATCACAGTCACTCTATGCAACAGAATATAATGACGAAAACGTTGAACAGCTTGAATATCAGCCAATGCCAACTTCTCGACATGTGCATATCGTGTTTCAGTATCGGGAAGGTTATGGGATAGATAATAAATGGCGTGCTCGTCACCATCATCATCAACTTGTACCAAAACCATGGCAATCATGCTGAATGTGGCAACCAAATAGAGGGAATAATCACGATGATAATTCAGAGGATGCAACAGAGGAGCATTGAAAAGCAACATCTTCAGCGCATCGAAGGACTTTTGGGCAATCTCATCCCAGAGGAACGGAACGCCTTGATTCAGTAATCGCGTAAACCCTTTAGCCACTTCGGCATAGTTAGGTATAAAATGATGTAAGAAGCTAGATTTTCCCTGCAGACTCTATAGCTGATGTAATGAGGATGGAGAGGGGAGATTAACGATAGCTTCAACTTTGAGTAGATCGAGATGAATCGTGTCTTTGGAAATGAGAAACCCTAAGAGTCTACCGGAGTCAATGCAGAAGACGCACTTATGCGGATTCTGCTGGATGCTATAGCATCGAAAGTGAAGAAAAATATGATGGAGATGATCAGGATGGTGTTTACGTTTAGCTGAATGAGCCGGAAGGTCATCCAAATAAGGGTGAACAATGTGCTTGATATCGTGGAAAGCATATGACATTGCTTGCTGAAATGTAGCCCCAACATTTTTCAGACTGAAAGGGAGATTTTTATAAGCAAAAGTACCCCAAGGACATATAAAGGTGGTCTTATGTTGATTAGTCGGAATAATGTTAATCTAGTTGTAGCGAGAAATGTCGTACATAAGGGAAAAAATCTCACTCCCATAACAATCATCAATGATTTGATCAATAGGGAGTAGGATAATTATCCTTAGGGAAAGCACGGTTAATGTCATGGTAATCAACATAGACACGAATGGTACCTTGTTTCTTATCTACAGGGAAAATATTAGAAACCAACTCTATTAAGGGAATCGAATAAATAAAACCATATTTAAGAAGTTTTCCAACTTCTCCCTTAATAGCAGCATCCTTTTTAGGGTGCACAAGATGAAGACGCTGGCAAATAGTCTTCACACCAGGATAGGTAGGAATCTCATGCACCACTATACTTGGCATCTCTTCATAAGACCATGAAAATACATTTTGAAACTCACAAAAAAGGCTATTATATTATACCTGAGCCTCATCAGATGAACATGTCACCCCAATATGGATGTTCTCGACAATTCCTGGTTTGACGGAAATGTCGATAGGCATCGTTTGTGTGATATTACTCAAGTTACCTTCCATAAAAACTTCGTGTGCCAGAATAGGCATTTGAAGCAGAGAATAAGGAACATGAGAATCAAACCTCTCAAGACACGTAGACATGGCCCCAAGGCTAGGCATGAATGAGGAACGATGATGACTATCGTCCCAAGGAGGATCCTCAAGAGAAATAGTTTCCACGATGGCTTCATTGGAGGGAAATATCTCTCTCAAGGGATCAGAAAATTCGAATCGTTGAGCCAAGGGGATTGAGAATAAGTATCAAGAGACATGCCCAAAGTAGCATGATCAAGAAATGGAGGATTTGAAGCCAAAATAATCTCACAGTAATCAATCTTGATCGGGCTTAACGACATCGAATATCCAAATGAATCAATCTTCTCAGGCAAAGGGATGATCCATAGATTGTCAGACCTAGAGATCATATTAATCTAAACAGTTTTGGGTGGAGGAAGAGGAAAAATACCCATGAGGGTAGGATCTTTGAAGAGACCCAGCCCCATGCTCTCCTAAGGCGTAGGAATTTGATCTACGTACGGAACGTTGTTCTCGGAAGAACAAGCGAAAACTGATGAGTGATCGACAGTAACGAGCTTTCCTTTGTGTGGAAATCACAAAACATGAAAGAGAGTAGACGAAATTCACAACATGGCGTGAGTCTAACTGCAATCGAGGAGAATATTGTAATTGAGCTTGGCATCGACTACTTCAACCTCAACGTTGATTGTCTCCCCTTCTATAGTAATCGGAAAATTAGCGAGAACACCAAGAGGTTTATATTCCCTTCCATCAAACGCTTCTAGAGAATTTGGAGATGAATTCAGAGATGGAGAGCCAATATCTTTCCAGCGGGCACATGACATGATGCACATAGATGCACCCTTGCCCACGACCACTCGATGGATATTCAGTCCATTAATGCCAATTTGTATGATGAGCACAAGCTGGTGAGGGAGTCGTGGGATGAAATTCTCCAATTCGAAAGTGATAAGGCTCAAATCAGCAGGATCAACCCTGCCGATTGCAGATAACAAGCATTTCGTTGAGACGGACAACTCTGAAGTACTTATAATGCAGAAATTGTAGATGGTGCCTGAGCTAAATCCTCAACAATACTGTAGTGTTGAGCAGTGTGGGTATTAGGATTGTAAGAAGACTTATGGAGTACACCTTTGGAGGGTGGTCATATAATGGGCTCAGTACCGGGCCTTTTAATCTGAAGAGGACCAGAAATAGGCAGAGGAGGAGGACCATCAGCGATCTCTTTCCCCGCTTCTTGACGTGGTTTGATATAATATTTCGACCGGGTAGCTATGGAAACGGATGCAGAACCGTTCATCATGAAAACCTGAGAGCCAAATGGGGCAGAGGACTGATGTTTCTCTACCAACTGTGTTTTTTGTGTTGAAAACGGTTCTTTGAGAACAGTTGGAGTTCCTTGGGTGCCTTTGAGAAATTGACTAACTTCGGCCCGTCGAGGATAGTCCTTGGTGTAGTGCTCTTTGTCACATATAAAGCAAGGATACTTCGGTTTACGCTGTGAACCATCATCAACACGAGATTTTTGAGAATCTTGTTTCAAGGTATTGGCTTTTTCCTTACCTTTACCCTTCTTTTTACCCTTGGAAGTTTTTTCTGCTGGATTGGCTTGAATGACATTCACTTCTGTGGTTTTACCATAATTTGGGATAGGTTGAGAAGCAGTATCATTGGAAGGAGTAGATTTTTGCTTCCCAGGATTCGGAGGAGAAGACTTCCGAGAAGTTTGAAACATGGTACTGATGATACCGTCGACAGATGGTGTCGCCAGTGATTTGGATGTTCTAGGTCTAGGAGCATTAGGCAAGAGATCATACAACGTGCCAGACTAAGAGTACACAAGATCGAGGTACTTGGCACGAATAATGGCTTGTTCCTCAGTGACGCATGACCCCATAGCAATGTCCTTAGCAATATGACTAATGAAAGAGGTAGTAAAACAATCAGTTAGAAGCTTATCAGGAATCTCAAACTTGATCAGGCGATGACAATGCCTCCATTCATGAATATGATCTGAGATATGGGTAGCTCGATCTTGCTTCAAGTATGTGAGGAGGTGCATCCTGGTTCAATACCAAACCGGTAACTAAAAGTGCGTGCGAAATGCTATGGCTAAAGAATTGAAATCCTGAAATATGCCACGAGATAAATCGATGTACCACTTGGCAGCAGCACCAATAAGATTTCGTTGGAAAATACAGAGTCAGATAAAATCGTCAACCCAAGAGTTAGAGGAACACCAAAGATGGTATGTCATAACATGCGCTTGGGGGTCTTCTATGGACTTACGCTCAAACTTAGGACAATCACCAGGGATTTTGGATGGAACTGGAGGCCAATACGAGTTATGAAGGATTGGATCATTTGTCAACTTTAACACATTAGGTAGTTCCAATGTAGCGAGAAATGGTAATTGAGGATTAAAATGCATTAGAGGTCGCTGATAAATACCAATGTTAGCATTCCACCCAGGTTGAGAGAAATTATGCCCCCATATGTTTTGTCTCGAAGGATTCTCTCCATAGGGTTTATAAGCCTGATAGTTTTGCCAATACTGGGATTGAGGACTGGGATATTGATTCTGAGCATACCATTGAGGTCCTTGCTAAGAAACATAGGGATTTTGTTATGGAATGTAAGCATTTCCTTGAGGTGGATTAGACACCATCTGGGATTTATTTTGAGGGTAATAAGTGAAACCTTGGGGTGCACTATATACTACCTAAAATTGTCCTTAAGGAGGGTAAGTAGCACCTTGAGGTTGGGCAGGTTGTCTCTGCAGAGCATGTTGAAATGGCTGCTAAGCAGGTTGAACAGGTTGAACCGGCTGTTGAGCAGGTTGAATAGGTTGAACCGGCTACTAATCGGGTTGAGCAGTTTGAATCGGTTGCTGAGGTTGGGCAGGCTACCCCTGCGGAGTAGGTTGGCCTGGATACTGATGGCCACCAGGTTGCCCTTGTGGAAGAGGTTGGCCCGATGTTTGAGATGGACCAGGTTGCCCCTAAAAACTAGGTTGACTTGGAGCAAGACTGTAGGGTTGTCCTTATTGTACAAAAGCTTGGCCCTGCGGAATGTAAGGTTGTTGCTATTGCACACAAGTTTGTCCCTATGGTGGATGCATTTTCCCCCAAGAACATAAGATTCTCCTGGTTGAAATTGAGGTTGACCAGAAAAACCGTAGGGTTTTCCTTGTTGGACCGAAGGTTGTACTTGTGGACCGTAAGGTTGTCCCTGAGGACCAAAGGGATGTCCCTATAATATTTGTCCTTGTGGACCAGAGGGTTTTCCTTGTATTAATGGCCCTTGATGAGCAATGGTCTGATAGGGATCAGCTAGAGGAAAATAAATAACTTTATGAGGATCAATTGGAGGAAAATATATGGGATTACCGTAGACATCATAATGATGGGGATGATTTCCAGGAGCTTGTGGCTGCTAAGAAGCCTAAGGTGTGTAATTATGTGGCAAAGAATCAGGAGAGGGAGCATACCATCGCTAAATATCCAATAGATAGTCATCGAATGTATAAGTAGAAACCATAGGCATGGTAGAAGTAGACGGGGTTTCCATAGCGCGAGGTTGTGACCCACTCATGGAAAGTCTAATAGGAAATGTGGGATTGATAAATATAGACCTGCGAACAACAGCAGACCCTAACGATGGAGTCGTGCTAACAACCGGTGTGGATGAAGCCACACAAAAGATAGGTCAGACTGGGACAGATGTAACAGTGGTTGACGAGATGGGTGTCGAGGGTGACATTCCTAATGTAGGAAAAACCAAGCTTCCAGTGGGAGCCATTATACTGTATTGTGCCACGGATGCCACACCAGAAATGATCTGACCCAAAGTACAATAACCAAGTGGAAGAGACACCGATTGGGGGGAAGGTTGACTGGAGGCATATGGGAACTCTTTTGGGAAAAGTTGATATTTCCCTGTAGAAGCATGCAACTCTTCATTTCCAACAACACTGGAAGAATCCATATCTGAGGAGGTCGTAAGATCGTCGAAAAGATGACGAGGACTAGGGGTTATAGCAGCGGCTAATAACAGTGATCCCGAAGTGAGAGGAGGGAATTCTTCCTCGCTCCCAAAACTAGACCAAGCACCCTAATATGAACAATTGAATTCAACCGATCCTTTAGGAGGAGACCAGGTAGCTAGAGGTAAGACACTTGGGATAATAGGCTGCGAAAACTCGGCAGACCTAGTGGACTAAGGTGTTTCCAAAGAAACGTCAGGAAAAGGACTAGCACTAGGAGGTAGTGAAGAAGACGACGAAACTAGTGGTTCCACCACTGTGACAATATTTCAACACAGGAAGAAAAATGAGATAGCCAATTTGAGGCTTTAAGATAAAACACTAAGGAACTACAAAAACAAGCCAAGCAGAAAACTTTTAACGGGCATGTGATCGTAGGCGGTTAATTTTTTATGACATTGAAATGAAACTTTGTTCAAAAGATGACTCTAGTCACTTTCAGTATTGAACGAGCATCAAAGGAAAAGTACTCGATGATCTTTTCCTTTTTAGAGAGTCACAAAAATATCAAAATGACTACTCAGGTAATCTAAGAAAGAGAGTGTACCAAGTTTTCATGAACTTCCATATACATCTTGGTGATCAAATGAAAGAGAAATGACCAAGGACTTGATGTACATGCAGATAGTCTCCCTGAATGTTATGTTCAGTGTATCATTGTTACATGGCGGAAGACTCGGCTTCCTATGGATAAAGGATTGCAACCTATGAAGGTCTCCCTTTATATACGTAACGGTATGGGGAGCACAAGTCCGTACTAGCACTGTGTAATGCCAGATGGCGAATGACAGCTACTAGGTTTAATGATGCCAGAACACATCAGTAGCCTAGACCTCTAGAATATATACGTTAGGTTTCAATTCTTCCTTATATTTATTGAATTAATTTTAAGGTTGATCTTGAATTAATGTTTCAACTTCAAGGCCCTACCGAATGTGATCTCAAATTCATAAATGCACACTACATGCAAAATAACACCATTTCCATTCGATGAATGCCAACTAAGAGAAGGATAGAAATCTTTAACAAAGTAGAAATCAATGAAAACATAAGAAGAATTTTCACTAATGCATCTAATACAACCAAACAAAAAATGAAAACTCTTTCCTAGTCCGCTAAGAGCTAGTTATTCAAAATAAATTTTTCATTTTCGATTCAAGCGAAGAATGCAATTTTCTTTTTTAGATGAATGAAGCACACAATGCACTATTACACTAAAAATAAAATTGAACACTAGTTTTGAGCACTACGAATGTAAATATCTAAAATGAATAAATCAAATGCAATACAAACATAAAACACACTCAAAACAAGGATGCACTCTACTAAGAAAATAAAAAGGCTTTCAAAATGATCTAAACGAGCAATGTGATATATGCTCGAAGTGACGAAATGGAGAGTTAAATGAAAAAAAAAGTGATCATCCAACAGAAAAAAGACACGAAGAACCGAGAAATACTAACACAACGATCAATGAATTGAAACAACAAAGATCAAAGTGACTCGAATTCAGCTCAGAAGGCTCAATGAGGAGAAGGCCGAACAAACAACATAAGACCTAGAAACCCTAGGGCTACAAAACTTCACTGATGATATAATGGACAAACACCTGAGAAAACTAAGACTACAGAGTCAAAAAAATCTCAAAAGACCAATTCCAAAGCAAAGAAATAACCCACAGCCAAGAATTACTGACAAAAAACTCAAGAAGAAGGTCAAATCAAATCCTACAGGATTCTGCGCGACTGTCAGGCTATAATCTGCACCTAACAGGGGTTGGCACACCTGTGACAAAAGCAACAAGCGCCAATTGGCGCGACTGTTCAAGGAAAAAATGTGCCAATCTGGACAACTATGGGAAAAGGATAACACCACTAAGCAGAGGTCAGTCTTGACATTCTGGAACTGAATAGGAGGATTTAAAACAGTCAGGCAAGTCAAGCAAGGAAAAAAGCAGTTAGATGACCAAAGTCGACTCGACAAGTCAAACTCTCAAGAAACAACGAGAAGAAAAACACACACTGATCCCCAGTATGGTTGCCAACTTGTTATGTAGGTAAATCCCCTCCGTGAATAGAGGCAATCCCTCTAGCCCTAGGGTGGGTCTAGCAGTAAGAGGACATGCTAATGTGTCGGTTCCTATTTAACTAATGAAACGATTTGGGATAGATTGTCCTACCTGTGATCCAACGCGGTTGTGGTAGCTACAATAGCAGTCTCCTAATACTTGTCCTGACACGTCATGATCCTTCAGCAATGGTACTCGGGTGCCTGCACAAAGATCAAAGGATAAAAGCAACATACATGAAAAATAATTGCATTCATAACTAGCTAATCACTCAAGGAAGATTAAACATATTGCGTAAGATAAAATCACATCAACGCAAGATGGGAACCAAAACATCAGTCATGCATATATTAAGAGAAAGAAAGAGATTACAATCAGAGCCTTGACATCGTAGCCTCCTTCAACGGGTCCAGTTGAAGTGCGTCTCGAGCATTCTTCGGGAAATTTGGACATAGTGAGGCAAAAGACTAATCTCTCTCTCGACAAGGTTCTCTCTCTCTGCTCTATCTCATACCAACTATATTAGACTATCTCAGAAAAATGTTCAGCAATTCCTCTTCAGCTAGCTACATCTATGTGAGATAGGTGTATTTATAGAAGGAGAGGAGGAGGTTGGCCTCCCTCAAATGGTGGAAGGGAGGCCTTATCCTTTGGGAGGTTTCCCCAAAAGGAGGAAACAAGAAGCCAAAGGAAGGTGTTTGTGGTTATGTAGTCGAACAACCTAAGCTGACTCACTCACGAAGTAGTTAGCTTAGAAACTTCGCTTCTATATTTAAAAAAAAATTCCAAAAATAGCTCTGCACGGGCAGCTCACTGGGACAGAGCGCCAATGGGCGCGGGGCCCAGTTTTAATTTTCTTTATTGATGCAAGGTCATAATGGTCTGCCAGCACCAACCAAAATCATGTTTTTTTGATGGTCTATTCAGGGAAACGTCAACAGAGGAAATTTTCTCCTCATGGCAAGGGATGCAATGATACTCTTTTCATGGTATGACACTTCATGTAAGTCAAAAAAATGGTCCTCCAATGTGCGGGATGGGGATTGCAGGGACAGTGATAAAATGCTATGTAATAGTCATTGGATTTAAATTTCTTGGAATGTGATGAGAAGTAATATAATCAAATTTTTTTCCAATAATCGAACACATAGATGCATCCTTAAAATCTGAGGATTTATAACTGAATAATTTATGTATAACTATAACACATGAGTTGTGATTCTAGTTTGACAAATAACGCTCTAATGCCAAGGGAAAATGCTTCTGATAATAATTTGATAACTGCACTATATTCAACAATATTAATAGTTGTTCAACCTAGACATATGCCCTGTAAAATCACTAACTCACCATTGGGAGCATAAAGTGCCCACACAACAGAAGACAAATTATGTGTGCTACGACAAGCATCATCAACGAAACCAACATGAGGTAGAAGGTTTTTCGACATCTGCAAGCCAAATAGAAAATGGTAAGCAAGGGAAAACATGTTTACAAAAAAGGAAAACAAAACACACCAAAAATTCACACTATTGAAACACACACTAATGTACAAAGTATTCATGTGAAATCAAGAATAATAATTTAGGCATATGGATCCTATTTCAAGACACACACAATTTCTTGCTGTCATGATTAACAGAAACAAGTCGATAGTTCTACCATTGATATTTCATGAAGGCATCACCTTTACCAATTTTTAGATAGAAGTCACAACAACGATGTAGTTCCCATGCCCCCTGGCCGAGTGAGGGTTACAAAGCATGGAAATAATTCCCCGATGGGAAAATGACCAAATGGTAAGAATTGGTTCAAAGGGAGTGGGTGGGGCTCCAAAGTGAATATTCATAAGGACATTAGGTTTCATAAAGAAATTAAAATGCATTATTTCCAAAAAAAATCCCGTGTGCCCTTCTGAAAATATCTCATGAAATGAGATGGGTGTCTTAAGGGGATCAATCGTTACTGGGGAAATGAGAGTCTCTAGAAATGTAGAAATATTAATAGAGCTCGAAATAAATGAGAAACTATTATGAGTATCATTCCAAGGAGTTTCATCAAGCGAAATGAATTCGGAAATGCTTTTGTTAGTCGAAAAATTATTGTTCCAATGATCATCAGAATCAAAGGAACCAAGCTACGAGTATTGTGAATACACATCTAGGACTGTGTTCAAATGATCAGTTGTTTGAGATTCAGTTGTGGAAGCTAAGATGACAACTTGATATGCTTGTTCAATAGGCTAAGCAACATAGCATCGCCAAATAGGTCAATCTGATCAGGATTGGGTATGATCCATGGATCATGATGAGATGTGATCATATTAACTAAAGTGACATTGGGAGGTGGCAGGGAAAAAATTCCCATCAAAGAGGAGGCTTTGAAAATACCCGCTACAACACTTCCATAAGGCATGGTTGATTTCCTAATGTAAGGCACATTTCCAATCAAAGAATCATCAGAAAGGAATGATAGTTGGTCGACCATGACAATCCTTCCTTAGTGGGGAAAGTGAAGCATGCGAAATAAAGTAGCGACTACACAAACCATTGCATTGGTCCAAATACGACCGAGCAAGAGATTGTAATTGAGAGGTGCATCAACAACTTCGACCTCCATGTTAACCTTTTTTCATTCCAAGTGAATGGGTGGGGCACTGAGAATGCCATATGGGCGGACACCTTTACCGTCAAAAGATTCCAAAGTATTATGGGATTGGTTGAGAGGAGGAGAGCTGATGGCTTTCCAACATGGGATAGACATAATATAGGTGGAAGCGCCTTCATCAACGACAGTATGATGAATGGTCTTGCCTAAGATGACAACTTCAATAAGGAAAGCAAGTTGAGGCAGAAGACATGAAACGTGGTTTTCCAGATTAAAGGTAATCAAATTGGAATTGGTAGGATAAATACCCCCTATCGTAGATAGTAGAGCCTTATTTTGTGACAGGCACATCTGAAGGACCTCCAACGTCGACATCGCTGAAGGCGCCTTAGCTAGATCTTCTACAATATTGTAATTATATGTAGCTTTTGCATTCACATTGTAAGTTTATTTCAAAAGAACACCTTTGGGAGTTGGTTGGATCGTGGATTCAGTGTTAGGTATCTCTATATGGAGAGGGCCGAAATTAGGTGGAGGGGCAGAAGAAGGAATGTCACAACATCATTCTCCATTACATATTTTTCAGGAGTTGGGTAATATTTAGATTTGGTGGCAACGTTAATAGGTTCCATACCACTCATAAATACTTGGGAAATACTAGAGGTTTTTCCCTGAGATTTATCGACAAGTTGTGTATACTGCAACGAAAAAGGTTCCTTCAATACTACTGGCATCCCAGAGGCCTTTCAGCAGATGACTTACTTCGGCACGTTGGGGGTAGTCTTTGGTATAATGATACTCATCATAGATAAGACAAGGAAACTTGGGCTTTCTTTTCGATGAGTTGTTAGCATATGACATTGGTGAATCCTGTTTTGGGGTATCTAGTTTGGCTTTACCTTTACCCTTCTTTTTACCCTTCAAGGATTTGTTCGATGCAGTAGATTGAACAACATTCACCTCTGTTGGATTGAGGAGTCCTGACCCAGGTTTGGATTTAATTTTTTCCAAAAAATCCCTATACTACTGTCCCTTTCATCAATGACTTGCTTGTGCAGGCCAAGGTCTCACCCGAAGTAATATGGGAGGGTACTGGAACCAGATTTTCGCACCCTGAGAGAAAGAGAGTTAATTGAGGTGGCCCTATTAAGATCTATCATATTTGTGCAAAATAAGTATTATAACAGAACCTTTAACAATATACGTGCAGAATTCGGAGCTCATAAACCCACAGATAGCATGTAAACATAAGTAAAGCAACTATTAATAATCATATCTAAGTGATGCCTTCACATCCACGTGCACATCAGTATTGATCAATAGACAGAATCACCGCAATAACACAAATATAGCAAGTTCTCATAACACATATATACTTCAAAACAGATTTTTCATTCATTAGCATTCAAAATCCAATTACAAACCCGATTCCCAACCCACGCACACAGCCAACAGGGTTAGCACACAGTAGGACTGAGGATCTCCGTGCACACAGCCAGCAGGATTCCTTACCCAAATACAACCCAAAACAGATCTGAATAGTTCGCAACCAGCATAAATCACCCTTAGCTTACCTCTAAACTCGATCTATCCATGTACTTATAGCATTTTAGCCGACGCTATCCTATTCTTCGCAAACTGTGGTTTGTGAACTCTTGGTCTACCCTTTGACCCATTAAAATACATTGGGGACTTTGACCCTCCCCAAAGCCCTTGCGCTAGACTAATTATTACAAAATTTATATCAAAACGCAACATTGGGGACCCTATTCCAACAGGCCCCAAACACAATCTTGTGACTCGTCCTGAGCATAGCAGCCTTGGGTCTGCATCTTCTCCTGGAGTTGCTTGATGGCGATGACTAGAGGGGGAAAAACACCTTCACTTTGCGTAGAAACATTCTATGCAATGTCAGCCAACTTTTGGAAAGTTGGGCCTTTTGTGGTGGCAGTAACACTCTCCAAGGTTGGATTCAATTGCTTCATTGCTACATCCAAATCTTGTGTAACCTTGAGGGCTTCATCTACCTAGGGCTTGTGGCGGTTGCTAAGGACTTGCTTCTTATGGCAGAGCCCCTCAAGTTCATCCTAGAGCGCGTGGCTAGCTCGCAGACGTGCTAGGCATTGGGCTGGAATAAGCGTGGGCATCGTAGCCTCCATTTGTTCAAATTATTATTCCTTTTGGCACAAATCTTGAGTAAATTTGTGCAGAAGAGGGTTGCACTGCACTGTAGACCATAGCTTCATAGTTGTTTCAAACAATTCGACACCCTGGGCAATTTGCGCTGTAATGGTATTTGTAGCTTTTGCGACTAACACAACTCTCTAGCATGAACCTTGAGGGGGGTCTAAGGCTGCAACTTAGCCTGCAGCGCAGCAATATGTTGTTCCAGATCTTCTTTAGCGCTCTACATTTCAGTCCGAGAGGCTTTCAAAGCTGTGACTAGTCCTTCAATCTTGGCATGCAGGGTGGCGGAGGCCGGAATGTCCTCTTGCAAATCTTCGCAGAGTATTTTTATCAGACGTTCCAACTCTCTCTGTTGTGTGGCGACAATGATGCACATTGTTATCACAAAATTTCACCTAATAGGCTGTTAATCAGACAATCTCATGTAACTTTTTCAAACCAATCTTTTGACTGAAGCTTAGCCTCTTCAGTCTGAGAGGGCTCTCTCAAAAGGTTAATGATATTGAATAAAGATGTATTTAGATGGCTAACTTTGTTTGGGAAACAACTTTCTTATGATGAGTGTATGTTGGAAATAGTATCAGTATGAAAACATTGGGCTTATGGAGTCAACACTTTCAGTGATTCAGTAGTGAGTTCACTTGGCATGGAAGTTGAGGCAGGTAAGAGTTTTTAGCAGTAGTACACACACACATGAAACAGGAAAATACACAGTCAATTCATCTATAAAGGAAGTCAGAGCATTACATGAATGAATTCTGAGTACTATAAATGAAAAGCACTGCAAATGGGACACATAAAATATATAGATAAGATAGATAGGCACTAAAAACTCAATCAGAATATCAGGTTGGTCAAGAAACCAATATCTATATTGTTGAAACAGTCAAATTACATAAAGTTGTAGTTTTGCCAAAAAATCTCCAACCCTTGACAAATTTGAATCTATGCCCTTTAATAGACATGTTACATCATAAGATGATATGCCTCCTGGCTATATTCATCAAATTTTTTGCCTAATGACACCTTGCATAACCATAAAACATCTACTTAATGACAAAATGATAGTTATCCTACTTGACAGTCATTTTCCTAATAGGACGCAAACTGCTCATCATTACATTTAAAATCCTTATCTTCTAAAGCAATTACATATTTGAAAAATATGATTTCACATGTTTGAATTGGGGTGATGGGACTCATCACTACATGACCACTTAACTAAACTCCTCTAAAACTGGAAACAAAACCCTATTTTTTAGGCAAATGGTCTTCTTCTTCCATGAATGCTTTAGCTACTAACTTATCTTCATTCCATGATCTTTGGGTGCTGGATAACTACTTGTCGTGATCCTCTAACACTTGGATAATACCCATCTATCCATAGATTCCAAAAAATCTGCTTAAAAATCTCCCACACAGTAGGCTACGTAAGTAAGGCAGTTTCATAGCATACTTTCATAGCGCTGCAAAAATGCCATTCACCCTCAATGTTTTTTATTCTTTCCTCTGGTATGGTATTCATCATCCTTAGACATATCTTCCATGCAAATTTAACCTTCTAAAATCTTCTAAAATTGGTTCAAAAAGGAAAAATAAAATCTACAGTAGTTTCGTAGCATTTTGTTGTCCTTCAAGCCCAGGCATGCAATGAAATTGCTAAAAAGTGCTAAAATTCCATATTTTTGTGTAACTTAAAAATAAAACTTCTAAGTTCCAAAACCTTATTTATAACATGCCATTAGCGTTAAAAACCATAAAACAACTCACCTTATGATCCTTGAGGCATTTCTTCCTCATTTATGATGGGTTGAGCTATTGGCTCTTCAAGCACTATAATTTTAAGGCCTTTTTTCTCTAACTCCTCATGAATTAGTTCAAGTTGTTGCTGAAGGTCCTTAACCTAATATTTCAATGTTCTATTGGTGGCTTTCAAATGTGTGTTCATCCTCCTGACATGTTTTGCCTCTTTCCTCACTAGAATGGTCCATTTGATAAGTTGTTGTTTATTATCCAAGCTCTTGGAAATAGTGTCAACTTGTTCTTCCCAAATTTCCTTTGTCATTTCCAACTGAATCTTCTCTACATTTTGTTTTCTTGCTTCTCTTTTCATAACAGTAATTTCATGATTGGCCAATTTCAATTGTTATTCAAGGAGTTGTAACTCTGTTTTTTCCATCACCTTCTCTTTTCCTTTCTTTGTTTTGATAATTATATCTTTCTCTGCAGGTGATGAAAGGTTAATGGTCTCTTGTGGTGGCTGAATTGTGTCAGTAGGTGGTTGAATCTCTAGTAGCTTCCTAGCATGCCTTATCATAGGCTTTCTTGCTTGGAACATGAAACCTGCATCTTCTCCCTCAAATTCTAATTTCTTTACAGATTTAGCCTTTTTTAACTTTTTTCCACCTTCCTCTATGTCCTCAGCCTGAACTATAGGAGTTTCTTCTATGTCAATGGCATGTAAGATATCTTCTATATTTCCTTTAGCTATTTTTCTCTCTTCTACAGCCATTGTTTTCTCTTCTAAGGCCACTGTTTGGTTCCTTGTCAACCTTTTTCTTCCTTGTTTACTCACAGCTTGTTTTTGTTCTGCAGGTTTGACCACTTTTGACTTATGTTTTGCAGGTGGGACATCTGTGTATCAAAAATCTGCAATTTCTTTGTCTCCACCATAATTGGTTCACTTGGTTCTGATACCAATGGTTCACTCTGTTATGTTGCTAATGGTGATGGAATTCTCCTAGGTTTAGGAGTTCTTGAAGGAGTAAGAACATCCAACACAAAACCACTAACAAACAAAAATGAGGACTAGTCTTTGCCTAACCTTTGAAGTTCATTTAAAACCAGCAACTTCATTAAACCATGATGAAATAATGAAGTCTCACTCCCTTCAGAATTTTCTTGGACCTTATCTACCATTTTTGACAAAATTCTATGTTTATATAAAAGAAGATCAAGGGAAATATTACCAGTAAAGTGCAGAAGTAACTTGAAATGATATGAGTAGACTTTGTGGTATCTCCCTTCACAAGTATAGTACTTTTGGATGATGGGAAACAATTTTGAGTAGTTTTCCTTTATGTAGCTCCTTGGAATGGAATTGGTGAGATCCATTTCACTGTTTTCAGGCTTCACGAATTCTTTGCACTGCTCCATGTTAAACTTGAAACCTTTGAACCACTTCTCCTATCCTCTAGGAATCCCTATAGTAGCTGCAATAACCTCTGGTGTGATGGAATTATTGAGCATTCCTACTTTGGTGGCTATTCCACTGAAATTTAAAGCAAACTCTTTGGAAACTTGTACATAGAAACCTTGTAATTTCTCACAAAAATGTAAGCAACTTGTCCTTCTGAAAATTTCCACTGTTCTTGGGTCTTCATTGATAAAATTCATATCTGTCGGTTCATATCATAGGCATAGGCCACCCTTGTTTGTCCTTTTTTCTGCCATGGTTTCTTTAATTTCTTCACATCCTCGCTTGATAATTTACAACCTTGCTTGATAATTTGCAACCTCTCTTGATAATTTGCAGCCTCTCTTGATAATTCTCAATGTAAACCTTTGAAAACACTAGCCAAAGCTATGGCTTAATGCAATAGCTCTCCAGAGCTCAATATCATGCAAATAAGGAATGATAAATGAGAAATGACTGAATTAGGAAAGTTTTTGAAGTTTTGATGTCTTCTCATGACCCAATGATGACTCATACATACCTAAACCGATCATGATGACTTCATACCTGAACATGTACCTTGGTTTTATCCCTCCATGACTCGAATGACATCTAACATACAAGACAGACAGGAAACCGCGCTTTCATAGTGTATCTAGTGTAAATTTGGTTGTTTTCGCTATGAAACTATCAACATTTTCGTAGCAAAAAGTAACTTTTCACAGTGTATTTCGCTACGAAACTATGTTTTCTTGGCTAAAATGGAATTTTCGGTACAAAAACCTTGGAAATTGAAATCAGTCAGAAAATAATGAGTGATGTGATATGAGAGGGTTTGAAAATGAGTGGGTTTAGGCCTTAGGGTAAACTTAAACAAGAAAAAAATAATATTTCCCTTCACCAAGCATATAAAAAATGAATCCTACAACCCAATTTTTTGACACATGAACCTATTTGACCTTGGCAAAAGACACTTCATTTTTTGGGTGATAACAGTGGCTCCACTTGGGATGGTATGCCCCAGTGGTACACCAAAGAACCAGTAGTTCTAGTGCCGCTATCCATCTTCTTGAAAAACAAAAAACTTTGAAACTACCAAGTTTTTTCTTCAAACTCTAATGGTCTTCACTTCGGGCTCAAGCTTGATGATTCAGTGTGTCATTATTAGTAGAAAAAAACATAAAATGGAACACATACAATGAAATGAATGATAAGCAGATTTTAAGAAGAGTAGTGCTTCAAAAACCAGCTATTGACATGCCCTCTAGCACATGGTTTTCCATCCATATTCTCCAGAATGTAAGTTTTGTTCCCACGGAATGCAACTACTTTGAATGGACCCTTCCAAATGTTCTCAAACTTACCATGTTTCCCCTTCTCTTCAATCCTAGCCTCCCATTTCAAAACCACATCTTAGATTTGAAAATTTTCTTCTTTGACCTTCTTATCAAATGTCTTCTTGATTCTTTTTTGAGATTCTTGATTACTGTTATTGATTTCCTCCCTCTTCTCTTGTAAAACTATCAGCTGATTGATCCTTCTCTGAATTTCATTTGGCTCCTCCTCCAATCCTTGTAGCAGCTTCATGACATGCACTCTGTTGAAACAGGGTCTCCTAAACAAGATGCGAAACCAGTCCATTTTGGTTATATTTAGTATAGCACTGGGGTTTTTGGGTGGGTCAAAGCCCCGAAAGCATTGTAATGGGGTTAAAGGGTAAACTAGGGGTCCAAAAACCATGGGTTGCGGACCATAGGATTGTTAAAGCTAGATTTTTATAAATAGAGAACCATTTCGGATTGTAAGAGGTAAGGATTTGATGAGATATTGATACGATCTGTTGTGTAAGTGATCTGTTGGGGATTTTGAGGAACATAATCCTGCTGGCTGTGTGTGCGGAGATACTAGTCTAGCTATGTGCGGACCCTGCTGCTGTGTGCACAGGTTGGGAAGGGAATTGTAAGAGTAATGAATGAATGAATATGCTAGATTATTAGATCTGAATCTGTGAGTACTATTGAGTGGATTGTTGATAATTATTGTGTTATGCATCTTCTGTTTTTGCGCTGCAAAGGTTTGTCTCTTGAATGATTGGATCTATTTTGTTCTGGTTATATTATGCTGCGAAAGTCTGTGTACTGAAATAGATCTAGATCTGATCTGTTCGGGTTATGTACTGTTGTGTTGATGTTATAAGAAGTATATAATAATAGATCTAGTGCATGTGGATGTGATTGGATGCATATTTAACCCTGCACAGAGACACGATAATCTGAATAAATGCAGCCTTCTTGCCTTACCCTTCCTTTATTATGGTGCGGAAACCTAGTTCCAGCACCCACCCATACTACTTCGGGTGAGAATGTGACCTGCGCAAGTAGGTCACTACCAAAAGGGACAGTATTATAGGGGTTTGTTGGCAAACCTTGCACACCGAACCTAGGTCAGGACCCCTCAAGCCAACAAATGGTTCTATTGCCAGGACCGGAAGAGATCTGAGAACGGATTGGGTAGTGGCATCAGAGATCTGGCGTAGGAATAGCACGGAACTGTGAAGAACTATCAGAACAGGCGAGAAGAAGATCGCCCTTCCTATAGACCATCGAGACCCGCGCGAGGTCCACTAGCCGCCCCGACACAAGGGCCTCTGGAGGATAAACTGGAGGTACCCATGGCGGCACACTTAAAATACCCACCTTTAAAGGAGCAGTTGTTGAGGACCTAGAATGATTCTGGTTTGTGGCCGAGTCGGTATGGATGGCACAAGGGGTGGTGAGTGATACTATAAAAAGAGCACAGCTATCCTTTGCTTTTGAGGAAAGGGTGTTGGATTGGTATATGCAGTACATATCTCAAAACGGGATCGCAACAATTCAAAACATTAAGTATACCCTAAAACAGCAATTCCAGAAATCGATATCCTATTCCCAACTGGTATCGGAAGTAAAAGACTTCAAACAGGGGGCATCTGAGTCGGTCTGGGAGGCTGATAAACGGTTAAAGAAAGCAATCCGGGAAGGCAAGTTCAAGTACGACGACAAACATCACACAAAATGGTTTATCACTATGATCCTACCTCACTTGCATATGCCCATGGGCCATCAGGCTTTTGAATCGCAAGAAAAGGCCTTGGAAGCTGCCATGAAACTTGAAGCGGTGCCTAAGGATGACACAAGGGAAGGCGTACAACAAATTCAGGAGCATCTCGAGGCCATGCACATGGAAATACAGAGCTTACGAATGGAATGAGGGAAGGGAGCAACCATGGACCTTTGGTGCGAGGAGTGCCAGGTGGCAGGACTACATGAGACAACCCAGTGTCCGCGGATAAATAGAGGAGAATTAAAGCAGAAATGGTGCAATTTCTACCACTCTATGGGACATGATGAGTAGAACTACCACACATATGAATTACTGGTAGATCAGGGAACCCTTTATAGGGTACAATCCGATCCTGCCTCTTCGAGATCCCCCGTGAGATTTGGTGGCTCCCCTGCACAAGGCAGGGAGGGGCGGGGAGGAAGTGTTGGACAAGGACGGGGCCAACTGATCTGCTACAACTGTGGAGAGGTAGGGCACTTTTCTTGGGACTGCTCAAATCCCACCAATCAGACCTGTAAATACTGCCAGAAATTGGATCATAAACTCGAAGACTGCCCGATTCTGCTAGAAAAGTTGAAGGACAAATAGTCCACCCCCACATGAAACATACAGTGAGTCAAAACGGAGCTAAGCAGCATAACGCATAGCATGGTCACCCAAAAAGCAAGAGAGGAACTTGATATTCAAAAGGAACCAACCCGTAGGAAGCAGGAATCATGGGAAGCCCCTGCGTAGTTACCAGAAGAAGAAGTGGAAACCTTTTTGAGGACATGCTTGAAGCTCCTATGCAGTCCGCAGGCGAAAGAAAGTCTTCAAGTATTACTGTAGGACTACGTAGCCCAGACCAGCTTGACGACTAAGGTTAAGGAAGTACAAAAATTAAGCAGCTATAAAAGGCGCACCAGGAGAGAGATGCGCTTGACTGCATAGATTGGTGACTATGAGATAGATCAGGTTATTCTAGATCTTGGATCTAAGGTGAATGTATTACCAAAACAAACCTAGCAACGCATCGGAGAACCAAAATTAGACTGGTCCACCATCCAACTATGAATGGCGAATCAACAAAAGATCATCCCTCTGGGACGGTTTCCAAGGGTTATGGTTGATATCACAGGAGTAAAGGTCCTAGCCGACTTCGAGGTCATAGAAATTGTGGAAGATATGGACCCCTATCCTGTGCTCTTGGGGATAGACTGGGCTATCGACGTAGGGGGTATCATTAATCTAAAGAAATGTAGCATGGTGTTTGAGAAGAATGGGACACATGTAATAGTACCACTAGATCCCGCTGAAGGTGCACGGTATACCGAACTGGCATATGAAGACGAGGAGCTCGATCACATCTACAGGGTGACAGCACAGGATGGGGGCTAGGATAATCCTGCAATAGGTGGAAGACCCAAGGAGTAATTTTTTGATCCAGATGAGGAACTTGAGAAGTGGCAGACCCGAATACATGATGTTTCAACCCTACGGTGCCCTCGGATCACAAGGACACTCTACTACATCACTTCGGAGGTAAGGGACTTTCCCCACTTTGATGGGTCTGGTACTGTCCAGGACTTCATCAGAAATTTAGAAGCTAGGGTACCCGAGGATCAACGAATCTAGGCGCTCAATCTGGCATTGCGTGACACACCTTCCCGATGGTGGGATACCCAAAAGAAGGCATTCCTAGACTGGGAGATGTGTCGGGATAGGATGGTGTTGTGATTTACACCCCCTGCAGATGTGCGCACGAAGATATTCCCGGGGCCCGGAGATCCCCATGGGCATCTGCGTATATGGACAACCAAGTGGGCTGACCGAACCCTAGATGAGTGGATCCATCTATTTATACATGCCCTAGGCCCATCCCTAGTACTTAGATGCCGAATTACATCAGCAGACCCACCATTGGGAACTACTAAAAGAGGAATTCCTCGGCACATTCAAACTCATTGGGGAGACAGAGATGCTTGACGAAGCTCTGCAAGACATTGATGCATTCGTCTTTAAGAAGCCTCACCCTCACACCCCACCAGTCGTTCTGACATGGGAGGTCCAAGTGCAAGACATAGTCAACTTCCGGAGCTTGGCGATTTAGGAAGAGGAGGATAACCCACGGAATCTCTCTGTTCCAGAATCTGAAGGAAAACGTACTATTATCGGACCATCGCTCTTAAATGTCAATGTAACACAACCTCTCCAGTTATGTGAAGTAAATATTGGGACAGAAGAACACCCTAAGCTGGTGAAAATTGGGGACTATTGGGATGAGGGCACTATGGGCAAAGTCGCTGAGCTACTCACAGAGTACCAAGACTTATTCCCTACAAATTTTTCTAAGCTCAAGGGAATTACAGAGGACCTCAGCATTATGCACATCACTCTAAAGCTGGAGGCACAACCCATCAAGCAGCAGCCCTACTAGTTGAATCCTAAATATAAACAAAAGGTCAAAGAAGAGCTGGACAAAATGCTAACCACAGGTATCATCGAACCAAATGAATGGTCAGATTGGATCAGCTCGATGGTTTTTCAGGA
The DNA here is from genome assembly GCA_034641835.2 of Pinus albicaulis. NCBI lineage: Eukaryota > Viridiplantae > Streptophyta > Pinopsida > Pinales > Pinaceae > Pinus > Pinus albicaulis. The sequence continues at coordinate 32,684,916 of MU968450.1, forward strand.
GAAATATGTATCTGTGTGGACCTTCGAAAACTAAATGATGCCTGTGTCCACGACCCCTTCCCTACTCCCTTCTCCGATGAAATCTTGGATAACGTAGGTGGCCATGAGGCCTATTCCTTCACATATGGGTTCTCGAGATACCATCAGATCAGAATTGCACTAGAGGATCGTAGTAAGACCACCTTTTCCACTGAATGGGGCTCCTTCTAGTACACGGTCATGACCTTTGGTCTTAAGAACGCACCTGCTATATTTTCAAGGGTCGTAGTAGCTGTATTCAAATAATTTATCCATAAGTTTCTGGAGGTTTATTTCGATGACTGGACGGTGTTTTGCTTAGTAAAAGATCATGTCTTGAACCTACGATTAATGTTGGAAGCGTGTCAAAAGCACCAGATCTCCCTGAATGTCAAGAAGTGCATCTTCTATGTACCATTTGGAATCTTGCTGGGTCATATTGCCTGTCAGCAGGGTCTAATGGTTGATCCTGCGAAGATAGCTATAATGATCAACATAGCAGCCCCTACAACGGAGAAACAGCTGCGCTCTTTTCTTGGTCACACAGGTTATTACAGGAAATTCATTCAAGGATATGCCCTGATCACAGAACCCATGGAAAAACTGCTAAAGAAAGATCTCTCTTTTTTTTGGAATGATGAATGTCAAAAGAGCTTTGAACTTCTCAAGGAGAAGATAATCTCTGCGCCCATACTAATATTCCCTGAATGGTCGAAATAATTCCATGTCTATGTTGATGCATCATGTATTGCCTTGGGTGCGGCCCTTACACAGCGTGGCGAAGGAGACATTGATCATCTGGTTGCCTTTGTCAGCCAAAAACTCTTAGGTGCCGAACAAAATTACTCTACCATTGAATGAGAAGGACTAGCTATGGTGTATGCACTACAAAAATATTGACACTATCTACTAGAGGGACACTTTAAGATGTTCACAGACCATTTGGCTTTGAAATACCTGGTCAACAAGCCTGTGTTGAGGGGGAAGATTTGCCACTGGTTATTGTTGTTTCAATAATATGATTTTGAGATCATCGTGAAACCTGGAAGGTTGAATGCAGGGCCGGATCATCTATCTTGTATTGATACAGGGGAAGAACCCACTAACTTGGATGAAGTCTTACCTGATGCGCAACTGTTTACCATTAAGATGGTGGATGATCACTTTGCTGATATCCTTGAGTTCCTTACTACGGTCCTGGCCCCTACTGCGTATTCAGTACAACAAAAAAAGGAGTTAGTTTCCCAAGCGGCAGACTTTACTATCATCGCAGGGCAGCTATACAAGCTAGGTGCCGATGAAATACTTCGCAGATACATATTAGAATATGAACACCCCACCATCCTCATAGAGGCCCATGAGGGAGTCGCTGGCGGCCACTATGCAGGCAAGGCTACAACGCAAAATATTTTGAGGGTTGGCTTGTGGTGGCCTACCCTGCATCAGGATTCCTACACTTATTGTCAAACGTGTGATACCTGCCAAAAAACCAGCTGCCCCTCACGACGAGATGATATGCCACTACAGCCTCAAATGGCCTTATAGGCTTTTGATAAATGGGCCATTGACTTTATAGGACCCATCAATCCACCAGGAAAGAAAACCACCGCGCGCTACATTATTACTACCACTGACTATGTCACACGATGGGCTAAGGCATAGGCTGTAAAGGATTTTACCGCTGACACTGGTGTGCACTTCATCTTTGAGCAGATTCTGACCAGGTTTGGCTGCCCAAAAATCCTAATGAGTGACAGAGGTACGCATTTTGTTAACCACATGATTCAAGCTTTGAATGATGAGTTCTGGATTGACCATGCCAAGATTACACCATACCACCCTCAAGCCAATGGGACGGTGGAAGCGTTCAACAAAATTTTCGAACAAGATTTAACGAAGGTTTGCAATGCCGACCGTAGTGACTGGGATATTTGCATTCCCTCGGTCCTATGGCCTTACTGAACGACCTGCAAAAAGCTGACCGGTAGGACACCTTTCTGAATGGTCTATGGCAAGGAGGCCATCATGCCCATATAATATGTTGTTCCTAGCCTATGCATTGCAGCATTCACAAATATGGCAGACTCTTATATCATAGAATAATGCCTCGCGCAACTGGTAGCATTGGAAGCAGATCAATTTATTGCTCAGTTTCAACAGTAGGTACAAAAATCTAGAGATAAAGCCAGGCGTGATCGCCACATTCGCCATAAGACATTTGTTGCGGGTGATTTTGTCTTTTTGTACGACAACCAATTTGTGAAACATCCTGGAAAATTCCGGCAGCATTGGCTTGGTCCCTACATAATTCAGCAGGTTACAAATGGTGGAGCGGTCTGGTTAGCTACCTAGCGTGGTGACCCCCTCCCTAGTTTTGTCAATGGAGGTCACCTCAAACCCTACTAGGCTACGAATCCTGAGGTCGCAGTAGTACCATGACTCGGGACGAGTCACAAGATTATGTTGGGGGACTGTTGGAACAGGGTCTCCTAAACAAGCTACGAAACCAATCCATTTTGTTTATTTTGGTTATATTTAGTATAGTGCTGGGGTTTTGGGGTGGGTCAAAGCCCCGAAAGCATTGTAATGGGGTTAAAGGGTAAACTAGGGGTTCGAAAACCATGGGTTGCGGACCATAGGATTGTTAAAGCTATATTGTTATAAATATAAAAGCATTTCGGATTGTAAGAGGTAAGGATTTGATGAGATATTGATACAATCTAATGTGTAAGTGATCTGTTGGGGTTTTTGGGAAACAGACTCTTGTTGGCTGTGTGCACGGAGATCCTATTCCAACTGTGTGCGGACCCTGCTGCTGTGTGCACAGGTTGGGAAGGGAATTGTAAGGGTAATGAATGAATGAATATGCTATATTATTAGATCTGAATCTATGAGTACTATTGAGTGGATTGCCGATAATTATTGTGTTATGCATCTTCTATTTTTGCGCTATGAAGGTCTATCTCTTGAATGATTGGATCTATTATGTTCTGGTTGTATTATGCTACGAAAGTCTGTGTATTGAAATAGATCTAGATCTAATCTGTTTGGGTTATGTACTGTTGTGTTGATGTTATAATAAGTATATAATAATAGATTTAGTGCACATGGATGTGATTGGATGCATATTTAACCTTGCACAGAGACACGATAATATGAATAAACGCAGCCTGCTTGCCTTACCCTTCCTTTCTCAGGGTGTGGAAACTTGGTTCCAGCACCCACCCATACTACTTCTGGAGAGACTGTGACCTGCGCAAGTAGGTCACTTCTGAAAGGGCCAGTATTATAGGGGTTTGTTGGAAAACCTTGCACACTGAACCTGGGTCAGGACCCTTCAAGCCAACACACTCCTAAGGATGTAGGAAATATAGCTTCAACCTCATGTACCAACTCATAAGCTGAAGTTCTAATTGACCTCTTTGTGCACACTCTATCAGCCCATAGAGCATAATTTAGCTTCAAATGCGATGACTTCTTATTTTCCTGCAACACCTTCTTTATAATCCTCACAATTCTCTTGTTAGAAGATTCAGCAAGACCACTCCCTTGTGGATAATATGCAGTAGAATGCCCAAGAGTAATATGATATTGATGAAAAAAACTAATCAGCTTCTTATACTTAAATTCCTGAGCATTATCAGTGATGATCTTCATAGGACAACCAAATCTAGAAAATATATTATTTTCCAAAAATGAAATAATAACAGAATCATTTGCTTGCCTAGTTGGGATTACTTCAATCCATTTGGTGAAATGGTCAGTTGATGTCAGAATCCAGCGATTCTAACTTGATGATGATGGATGAATCTCACCAATAAAATCTAGCCCCCACTGTTGAAATGGTGGCTCAACATAAATAGGCATCAAGGGTAAAGGTACAAGCTTCTTCTTACCATAAAAAATCTGGCATTCATGGTAGGTAGCAATCTTTTTTTAGACATCTTTAAACATTGTAGGCCAATAATACCCTACTCTAAGAATCTTGTTTGCTGTAGCCTTCGAATAATGATGACCTCCACATTCTCCTTTGTGGAACTCCTCAATCACTTTATCATCTTCCTCTTCCAGCAAACAGTTCAACAAAATACCATCGATGTCCTTCCAATATAGATTTTTGTCAATGACGTAATACCTCAAAGATTTTAACTTCAAAAATCTTGCCTTGGACTTTGTCAATTCAGCAGGTGCTCTATGATGATGTAAGACAAAAAATATGTCTTTGTACCAATTTGAAATGATTTATTTTTCTTCAATGGGGATCAGTTCTTCCTCTTCATCTGAAATTTCTGCAATTAAATTCACGTCAAGACAGTCAAAGTTTGATTGTGCCATCATCTTTGCTAGACCTTGTCCTTTGACCAAATTTGTTGGCTTGATATCTATGTCATATTCCAGCAATTTAGAAATCCATTTCCCCCTCTTACCATCAGGATCAACTTGAGTTAGGATGTCTTTCACAACAACATTAGGAACAAAAGCTATAATATGAGAATGCAGAATGTAAATTCTGAAATCTTTGATGACCTTAGCCAAGGCATAAGATTGCTTCTCTAAGATGTTGTACTTCAGATCTGAATTAGCTAATGCCTTTCTGTCCTTTCTACAACAAAACTCCAGCAATTGTATTTTCTGATGGAAAAGTAAAAACTAGAAATTCTTTTGAGAAGTCCGAGCTTATCAACACTGGTTCTTAGGTGAGTGCCTTTTTTATCTCCTCAAATGAGTGCTTTTCTTTTGTTGTCCAATTGATGTTAGCTCCTTTCTTCATCATCCTTGTTATGTCCTTTACAATCTCAGAAAAATTAGGAATAAACCCCCTCACAAAATTTACCTTTCCAAGAAAAGGTTGAATCTCCTTTCTGCTCCTAAGAAAATCCACTTTATGAATTGCATTGACCCTGTTTGGATCAATCTTAATCCCATCTTTAGAAATAATGTGTCTAATTAATTTACTTAAAGTTAAGGAAAAAATTATTTTAGTGGGATTGAGAGAAATGCCAAACCTTCTACACTTCAGCAGAATTCTTTCTAGGTGCTTCAAATGATCTTCTTCCCTCCTTGAGAAGATTGTTATGTCATCTAAATAGAAAACCACCATTTTTTCCTTCTCCTCAGCAAAATCAATTTTCATTTTTCTTTGAAAGGTAGCTCTTACATTCATCATGAATGTGCCCCATGGTGTGGTAAAGTTTTTTTTTTTCCTAATCTTCCGGCTGCACAAGTATCTGATTGTAGCCTGAAAAACCATCAAGCATAGATATCCTTTGGGAGCCAACAATGTTCTACAAAATTTGGTCCATCTTTGGGAGAGGGTAGTTTTCCTTCAGAGAGGCTTTGTTCAAGTTTCTGAATTCAATGCATATTATGATTTATCCACTCTTTTTCCTAACTAGAACCAAGTTTGCAAGCCACTTTGAGGATTTGATTGGAACAATGATTTTGGCATAAAAAAGCTTCTTGATTTCCTTCTCAATCAGAGGCATGAGAAGTGGATTAATACTCCTCAACTTCTGCTTGAAAGGATTTTCATTTTCTTGAATGGGAATAGTATGTTGAATGATAGTAGGGTCATATTTCTTCAAATCAACATAACTCCAAGCAAAAAAATTTATGAATCTTTTCATCATCTCAATATATTTGTGCTTCATATCAACTGAAAGAAACTTTGAAAGCTTAATCATTTTTGGCATAGCTACTTTACCAAGGTTACAACTCTCTGCCTCTTCATCATCAACTTGTATCCTAGGAGACTTGAACACATAATTCTGATCAAAAATCTTCTCAAGGGGTATGAGGCCTTTGGGTTCAGATTTATTCTTTAGCTGTAACACTTCAGAACTTCCCTTAGATCCAGCAAGCATGTCTTGCTGATCTACTAGTATATTTTCAAACTCTTCTTTCAGCTCAATAAAGTTCTTTACTTGTTGATCATCCTCAAAGACTTGCCAATGGATAATTTTATCAGGGATAGATGGTCTATGGTGAACTTAAACCTCATATTTTTCAATGGAATGTATGGGAATGATGAAAAGAATTGAAGAGACAGCTAGGGAGTCAACAATGGATTTTTGGTCCCTAGTCTTAAGAATGAATGAATGTTCTTGGAAATTTTCCAATATGTTCATGACTAAATTTATGTATGCCCTCTTTCTCACATCCTTTGTTTGATACACACCTTCAACTTATTTAATGACTAATTCAGAATCTCCACAAACAAAAATATTTTAAGCCCCGTTATTTTCAAAACTTCTAAGCCCAAAATCAAAGGTTCATACTCAGCCATGTTATTTGTGCAATCAAAATTCAATTTGTAAGAAATGAACTTACTTTCATAATTTGGACTTGTGATCCAAATTCCTACTCCTGCCCGCTCTCTTCCTGTTGATCCATCAAAGTGAAACAACCACCAACCTTCCGCCTTCTCCTCACTGATTTGCTGATCTTCTGCTTGCTGATTTTCTGTCTGCTAAATTACAGATTGCTTATTTTCTGCCTTCTTTTCATCTTCTTCTTCATCAGTCAACTCATTGAAAAGAATAGCAGATCCAAGTTTAGTATCAAGAGCATAAATTGGAAATTTCTAAGGTTTATCTTTACTACTCACCATGTAATCCATTCTTATTTCTATATAAAGTCTCCTTTGCTCACCAAAAACAGGAATCGTGGAATAAGTAAGGTCCATCTGCATTGTACCTTTGATTTTTTCTTCCCATGACCTTGATAATAACATGCCAAATTTGGTGGAATGTCTACTACCACAATTTCCATGACCAATGTCTTGGCAGGGACTTGTGTAAGACCAAAAACAACATCTTTAATTAAACCAATGCAGAGAACTCTTTTTGAATCAAAGGAAACCAAATCCTTATATGGTCTAGTAATTTCTAACCCCATCCTCTCCATGATTAATTTGGGCATAAGATTGTGAGAGGCCCTTGAATCCAACATGGCATTATGAAATGTCATGTCATGAATGCTAAGGCTAACATAGAAAAGAGGCACCTCCTCATTTTTCTCATCCTCTAATCTTGGACCCAAGTATATGGTTGGATTATCTTCTTGAATATTTAAGATATCAACAGCTCTTGGTTGGGAAATCAACATTTTCACAATCTTACTTCTGTATTCATTTACCTTAATAATTACTCCAAAAGGTACTGGTATTTTGATCTTAGAAATTTCACTCTCCAAACTGAAAGCAGAAGTAGATTTTTTAGTTTCTTTAATAGGAGGAGGAGGTGGTGTATCTTTCTTATGCTCAGCAACTTTGGGGGAATTTTTCTTAGGCTATGTTTTATTTGCAGTGATTGGCACATTTCTATTTCTGAGGTTGTATTGTTTCTGCATCTCAAATATTGCATGTTGATACCCTTTAAAATAATCAGATGGTTCCTCACCCTTATTCACTTCATGGTCTGACTTATCATGCTCCTCCTTAGTCCAGAATATTCCATACATGTCTTCATCTAGAAAATGAATGGACTCTTCTAGAATTTTAGGTTCATCATCTTCATCAACTAAGTTCTGCTGAAAAGGAGGTCTCACTGGAGGGTCAGGCTACTGATTTATGTTTTCCCTTGGCCTTTGCTAGTTTTGAGGTCTTCTGAATTGAGGATTTCTAAACTGAGGCTCATGTTGTACAAGAGAAGCAGAGGTATTCCCAAGGGCAAGCCTATCCATCAATTTTTCCATTGTCTTCATCATGGAATCAAATTTGTCATCAGAGGTGGAAGGTTTATCTTCTTCTTTCAACTTTGTCTTACACATCTTGGACTTTTTTGCTACTATCATATTAACCTCCACCTTCACTACATCATTCTACATTTCAGCAAGTGAAGGAGATTCTCTCTCTCTCAGCAGTATAGAAAATTCATAATCAAAAGCTTCAACATATCTCATTTGAGCTAAGGCTTGTGGAGGTTTTACATGGGCAAGGATAGAATCATAAACTTTATTAAATATTTTTGAAAATTTTTGGAAATTTTCATCAATAGCTCTTCTCAAACTATTGTACCCAGTGAGGCCTTATACAAGGTTAGTTCTATTTCCCCATTTCCTCAAAAAGATATCTTCAAATTCATTCCAATTATGTAGGCTTCTAGGAGCAAGGGCTTTGAAACACTTCCTAACTTCACCATTAAAGCTATGAGTAAACAATCTCATCTTGACCTCCTCATAGTCAACCTCCTCCCTATCTATAAAGTCATTCAATTGGTATACATGATCTTCAGCTATAATTTCCTCATCATTTCCCCAAGTTTTGATTCTAGCATATTATTTTCTAGGAAAGGCATGTAGGACAGCTGGAAGAACAAGAGGGGCATATCTAGCAGGTGCACCAGGTGGAGGATGTACATTTCCTACCATGATGAATGGGATTGTGCTAGTTTTAGGGACAACAATAGTGGAAGAAGAGGAACTATTAGGAGGAGGGTTTTTTGGTATTTATTGCCCACTAAAAATTGAACTCCAATCAGGAAGAGGAAAACTAGTTTTGCTTCTCAAAAAAATTTCAAAAGGGTCAAGCTCCTTCGACCTATCAAAAAACTTTCTTTCTAACAATAAATCAGAAGTGACTGCTTCCCAAAACTTTTCTTTATATTTTTGTGTCACTAAGGCTGAGGTATCAATACCTCTCCTATGTAGGTCTAAGACAATTTTAGTTAATTCTTTTTCACTTTCAAACCTAAACTAGACTTCCTGAATTTTATCATCAAATATTTTATCTTCAGGACTTATTAAAACTTCAGAGGACAAGGATTTTGTATGTAATGGAGTAATTTATATTTCAAAAATGCCTTGACTACCTCTAGAGATGGTGTTTGGATTGTCCAAAATGGTAGGTGGATCTGGGTCAGGATTACTCCTCGTGTATCTCCTGCTCGAAGCCACCTTTGATCATATGAATTTTGAATGGTGTCACCAAGGTAGATGCAGCCTTGAACAACTTCCTGAGCTCATGCGACCTTCAGAAGTTCATCTTCAAAATTTTGGGAAAGTATAATTTTCAGGCTCACGGCAGACACACCAAAATGTTATCACAAAATTTCACCTGATAAGCTACTAATCAGAAAATCTCATGTAACTATTTCAAACCAATATTTTGACTGAAGCTTAGCTTCTTCAATCTGAGACAACTCTCTCAAAAGGTTAATGATATTGAATAAATATGTATTTAGATGGATAACTCTATTTGGGAAACAACTTGCTTATGATGAGTGTAGGTTGAAAATAGTATCAATATGCAAACATTGGGCTTATGGAGTCAACACTTTCAGTGATTCAATAGTGAGTTCACTTGACATGGAAGCTGAGGCAGGTAAGAGTTTTTAACAGTTGTACACACACATGAAACAGGAAAATACATAGTCAATTCATTTATAAAAGAAGTCAGAGCATTACAGGAATGAAGTATGAGTATTATAAATGAAAACCACTGCAAATGGGACACATAAAAGATATAGATAAGATAGGTAGGCACTAAAAACTCAATCAGAATCTCAATTTGGTCAAGAAACCAATCTCTGTATTGCTGAAACAATCAAATTACTTAAAGCTGTAGTTTTGCCAAAAAATCTCCAACCCCTGAAAAATTCGACTCTATGCCCTTTAATAGACCTGTTACATCATGATATGATCTACCTCCTAGCCAGATTCATTGATTTTTTTGCCTAATGACACCTTCCATAACCATAAAACATCTACTTAATGACAAAATGACAACTATCCTTCTTGACAGTCCTTTTCCTAATAGGACTCAAACTGCTTATTATTACATTTAACAACCTTATCTTCTAAAGAAATTACATATTTGACAAATATTCTTTCACATGTTTGAATTGGGGTGATGGGACTCATCACTACATGACCACTTAACTGACCTCCTCTAAAACTGAAAACAAAACCATGTTTTTCAGGAAAATGGTCTTCTTCTTCCACGAATGCTTAGGCTGTTAATTTATATTCATTTCGTGATCTTTAAGTGTTGAATAACTGATGTTCATGATCCTCTAACACTTGGATAATACCCAACTATCCATAGATGACCAAAAATCTGCTTAAAAAGCTCCCACATAGTACGCTATGAAATTAAGGCAGTGTCTTAGTGTACTTTCATAGTGCTGCAAAAATGCCATTCACCCTCAATATTTTTTATTCTTTCCTCTGGTATGGTCTTCATCGTCCTTAGACACATCTTCCATGAAAATTTCACCTTCTGAAAGCTTCTAAAACTAGTTCAAAAAGGAAAAAGAAAAGCTACAGTAGTTTCGTAGCGTTTTGTTGTCCTTCAAGCCCAGGCACGCTACGAAATTGCTGAAAAGTGCTAAAATTCCAATTTTTTTTGTAACTTGAAAAATAAAAATTCTAAGTGCCAAAACCTTGTTTCTAACATGCCATTAACCTTAAAAACCATAAAATAGCTCACCTTATGATCCTTGAGTCATTTCTTCCTCATTTATGATGGGTTGAGCTATTGTCTCTTCAAGTACTGTCATTTTAAGGCATTTTCACTCTAACTCCTCATGAATTAGTTCAAGATACTCTTGAAGGTCCTTAACCTGATATTTAAACCTTATATTGGTGGATTTCAAATGTGTGTTTATCCTCCTGACATGTTTGGCCTCTTTCCTCACTGGAATGGTCCATTTGATAAGTTGTTGTGTATTATCCAAGGTCTTGGAAACAGTGTCAACCTGTTCTTCCTAAATTTCCTTTGTCTTTTCAAACTGAATCTTCTCTACATTGTGTTTCCTTGCTTCTCTTTTCATAACAGAAATTTCATGATTGGCCAATTTTAATTGTTCTTCAAGGAGTTGTAACTCTGTTTTTTCTATCACCTTCTCTTTTCCTTTCTTTGTTTTGATAAGTATCTCTTTCTCTGCAGGTGATGAAAGGTCAATGATCTCTTGTGGTGCCTGAATTGTGTTAGTTGGTGGTTGAACCTCTTTACTGCTCTCTAGTATCTTCCTAGCATGCCTTATCATAGGCTTTCTTGCTTGGAACATGAAACTTGCATCTTCTTCCTCAAATTCTAATTTCTTTGTAGATTTAGCTTTTTTTAACTTCTTTCCAACTTCCTCTATGTCCTCGACCTGGACTATAGGATTTTCTTCTATGTCAATGGAATGTAAGATATCTTCTAGATTTTCTTTAACTACTATTCTATCTTCTACAGCCACTATTTTCTCTTCTAAGGCCATTGTTTGGCTCCTTGTCATCCTTTTTGTTCCTTGTTTTCTCACAGTTTGTTTTTTTTTTGCAGGTTTGACCACTTTTGACTTCTATTTTGTAAGTGGGACATCTAGTGTATCAAAACTATGCAATTTCCCTATCTCCATAATAATTGGTTCACTTGGTTCTGCTAGCAATGGTTCACTCTTTTCTGCTGCTAATGGTGATGGAATTCTCCTAGGTTTAGGAGTTCTTGAAGGAGTAAGAGCATCCAACTCAAAACCACTAACAAACAAAAATGAGGACTAGTCTCTGCCTAACCTTTGAAGTTCATCTAAAACCAACAACTTCATTAAACCATGATGAAATAATGAAGTATCACTCCCTTCAGAATTTTCTTGGACCTTATCTACCATTTTTGACAAACTTCTATGTAAATAGAAAGGCAGATCAAGGAAAATCTTACCAGTAAAGTGCAGATTCTAGAAGTAACTTGAAATGATATGAGTAGAATTTGTGGTATCTCCCTTCACAAGTAAAGTACTTTTGGCTGATGAGCAACAATTTTGAGTAGATTTCCTTTATGCAGCTCCTTGGAATGGCATTGATGAGATCCATTTCACTATTTTCAGGCTTCATGAATTCTTTGCACTGCTCCATGTTAAACTTGAAACCTTTGAACCACTTCTCCCATCCTCTAGGAATCCCTTTAGCAGCTGCAATAACCTCTGGTGTGATGGAAAAATTGAGCATTCCTAATTTGGTGGTTGTTCCACTGAAATTTAAAGCAAACTCTTTGGAAACTTGTACATGGAAGCCTTGTAATTTATAACAAAACTGTAAGAAACCTGTCCTTCTAAAAATTTCCACTATTGTTGGGTCTTCATTAATCAAATTCATAGCTGTTGGTTCATATCTTAGGCATTGGCCACCCTTGTTTGTCCTTCTTTTTTCTGCCATGGTTTCTTTAATGTCTTCATAGCCTCGCTTGATAATTTGCAGCCTCGCTTGTTAATTTGTAGCCTCGCTTGATAATTTACAGCCTCGCTTGATAATGCTCAATGTAAACCTTTGAAAACACTAGCCAAAGCTTTGGCTTAATGAAATAGCTCTCTAGAGCTCGATATCTTGCAAAGAAGGAATGAGAAATGAGAAATGACTGAATTAGGAAAGATTTTGAAGTTTTCATGTCTTCTCATGACCCAATGATGACTCATACATACCTAAACTGATCATGATGACTTCAGACGTAACCATGTACCTTGATTTTATCCCTCCATGACATGAACGACATCTAACCTACCCTTTCCCAATGATTTTCTGACACCTAATAGCTAATTTGACAAGGCAGACAGGAAATTGCGCTTTCGTAGTGTATGTAGTGTAAATTTGGTTGTTTTTTCTACAAAACTATCAGCATTTTCGTAGCGAAAAGTAACTTTTCACACTGTATTTCACTATGAAACTATGGTTTCTTGGCTAAAATGAAATTTTTAGTACAAAAACCTTGGAAATTGAAATCATTCAGAAAATAATGAGTGATGTGACATGAGCGGATTTGAAAATGAGTGGGTTTAAACCTTAGGGTAAACTTAGACAAGAAAAATTTAATATTTCCCTTGACCAAGAATATAAAAAATGAATCCTACAACCCAAATTTTTGACACATTAACCTTTTTGACCTTGTCAAAAGATGCTTCATTTTTTTGGGTGATAACATATGCAGTCTGTGCCTGAGAAGCCTCGGTAATCTTAGTTGTGATGGTTTTCTCTGCCTCACTCAGCTGTTGTTGCACCCGCCTGTCTCTGTGCTGGATCTCCTCGAAGAGGGACGTATGGAGAGCGTGCAGTGGCTCTCCCTGAAGCCGAGCCAGGTTGAGATAAAATTTCGCGCAAGCATGGATTTGCTCGCACAAGCTGGGCAGACTCAAAATGAACGTTGCACCTGGCAGGGGGAAGAGTTGGCTCCCAGTCGTGGAGATCAATTCTATGTTGGTGGTGGGCTAGCTCACTTGATGTTGCCTTGCTTGAACCACACTCATCTACAGGGTATCGACTTTCAACTGGAGGGCGTGTAGCTCAGACTGTAATGTTGCAACTACAACCTTCTATTGCTCTTCTAAGGAAACCCACCTGTCCTCTGAAGCGATAGTGACCGCATCTGTAATTTTCTCCAAATATTCCTCGGTCAGAGTGACTTCTATCTCCTTACTGGGCCTAGTAGCCCGAAATTTTACTCACCACCTTGTGGGGGGATCAGTTACCCATTTCGTTCCCTGTGGGGACCCTACGCTTTGTCTGTCCAACCCTTCACTCTCAATATCCTACTATGATTCCTACTCCATGCCCTAGGTCGCATCTTTTAGGACGTCCGTGATGCGCACCTCCGACTCCTTGGAAGTATCAGTTGGGGTGATTTCTTTTGGAGCTGTGCTCGTACCAGCGGTGCCTGTAGTGCCAATAGACTTGAATCCCAATCTCTAGTGCGATGGAAAAGTGGCAATGAGCCTATCAATTTCCTCACTAGTGACCATGTATGGAAGTGAAATCCAAGCAGGATCCTTAAGGCCCCAGATTTGCACATTGTGCCTCGTAACCTGAAATGTCGCGATGCCCTTATATTTTTCATACACTGTATGGGATAGGCGCGGTTGGGAATCAATTCCTGTCACCAAAGTGATGTCAAAAAACACCCAAAGCAACTTGTTTTCTTCAATATGTTTCGCATCCTTTGATTCCCATAGGTTCGCAAATCACGCCCCTTCACACATATCTCTTTCAAGTTCGGGGAGGACGGCTCCTTCAGGGGCTTCCATGCCACCATAAAAATTAGCAGCAGTAGCCAGGAGTAACAAAACACCTTCTTGTGGTCCTGTGCCTCGTGCACATTTTCCAAAAATTCAATGCAAAGGAACTGTGACCATTTATAGCTGACCCCTTTTTCGTAGTGCCCAGCGAGCTGAATTACATAGGTGGGAGTTGAGATTCAACAAGATGATGAGCTTAGTGAAAAGATTCGCCTTCATTAAGTGGACCCGTAGGCTATTTTTGGCGCAAGTCTATTTTTAGACATGGTGATCATATTTCAGAAGTTGTAGGATGCTATTTGTGGATGATTGGTCAAGTTGGAAAAATAGTTGAAAGTCTATTTTTAGAATATTAGGCGAAGTCTATTTATAGATTTTTGATCTAAAAATAGAAGTGTCAATTATTATTAACTCTTAATAATAATCTGAAAATAAACAACAACTTATTCTCTTGGAGCACTTAATTTCAGTGCATAGATTTGGAAAAGCAGTGGGCTGAAGGAATTACATAATTCCTAGGGTTTACTAGTGGTCCATGCACGGAGGAATCAGTTAGAACTGAAGTGGAAAAGTTATGACAGAGTTGGAAGAGTAGTTCATGGAGTTGTATTCAGTTTAACTCAGTTAGACTCAGTTGAGCTAGTTGTATCTAGTCTAACTAAATGATACACTAGTGAGAGTGGAGTGAATTAATTATTTAATTAATTCACAAATAATAACTCATTAATCAACAGAACAATACAACAGTTAACTACAGTGCATGTCTGTTCCAGTGGAGACCTAGTGGAGAGATAGGTGAAAGGGCAAGATGGACTATCTGTTGTGACTATAGTGATGCATTGATTACACCACACACACATTAGAGTTGCCAATGAGGATTGCGTAGTCAAGGCAAGGGTAATTCGAATTCATTCAGAGCCATTCTTCAGCAGGGATTGCGTAGTGGAGGTAGGCTAGCAGGAGGGTAGAGATCGATGCATGGATTTGCAGATTTCTTCTATGTTAGTGTGTGACGATTGATTGTATTGAGAGCTTGATGTAGTAAGATTTGTATGAGATTGTTACATGATCTCCATGATACATAATATATGATATTTTGGGTTTTCAGGTTCAGGATTTCCCGTTAAACAACTGTGTTATGTGTGACTATTTTTATTTATGCTTCACATGTGTTTGCAATTAATTTTCCACAAAATATTAACAGTGGAATGATTCTGTATTTTGCAAGAAGTTAAATATTTTGAGACCAGGGGAATCTGGATGTATGCATGCTTAGTGTATACTAATTTCTACATGGTATCAGAGCCGTGTTGATTCTTGAATATTGCAATTGTGAAGAATTGTTGAGTTTGTGCTGGTGGACAATTCGAATTTGCCACAGAAAATTATTGGTGCAGAAGTTGAGTATACATTGAAATGTATTTCAATGGGTTGTGATTGGAGTATTCCCTTGATGGGAACTCGAATTACATAGCCTGGAAGGATAGGATGGAGGCATTGCTGGAGGATAATGGACTAAAGGAGTTCATCAATAGCGATGTTACTAAGCTGGGATCTAGCAATGTTGCATTACTTGACGCATGGAAGAAGAAGATAGAAAAGGAAAGAATAATTTTGTTGGAAGGTGTGAAGGACCATATTGTGTTTAGCCTTCATGGGAAAGCCACTCCATTCTTAATGTGGAAGGCTTTGACAGATTTGTTCCAAAGCAGAAGTGACCAGAGGAAGTTGGTGCTTAAAGACAAGCTCAGAAAAATAAAAATGTAGAAGGGCGACAGTATTCCAAAATATCTCACGAAGTTTGTCCACTGCAAGGATGAACTGGGAAGTGTGGGGGTTACTGTTGATGATGAATACTTGGTGAGCTTGGCTCTCCTTGGGCTTCTGAAGAGTTGGCATAGCTACAAAGACTCTGTCAATGGATGGGAGAAAATAACGGGATGGGAGCGACTTTGGTCGGATCTTGTGCAGGAGGACATAAGGCGGGGTACCAGGGATGGCTATTCATCGAAGAATGAAGATTAAGAGGATTTTTCTTTGGATACCAAAGCAAGGAAAGGGAACAGGAAGAAATTTCCTTCAAAATCCAAAGCTAAAGGCAAGAAGCAGGATTTGTCCAAGGTGAATAGTTTTCACTGTCACGAACATGGGCATTTCGCCACTAACTGCCCGCAGAAGAAGAAGAACAAGAAGGCTGCTGGAGCTGCAGCTGGAGAGGCCTTAGCCTCGAAATTTGAACTTTATTTCTCTTTTATCGCATTCTTGGTTTCAAGCTATATGGTATTGGTGTGGTATCATGATAGTGGTACGTCTTTCCATATGTCTGGAGACGAGTTTTTTAGTGACTTGGAGGAGAAGGACCTCCAGAAGCGTATAGAGATGGGCGAAGATGGTCGATATAGTGCGACCATCATTGGAGCCATTACCTTTGAGAGGGATTCTGGTAATCCATTCTTGTTGAAGGATGTTATGCATGTTCCAGGTCTGAAGAAGAACTTGGTCTCGGCCGCAATGTTGGAAGACAAAGGTTATGATGTTATTTTCAGTGAGGGAAAAACCTTCCTTCGACATAAAACAATGGTTCAAACCAAGAGGATAGGGATTTTAGTTAAGAATCTCTACAAGCTGGAGGTATATGGCTGCACTGTAATGGTGGGAAAAGCAGAAGAAGTGGTGAGCTAGTATGAGGGCGAATTATGGCACAGGAGATTGGGCCATCTTCACCATGACGCTTTGAATATTTTGCAGTAGATTTATACTAGAATTCCCAAGGGTACTCTTGCGTATTCAGATTAGTGCAAGGGATGTACTATGGGTAAGTTTGTGAAGACCACCTTTCATGAGAAGGAGAACCGTGCTTCAGTGATCCTGGAGAGAATTCACACAGACGTGTGTGGACCTTTCTCGGTTGCTTCAACAGCAAAACACAAGTATTATGTTATATTTGTTGATGACTATTCTCATAGATGCTGGATCTTCTTCATGCAGAAGAAGAGTGAAACATTCTCAAAGTTCTATGAGTTTAAAGCATTGGTGGAGAAGGAATCGGGGAAGCAAGTGAAAGCTCTACGGAGTGATAATGGTGGTGAATACATCTTGGGTGAATTCAAGGAATTCTATAGCAAAGAAGGAATTTGAAGAGAACTCATAGTGCCTCATAACCCACAGTAGAATGGGGTCACAGAGAGGAAGAACAGAATGATCGTGGGTGTTGCACAAGCTATGCTGCATGACCAGGGCCTACCAATGCACTTGTGGGCGGAAGCATGCAACACTACAGTTTATGTGAAAAACTGTTGTCCTCATAGAGTACTTGGCATGAGTACACCTGAAGAATATTTTACTGGAAAGAAGCCTAATATTTCTCATTTGAATATTTTTGGCTCATTTGTTTACATTCATGTGAGAAAGGATGCAAGGAAGAAGCTGGAGCCAACTGCAGAAGTTGGGATATTTGTGGGGTACATAGAAACACCCCATAATTATCGTGTGTATTTTCCAGATAGTTGGATGACTGTGGTGTGACATGATATAAAATTCAATGAGGTGAAAGCCATGAAGTTTTCACTTGAGAGGGAGCTACACTTGCATGTGGAGGAGGAACTTCTTGTTCCCAAAGATGAGCCTCTAGATGTGGATCAGTCACAAGAGGAGATTCATGGAGTGGAGGAGTCCACTCATGTAGAACCAAACATCAGAAAAGGTAGAAAGCGTACCAAATAAGCTGAGAGACTGAATCTTGATGCGGCATAGGTTGTAGGATCCCCTACATCACAGCACAGACAGAGACAATCACCTGATCAATTTACTGGATACATGGCTCTTATGAGCAAGTGTATCATGACAGAGCCATCTTCTTTTGAAGAAGTAGTGCAGGAGCTCACATGGGTAGATGCCATGGTGGAGGAGTATGACTCCATTCTCAGAAACAGTACTTGGGAGATTGTTCCAAATTGGGTGGGAAAATCAGTTGTGGGATCAAGATGGATCTACAAGGTAAAGCAAGTTTTTTGTGGGAGCGTTGAGAAGTATAAGGCAATATTTGTTGCCCGAGTCTTATTACAGATCGAGGGGATTGATTATGAATAAACCTTTGCACCTGTCACACGGTATTCTTCCATAAGGACCTTCCTTACTCTCTCAGCGCAGATGGGTTGGCACATTCATCAGATGGATGTGAAGACTGCATTCCTTAATGGGATCATTGAGGAAGAGGTGTATATTGAGTAGCCTAAAGGATTTTAGATCTTAAGCAGCGAGTCGCATGTGTCCAGACTCAAAAGAGCGTTGTATGGGCTGAAACAAGCACCTCGTGCTTGGTACACTCGGATTAACAGCTATTTCACTGGACTTGGCTTCACCAAGAGTGAGACGGATGAAAACCTGTACCAAATTGTGGTGGAGGGTAAGCTTCTAATCATTTTTCTTTATGTTGATGATTTAATACTAACAGGTGATGAGAAGTTGATACACTCATGCAAGGAAGATCTTGCAAAGGAGTTTGAGATGAAGGATTTGGGCTTCCTTCATTGTTTCCTTGGATTGGAAATATAGCAGCAGGAAGGTGAACTGTTTGTGTCTCAAGACAAGTATTCTTGGGAGATACTGGAGAAGTTTCACATGCAAGGCTGCAAGATTATCAACACTTCTCTTCCAGAAAATTGGAGGAAAGAGGATGCTACATCAGCAGAGGTAGTGGATGCCATTGTTTATCGACAATTGGTGGGTTTTCTCATGTATTTAGTTAATACAAGACCGGACATATGCTATGCGGTGAACCAGATTTCACAAGCGATGGTTAAGCCTACCAAACTCTTTTGGAAGGCAGGCAAGCATGTCCTGAGATATTTCAAGGGCACATCTGAGTATGGTTTATGGTACAGACAGATGGATGAGGTGAAGTTGCATGGCTTCACGGATGCAGATTGGGCAGGCAGCCCAACAGACAGAAAGAGCACATCAAGAGGGGTTTTCAATCTCGGATCTATGATATTTTCTTGGTACAAAAAGAAACAAAGATCTGTGGCACTCAGTTCAGCGGAAGCAAAATACATGGCAACAAGTCAAGCTACATGTGAGGCTATCTGGATGAGGAAGATCCTGGTTGGTTTGTTTGGTTTACATTTAGATCATATAGTGATACAATGTGATAATCAGAGTTGCATTAAAGTCTTGGTTAATCCTGTGTTTC
The DNA here is from genome assembly GCA_034641835.2 of Pinus albicaulis. NCBI lineage: Eukaryota > Viridiplantae > Streptophyta > Pinopsida > Pinales > Pinaceae > Pinus > Pinus albicaulis. The sequence goes on from MU968450.1 coordinate 32,704,107, forward strand.
ATGATAGATCTAAACATATTGATATCCGATATCATCATATCAGAGATTGTGTGCAGCGGAAGATCATGTTGCTTCAGTACATTCCTACAGAGGATCAAGATGTAGATATTCTGATGAAGGCGCTCACCAGGAGAAAATTCGAATACCATAGAGGTAGGATAGGGGTGAAATATAATCCCTATCTTGTTGAGAGTGTTGAGATTCAACAAGATGGTGAGCTTAGTGAAAAGAGTCACCTTCACTAAGTGGGCCCGCAGGCTATTTTTGGCGCATGTCTATTTTTAGACTATGTCTATTTTTTGACATGGTGATCATATTTCAAAAGTTGCAGGATGCTATTTGTGTATGGTTGGTCAAGTTGGAAAAATAGATGAAATTATACTCTTAGAATATTGGGCGAAGTCTATTTATAGATCGTCGATCTAAAAATAGAAGTGTCAATTATAATTAGCTCTTAATAATAATCCAACAATAAACAACAACTTATTCTCTTGGAGCACTTAATTTCAGTGCACAGATTTGGAAAATCAATGGGCTGAAGGAATTACGCAATTCCTAGGGTTTACTGGTGGTTCATGCATGGAGGACTCAGTTAGAACTGAAGTGGAAAAGTTATGACATAGTTGGAAGAGTAGTTCATGGAGTTGTATTCAGTTTAACTCAGTGAGACTCAATTGAGCTAGTTGTATCTAGTCTAACTGAATGATACACTAGTGAGAGTGGAGTGAATTAATTAGTTAATTAATTCACAAATAATAACTCATTAATCAACTGAACAATACAGCAGTTAACTACAGTGCATGTCAGTTCCAGTAGAGACCTAGTGGAGAGATAGGTGAAAGGGCAAGATGGACTATCTGTTGTGACTATAGTGATGCATTGATTGCACCACACACACATTGGAGTTACCAATGAGGATTGCGCAATCAAGGAAAGGGTAATTCAAATTCATTCAGAGCTATTCTTTAGCAGGGATTACACAATGGAGGTAGGCTAGTATTAGGGCAGAGATCAGTGCATGGATTTGTAGATTTCTTCTATGTTAGTGTGTGAAGATTGATTGTACTGAGAGCTTGATGTACTAAGCTTTGTATGAGATTGTTACATGATATCCATGATACATAATATATGATAGTTGGGGTTTTCAGCTTCAATATTTCCTGTTAAACTACTGTGTTATGTGCAATTGTTTTTATTTATGCTTCACATGTGTTTGCAATTAATTTTCTGCAAAATATTAACAATGGAATATTAAATGTGAGATTAGGGGAATCTGGATGTATGCATGCTTACTGTATACGAATTTCTACAGTGGGGACAGTCGTTACTTGGCACTTGCACATCGTCTTGCAGGCCCATGCGCACTCTTGGGTCAGCGATGGTTCCTACCAGGAATCCCCTTTTGTTACATTCTACATGATAGTCCTTCCGTACTTTTTCGGTGATCTGCTACTCATACTTCTTGCCGATGCGCTCCATGGGATTTGGCTCTTGCATGGGGAGACTAGTAATGTTGTGAATTAGGGCGACATAAATTGGAATGCGTTCTTGGATCCACAAGATTCCATGATAGATCAGTGCCAATAGTTGTCGCAAAACCAGGACGATGATATTGTATCGACCAAATGGGGTATCCGCAGCAAGTTCAATAGGCCCGAACATGCTAACCTGTGTTCCCATGGCATTGGAACCACCTTCAGCACTGTATCATACAATACCCACTCAAGATATAGCTCAGGCACAAATTCCGGGAAGGCATAAATGTTGGCGAGGTCGTGATCATCAAACTTAATGGAGAGGAAACTTCCAAACATATCTCCAAGTATGGGAACTTCATCTGGAACCAGCGACATCTGTAGATAGGGGCGAACAATGTCAATATTCTTAGGCGTGTGCACGATAGGTCTCCTTGGTGAACATAAGGTGGTAGCCAAGTCAACAGAGCCGCCAGCAGAGCATCTTCCTGAGCAGTTAGAGGACACTTCGCAGGGTTAGGTGAGCATTCCTTAGGCACCCTCCAAGGGGATTGCACAATCTGAGGGGATTACACAATCCGAGGGGACGTGTGCGGCTTCACTACAACCCACTTCCCAGTTCTCCACTTCCCCTGTTCTTGAAATTTTCCTCTTTTCTTCACCTTTCCCATCTGCTTCTCCTTGATCGGTGTGGACACGACCTCCTCAACTTTGGGAGTTACTTCCAATACTTCATTGGATGCCATCTTGGCAGAGGCCGTGGCATGTAATAATTTAACAGGGTTGGACATAGTCATTCTTGATCAGAAGACTAACTCAAGGTTGTTACTATCAGAGGGGGTAGGGCGCCTAGACATGCATATGGCGCTATTACACAAATTACAAAGTTCACTAGAAATCACAGGGCACAAGAGTTTTAGGAAGCAAAGAACCCAATTCTGATCTGCACCCTTCCTTTTATAGTTTTTGATGGGAAACAATAGTCGGATGAAACTTAGCTGTAACTTACCATCAAGGAAACTCTAAAAAATCCTCCCAAATCGTCGCATTAATTGCCAATTGTCGGCTCCATTCAATGGTAAAATTATATTTTTACCCAGTTTTACTATTCCAACGACTATTTTTCACAGTGACATACCACCCCTACGCTCCCATCACACCCTTCCACGCCTCCTTACCTACAGATGACCCTTGCGTGCATGTTGGGCCTCCCTTCGTTCTTCCCCTTGCATGCACGCAACCACCCTTATACAGCTACTCCGGCCATATAGTCATTTGGTAGGCACCGGGTTGGCCCAGTATGGTTTTAGACGGCTGCCATTCACCTACCCTGGAAAGGTGTCTCTGCACAGCGTAGTCAATCTAACTGCACTGGAATCTATAATTTATGTTACAACATACGGACCCAACCAATGTTGTCGAAATTTTCCTGGGTGGCATGCAAACTGGCTGTCATATAGTAATACTAGCTCATCTTCCATAAACAACTTTTGGCGGATATGTATATAATGCTATGCTTTTTCTCAGGCCTTCTGAACTTGCTGATGAAATTTGGTAATGAAACGATCCTCTTCCAAGGCAACTAGATGCGCTAAGTGTTTCTCCATGATTTATGGTTCTGCCATGTTTGTAAAATCTGTGATGTGCAGGCTAGGGACGATGTATTCCATTGGAATAATGGCCTCCTTCCCATAAACCATCCGAAAATGTGTTTTCCCAATCAACTTCTTGCACGTGGTCCAATAGGCCCATATTAGTAAAGGGATGCACATGTCCCAATCGATGTGATCACCATTAAATACCTTGGTAAGTCCTTGTTCCAAAATCTTGTTAAAAGCTTCCACTGTTCCATTTTCCTGAGGGTGATACGTGGTGCTCTTTGCATGGTGGATCCAAAATTCTTCAGTCAAAGCTTGAATAGTTTCATTAATGAAATGCATACCTCTATCACTCATCAAAATCTTCGGACAACCGAACCTACTTAAAATGTGCTCAAAAATAAAGTGCATAGCGATATCCACCATGAAATCCTTCACGGCTTGTGCTTTCGCCCATATGGTAACATAATCAGTTGTAGTTATGATGTATCGGGCACCTATCTTCTTTCCTGGCTGGTTGATGGGTATGACGAAGTCTATAGCCCATTTTTCAAATGCCTGCAGGGCCATCTATGGTTGCAAGGGCATATCATCCCTGTGCGAAGGCCTTCCTATCTGTTGGCACACGTCGTAGGCTTTACAATATGTGTGGGAGTCGCTATGCAGTGTCTGCCACCAAAACCCAGCTCTTAACACCTTCTGTGCAGTTTCTTTTCCTACATAGTGACTTCCCGCTATCCCCCCATGGACTTCTGCTATAATGGCTTGTCTTTCATGCTCCAACACATATCTTCGCAGCACCTCATTCACTCCCATCTTATATAACTGGCCCGTAATGATGGTAAAATCAGTTGTGCGGGTCACCAATTATTTTTTGTTGTTGTACCAAGTAGTCCGCCGGTGCCATCTCCGTAGTTAAGAAATTAATAATATCTGCAAAGTGCTCGTCAACCACCTTAATAGTTAAAAGTTTCACATTGGGTAACCCTTCTTCTAGGTTAGTTGGCTCTTCACCGATCTCGATTCAGGACAAGTGGTCCTGTTAGCCACCTATACATTTTTGGCATAGCAAACAAGTGGCTAAATATGCTTATGAGTCTTCAAGAGAAACATTTCCCTTGAAAATATTTCATTCTTGAAGCCTCTATGTGTCTTCGGTTCCCTGAAGAAATCTTCACTGTTGTTTCCCATTTCCTCCATTTCATCCCTACAAAATCCCTCATTTCACATCCTTATTTCCTTCATGAAACCCCTCAAAACACCCTCATTTAACCTTTAAACCTTCCAAAGCTCCTTTTAAACCTTATATTTCCCTTTATCTGGTTTAAAAATGCCTCTTTTCATCTACCGGAACCCCTTTCTAAGCTTTAAAACCCTGTGTTTTGGCCTAAAATCACCCTTTTAATGCTTTAGGGCTTAAGCCCCTTTCGACTTAACCCTTAACCCTTTCCTCCATGTGTAACCTGTGCCTATGACCAGGTGCTAACCCTCAGGCGCTAATTGCAATCAGAGTTCTCTATTACCGACTTTTCCTTTGTTCTTCGTAAATCTTCCAATGCGATGAGTCTATCTCCTCTGCACCTGATTCAAATCTAACCGTCCGATCGTAGAATCCAATGATTGTGATTAAACCATTTTCTGCCCATCACCCCTCTCCATTACCCCTCCGACTGAGTATGGACCGTTGATCTCCCCTCTAATCTGACGGCCCTCGCATAATTGCACAATTGCAAAGCTTAATCCCTTGCCTTTGACCTCTGCTGATTTGTGATCCTCAATTAAATCTTAACCATCCATTTAGAAAGATCTAACGGCCAGCGCTTAATCGCATCGCGCGCGTCCACCACTTAACCCTCCACCATTCCAACCTCTGATTGAATCCCCACTGTTGATTTTCACAGATCCGATGGGCAAGATCTATTTCTCACACCATATAACTTTTCTCCCCTTGGTAAAACCTTCTACCTCATCTTCAGATTTGATGGCCCACAGTGAACCTGATGGCTCACTTCCGCCTCGTGCGGCTTTTCCCATCACGTTGTCATTTCCGCCATCAGATCTCCCCACCCTCCATCCAACGGTTGATATACATACCACATAATTTTGGTGTCCGGACTTTAACATTTTGAAATCGAGCGATATGGGCAGTTTTGTTTTTCCACGTGGCGCGCAATGAGTGGAATCGCGTTGTTTTTGCCAATTCCACTTACCACCCTCAGCCCTACGCAAAAACTGCTGCCGGTTTTTCGCATACCACCCTCCGCATTAAGTTTTTAAGTTTAATCCTGGCCATTGGTGGAGTCCAGTCGGACGGCCCTAATCCGATCTCGCATTTTCCCTCTGCCCTCCATTCGACCCTTCTAAGGATTTTATCGAGCAATCTCTGCCGTCCATTTTTCTGATCTGACGATCCGGATTCAACATCCCCTCCACCCATTTTCCATTCACTTTTCTCCCGAAGAATCCTTTCCACCGATCTCCACCGTTAAACTCTTTAATCGGATGGCCATGATATAACCTCACCACCATGTCATTTTCCACCTTTCCTCCTCTCAAATGATCTCACTGATTGGTCTTAGTCGTTGATTGTTTTGATCTAATGATTGCGATTTAACCTCCCGTCCAAACCTCCCAAAGAAGTTCTGAACCCATTTTCAACGGTTTTTCGTGGTTTTTGTTGCTTTTTTATAGGCAATGTGAGTTTTTCCACAGTCTTCAAAACAAAACAAAGGACATGAATAATGAATCACGGGCCATTATTCATGCAAAGAGGAAACCTGCAGGGGTTCATCGACCCTTACACAAGCCTTCTAGCACCATTACAACCTATGCAACCATCAGTAGAAGGCAAAGAGTATCAGTGCCACAATGAAGATCAATTAAGCAAAGAGCACAGTGAAACAGAGAGGACACATCAGCAGGGCAGCCTCTACACGCCAAATCAGAGAGGCTGGTCACATTCCATCGGCCCATACTGCCCCTGCAGTCCTATTTTCATTAACACAGGTCACAGTCAAAGCAGTCAGAGATTTATTGGCATACATGCATCTCAGAAGAAATTTCCCACCTACCAAAGCCTCCGAAGGTCAAAAACAAACTATCAGAGTACAAATACAAGAAAAATTCCATTTAATGAAGTATGGAGCATGTCACTTCTTCTTCATCAAGCCTCTCATAGGCCGAGAAACATTAAAATTCTTCATTTAATTGGGCCAACTATCTCCTCTATCTCCTCTATTACTTCACCTCCTCATTCACCTATAAATATTGATTGAAAATACATTGTAAAGGTTGTTGTTGGTTGTAGGGATTCTATTTACTGTTAGAACTGTTATTGAGGGGAAGTAGTTAGGTAGTTTGTATTATAGTAGGCTAGGAAGAGAAGTTTGGACTGTAACAAACCATTGAGCTCAAAGTATGTGACTAGTTTTGCACATCAATTGAACAAGAAGATCCACAGGATCCTGGTCTATATTACTGGTGATGTTTTTCTTACTGCAATTGTCTCCTTTCATGCTTTCATACATTCCATTATTCTCTGATAAGAATCAGTAATCTAGCTTAGGATATACTCTTGCATAGTACCCTAATGCTTCCTCCTCTTCTTATCTTTGATGTTTTTTGTTGATTTGTGTATCTAAGAGCCAATTCATATAATTTAACAAGTATAGAAGTTGGCACTGTCCATGCTTACTGATGTATGAATTTAGAGTCTGTCTCTTAGATGTTCTTGTTGGGTTTCAGCTGGAAGAATTTTGAAACTGGGAGATTAGATCTAGCCCTGTCTCACTAGGTGCCTCTTCCAATAGCTTACCTTTCTAAAATCCCTTTGAGTTAGTGTCAAAAGCAGTGAAGGTTCAAAGTCTTTCTCTGATATTAGGCCTTTCTCTATGTTTAATATTTAATGTTTTCTACCTTCTAAAAATGGTTATGAGGATTGCTGGATTGTCTTCCTTAAGAGTATGTTGAAAGTAGGCCTGGATTTAAATGACATCTAACCTGATCTTAAGCTACCCTTTGTGCCTTACTGGGAGTCTCCTTTGAAGTATGTCAAAAGAGGGATAGTTTCAAAGAACTTACCTGATCTTAGGTTGCACTTTTCTCTCTTTCACCCATTATTAATGTTCCATTCCACCATCTATCTAAAATATCCTTTGGTAGAGATGACTTTTCCTATGGAAAACCTTGTATAGTTGATTTGCAAGTAATCTCCTTTCATGACTCCATAGCCCAATGGATTGACACTTCTTTGACTTATCTTCCCATGCTGAAACATCCTTCTACTTAGTTTCCCTTTTCCTTCCATAGCCTTCTCAGTTAATGGTCTCCAACCAAACAAACAAACAAAATCAAAACCCCTGTGCTTCATACCTAGCCTAATACCTCAATTTGAGCCTCAAAGATATATCATTCTTGATATTTATAGAGAGATCCCTCTATGGATCCAGGAGGGCTAGATCCTAGGATCCCAAAGTGGTTTGATGTTGTCTTATCTTTTGGTCTTGCCAATCTGGACAAAACATAAGAACCACAACATAATGACGACTCCGCTAGGGAATTGAGTGAATTTCATCTTAAATACCCTTAGGCCCTCAAAAGACCCTAAATCTTTGGTTAGATTGGTGTTTAATTGCTGATGGTGGACAACAACTTACTTCAAACATTCAAATTCATCTACCTGGAGACTCCACACTCCCTAAATCCTAATAGACCTAAAGAATCCACTGGAGGAAGAACCTGAAACATGGCTAGACATTCCAGAAGGATAGAACATTCAGGCTGGATTTGGTTTAAAGAGTTCATTGTTTTCATCTACAACTATGTTTTGTCCTACTTTAAGCATGCTCAAGTATACAAATATGAGATCCACACTGATTATGGGAAAGATCTCAAGCCTCAGTTATAAGACCACAAGCAGACTTATACCTCTGTGAAATCCCTAGTGAAACAAGAGCCTCATCTTGTGTCTCTCACTCCTAAGGAAACTGCAAGTAGCCATGAGCCTATTTTTGCACTACCTACACCCACAAAGGTCATAGAAAGATATAAGCCTCTATTTTTTCCTCTTATCTTCCAGCCCCTTCCTACAAGACTTACAAATAAGCTGCCTCTTTTTGATGGAGAAAATAAAAAGATCACTGCTGAGCAACATGAAAATATTGAGGATTTACTTGACTTATATGAAATAGAAGAAGATGATGTGCATATTAGAGTGTTTTCCTTATCATTACAAGGGATGGTTAAGAGTTTGTTTAAAGGCCTTCCTACTGCAAGCATTATCAACATTCATCAGTTCACTCAAGTTTTCCTTAATAAATGGGCAGTCGTGGGAAATGTTTTCCTCATCCTAGAAGAGTATCAGAATTTGAGAAGACAACCAGGGGAGACAGTACAAGACTTTTCAGCCAGGTTCAATAAGGTATACAATGCAATACCTACTAATATAAAACCACCTTTGGGATGGGCCCTAATGCACTATCCAAGTTCTTTTGACCCTGAGGTGGAATTCCATATAAGAGAAAGAGAGCCTTCTAGCCTGGAAGAAATGCAGAATGTAGCAATTACTGTCGAATACAACATAAAGTGTAGGGAGGAAAGATTAAGTGCAATAAAGAAGGATCAAGCAGAACAAAGAAGACTGGTCTCTACAGAAACCAAGATGGAAAAACAAATAGAGACAACCAACATCTTGATAAACATAAAGGAGGAAGAATATGAGGTTGAAACTAGAAATTCTTATCCAAAGAGACCTACACCTTGTCCTCGAGAAGAACAAACTAGATCACTGCAAGGCATCAGCAACATGCAGAGCATGTATGATGATCAAGATTTTAAATCAGAATATGAACTTGCAGATTATTTTGAAGAAAGACTTGATGAGAATCTAGTAGGCTTGATTGGTAACATTGCTTACAATTGTGATTCTCCTAGCTTTGATCTATATGATGATGATTCTTTCCAAACAGAAGCTAATCCTGTAGGACCATCATCAGTAGACTTGTGGAAAGAAGATCATGTTTATCAATTTCAAGAAAGTAATGAGCCAAGTCAGGCTATTTATGATACTGATGAAGAAGGTTATGAAAGACTAGTAGCAGGTGAAGATTCATTGAATCTTCACTCCGCTTTATATCACATCATCAGTAAAAATTGCCACGAAGGTGGAAGTCAGCAGCCTTTCAGCTCAGAGGATGAGGAATAAAGTAATGAAGAAACTCTTGAGCAAGTTGAGTACCTTGAACCTTCACCTGAAAAGGTGGAGGTAATCAAAGAAACCCCTGCTCAAGAATATTTTAGTCTTTTCACAGAGCTCAGCCCATCATATTAGAAGATCTTAGAGATACAAGAGGACAACACTGTCAAATATGATGAGTCCTCCAGTTCAGATGATGATTAATATCAGGGAGATTTATTTCTCAAGAGAATATTTTTCTTGATCCAGTGGAAGAGGAAGCATTCCTGGTTGAAGCCTGCTTGCCAAATATTCACAACCAGGTATCATTTCAAGATCCTTATGATCATTTCTTGCAGACATTTGAAGAAGGATAAAAGGTCATTGAGAGCAGCTTGTTGTAGACAACAAGAAGCATTTAAAAGCTACTGCTAAGAAGCAAAGAGAATGGGAGTGGCTCTGCCTATCCAACATGCTCAAAGTGATGAGCAAAGACCAGTCATGGGATAATCTGATTGACTGGATGCATTGAAAAAGAAATTTTGTAAGCTAGACATGTAAATATTTCAAGTTAGAGTAGGGTAGGTAGGAAATATTAATAAAGCTCAGCCTATGAGCATTGAGTTTTTTTTTTTTTTTTTTTTTTTTTTTTTTTTTTTTTTTTTTTTTTTTTTTTTTTTTTTTTTTTTCTGCAAATTTCAATCCATGTGCAGCTTGTCTTAATGCCATGGACCCACAGTAAACCAAACCGTCTAATCCTGGTTTGACTGTTTTTCAATTTCTATTTTAGAATATAGAGAAAGAAATCTGCTAGATAGTTTAATCCTAGCAGATATTAGTTTAGGTAGAGAAGCTATGAGTCCAACTGCTTAATCTGGTCTCATGGAGAAATAAGGTTAGAATTAGATTAGTTTTTCTACTTTCAATAAAAATAATGATGTGAAAGTTCTGCAAGTCCAAATGCACCTTGATAAAAAATGTTAGGACAATAGGACGGGTAGGTAGTTGTTTGGAAGAATATTTCTGTTGATATAATGTCCATCATGTTCTTGGCAGCTGATCAAAAGAAAGAAAGGATCAAGGATCAGGCATCTGGCCTACTTCCAAAGACTATTTTCTAAGATTCTTGACACCTTCAAGAAGATGCCATCCCCATGTGGAGCCACTGTTAGCCACCTATAAATTTTTGGCATAGAAAACAGGTGGCTAAATATGCTTATGAGTCTTCAAGAGAAACATTTCCCTTGAAAATATTTCATTCTTGAAGCCTCTATGTGTCTTCTGTTCCCTGAAGAAATCTCCACTGATGTTTCTAAAAAGGCATGTCCAAAACCCTGCCAGATTTATGAAATAAATTGTTTTCCAAAGGCTTCTGAAACTACCCATTTTGACTCATTTCCCCTCATTTTCATAAAGCCTCCTTTTCCTCTTTAAAACCTCCATTTCCCTTGAAAAACCTCCAAAATCCCTTTAAACCTCTAAAAATTCCCTTTTTATAGGTTTAAACACCCTTTTCCCCTCTATCGAAAGCCAAGAAATTCCTTAAAAATCCCTGATTTTGGCCTAAAAACACCCTTTTTCCACTAAGGCTTTAAGCCCCTTTCGGCCTTAGCCCTAGCCCCTTTCCTGCACAGGACCGGAGCCATAACCGAGCGCCAATTGCAAATCAAAATCGAAGATTTCAGTTAACATGTTCCCTTTTCCATTTTTCCCCGATGACTGATCCTGCGATTATATCCTGACCGTTGAATCCACAAGAACCAACGGCCAGATCTAAGTTGCTCTCCCTCATAAACCTCATCGCTAAATCATAATAGTAGCTTTCCTTTTCCTACTTTCCTTTGTTTTTTCCATTTTTCTGATGCGATGAACCTTTGCTCCATCGACCTCCGCTTCAATCTCCACCGTCGATCTTCTCAGATCCAACAGTCAACGCTAAATTGCATCACGTCCATCCGTCATATTACCCCTCCGCCTGTGCGACTCCCGACCAAATCTGGACCATTAATCATCTGCAGATCCAACGGCCTACGCTCCATTGCGCAATCGGCAATCGTAACTTCTTCTTTCCATGTCCCTTGCCTCCTCCGATGCTGATCCTGCGATTAGATCTTGACTGTTGAATCCACAAGAGCCAACGATCAGGATTGCATCACGCTCCACCCATGATTTGCTGTTAGCGCCCTGCCGATTAAATCTCGACTGTCGATCATCCTTCAGATCGGACGGCTAGCGCTTAATCTTGCATCGCAAAACCAAAGGTCCTATTCGCTTTCCCCCTCCGATGCTGATCATGCGATTTGATCCCAGCCGTTGAATCCACAAGAACCAATGGTCAGGATTCAATCGCGCTTTGATTCACAGCGCCCATCATTGCATCCGCCGATTAGATCTAGACCATTGAATCCACAAGAACCAATGGCCATGGTCTCATCACACTCCGCTCATAAATTTTCACCATCTCGACCTCCAATTAGATCTCCGTCGTTGATCAAGTTAGATCGGATGGTCCACATTGCTTCTGATAATCAAACCCCGCTCTTCTCATTTCTTCCCATCGACAGACTGCGAATTTCCGTTTTCGAGATCTAACGGTCAGGATTTAACCCTCCATTGACCCTACCCATATTTTCCACCCATGCATCTTACCTCCTATCGCATGCAACCCGCATTGTTCGATCTAACCCTCCAGATCCAACAGCTGAGGCCATGTTTCGCGTTTTTTCTGCACCCAAGGTTTAACGCTTCAAAAAAGTGTGAAATGGGCGGTTTTAGTTTTCCACATGGAAATTAGTGTATGGTATCGCATTTTTTGGGCCAAAATCTAAAACCACTTAAACGTTGCGCGAAAACCATTCCGATTTTTTTCCTTACCACCCTTCGCAGCATAATTTCTCTTTTAATCTTGGCCATTGATCTCTAAGATCAGACAGATCTTGTCATATCATAACCTCGTCCATTTGTTATTCACCCAATCTTTCATATGACCCCATAAAAAGATCTCCACTGTTGATCATTCTAATCCAATGGCCCACATTATATCGCATTTCCATTTCATTCTCCATTCATCTAGCCTCTCCAATGACTTCAGCGGGAAATCTCCACCGTAGAACATCCTGATATAACAGTCCCAATTTATCCTCACACTCAAACCCCCAAAACACTTGGTTAGCTCCTCTACCAGTGTTTTTTCCCCATTTTTCTGCTGCACTCACTATTTCCATCATTACTCCTCCATCTCCAGGAGCCTCTGCAAGCAGTCTAACCAAACCCACATGGATTTCTTAACATTTTTATCGTATGTTTGCAGGTGTTTTAATGGCCGATGAAGGAATTAATGTTTTACAGTAATAGAGGTGACACACAGGCTCAGATAACAGTCTCAGTACCAGGAAACAAAGTCAAAAGGACCAGAACTAGAGGGAGAGGGCGTGTTAATCAACAGATCATATTCCATGAAACATTAGTGACCCTCCAGCTCAGCGAAATCCTCCACCTATATACAAAACACTCATAAAATATCATGATCACATTCCCAATAGCAGGATACACAACATAGAAGACGAGCATTAGTACATAAGCATTTCGAGCAAAGAACAAAGGAAAAGCATGAGCAGAGCTAATGCAGGTTTTAGTACAAAAGAGACAGAGCAGTTAGTGATGCAGAATGATGACTGACACAGACATGACCTTTACCCATGCACACAAGTATGCCAAGCAGTTATTGCACCAGGGAAGCTACTACAAATTGTCAGAGGCAGTTATTTGGGAGTATGGGAGTCCTCATAGCCCATTCTTCACTTAACTCACACCGAGAAGATGATAGTACCTCTCCAAATGATTTTCTTGTCAAGAACACCCTACGGGTGGTTTCTGTCATATCAAAATGGTCTCAAACGAGCTGCAAAGTTATTGATCCTATCTAGAATTCAACGAAATGTTTAAGGCATAGAATGGAGCATTCAAAATATCTTTCACTATCTCTGATGTTCATTAAAACTTTCCTCACCTAATTTTCTCATTTTCTCTATAAAGACTCTTTGAAGTCTCATTATAAAGGTTGGCATTTTGTGAATTCTAAAGTAATACATATTATTGCTTTGAAGAAGCTTTGGTGTTCTGAAAGAGTGTGGAAGTCTCTGTGTCTTTTGTTGATGAAGGAGGTCGGACCATTAGATCCCTGAACCTAGTTATGGTGAAGTAATCTCTATTGTAAATGTTATTTCCCATTTATCACTCTGTTCTGTTATGCTTTTACTTACAGTAGGATAAAAAATTTAGGCAGAGAAATGTATCTTAGAAGCACCTTTGACCTATTTATCCTTCACTATTTATATGTTTTCTACTACTGAATATGACAGGGTAGTCTAATAGCTCTCTTGAATACTCAGTTTTTTTTATTTTAGAAATGTTTAATTTGGTTGTGCTAAAGAATGTTTAGGCATTCCCTCTTTCTTTACCACGGAATATTGTATCTGAAATATCCCTTTAATTATTAATGCTTGCAGTTTGACAGAGGAACTTGTTTCAATCATACCCCTTGTTCGTTATTGTAATTGTTGTGTTAAAGGTCCCTATAATTTCAGTCCTAGTTGTCCAAGGCATTCCCTCTTCTTTGAATGCAAGTGTATGTCTCTGTTGATTGAGCCTTTAGCAGTAAGTTGTAGGAGGAAATAGGGTGTTCCCCAAATTCTATAATTTATTAAAGAGGGTTTACTTTGCATTTCTCCCTCCTTTGAGTGCATATATTGATTAAGTCCAAAGCAGTGAGCTTACTGGAGGAAATAGGGTGCTCCCCGAATATTTTAAACCATTGTGAAAGGGTTTAACTTGTTTTCACTCTTAGTCCTTAATGTTCATCCCATTTCACCTATATTATTCAACAGATCCTTGACCAAGTTAGATTTGCCCTTTTGGTTCCCTTCCTTCTCAGTCAGAAATTTTGGGACTTTCTCATGACTCCATTTCCCAATGGCTTGTAGATTCCCATGCTCTATCTATACCACATGAAACACATTTGTCCAACCAAACAAAACAAACAACCTTGCACCATCATAACTAGCCTAAAATCAATTATCAACACTTTCAAGACATATCTTTATAAAAACATTGAGAGATCCCTCTCTGAGACTAGGAGGGCTAGATCCTAGAGCTTTAAAGTTGAATCTGATGTTGTCTTGTCTTTTGGTTAGCCAATCTACCAAAACAAAGGAACCCCAATAGGTCGGATCCAACATTCAGTCTCCCAGGTTTCACAATTATTTCAAAATCTTATTCCTAAAATAGTAGTAACCATCGACAAATCTTCCCCTCCAACACAAGCTTATTGACTAGGTACTTTAAAGCTGAATGATCCATGAACATCTTGAAGTTCCCTCCCAAGAGATAGTGTCAGTATTTCTGTAGGTCATACACCATTACCAATCCTCCGCGTTCAGTAGTAGAGTAGTTACGCTCTACGCTAGAAATTTTCTTGATAGAAAATGCAACCAGGTGGTCAATGTCCCCTTCCCGAGATGCACGAGGACAGCTCCTAGGTTGATCCCTGAGGCATCCACATGAACATGAAAGAATTTCACCCGTCAAGAAATATGAGGATAGGCGTAGTGATAATCTTTTCCTTGAGCAGCTCAAAGCTCTTCTGACACTCCTCATCCCAGAAAAAAGATACATCCTTCTTTAGCAGCTTCTCCATTGGTGCTGTGGTCAGCACGTACTCTTGAATAAGCTTCCTATAGTAGCTAGTGTGCCCAAGGATGGAGCGCAACTATTTCTCAGTGGTGGGGATTTGTAAGTTGATGATAACTGCAACATTGGCCAGGTCCACCATCAATCCTTGATGACATACCGCATTCCCTAAGAAAATCCTGAAAGGGACACAGAATATGCACTTCTTAGTGTTTAGTGAAATTTGGTGCTTTCTGCAAGCATCCAACATCATGTGCAAGTTCGAAACATGCTTCTTTACCAACCCAAACACTGTCCAATCATCAAAGTATACTTCCAAAAACTTATGAATGAATTCCTTGAACATTGTTTCTACCACCAACGAAAATATGGCAATGGCATGACGGTGTACTGAAAGGATCCCCATTCCGTTACAAAGGTAGTTTTTTGTGATCTGCAGGTGCTATTTGGATCTTATGGTAGCCAAAAAACTCATCAGTGAACAAGTATGCTTCCTGACCTCCCACATTGTCCAGAATTTCATCAGAGAATGGTGTAGGGAAGGGATCATGTATGCAAGCATCATTCAACTTGCGCAGGTCTACGCAGATTCTTATTTCCCCTTTAGCCTTCTTTTCTTGGACCACCATAGGGCTTACCCAATCTGACTTCTCTACCGGTTTGATGATACTTGCAACTACCATTTTATCGATTTATTCTCTGGAGTTTTGCTTATACTTGGGTTTCAATTGGTAGGGTCGTTGATTGACAGGATGCACATCTGGTTTTAAGGTGATTCACATGACACCCAAATCACCTACAATGCCTTTGAGTTCTGAAAAATTTGTGGGAAATAGATTCTGATATTTGGTGATCAGTTCCACGATCTTTCCAATGGTATCATGATCCCAATAATCCCCAATGTTAGCCATCTTGGGTTGTTCTTCTGTTCCAATATTGACTTCCTTTAATTTAAGAGGTTTAGTTACATCAACTACTTGTAATAAGGGTCCAGCAACTGTGTGCTCACCCTCTGATTCAGGGATAGTGATATTTCGTGGATCCTCATCACACTCCTCCATCAATAGATTCCGACAATTGGCAATATCCTGCATCTGCGCATCCCAAGCTGGTTCCCCACACTCTATCCAAGAGAGAGATTCGTCAAATACTAGAGCATCTATGTCCTGCAGGGCTTCGTATAATTTCTCAGTTCCGCCTATCAACCTGAATGTCCCCAAAAAATATTCTCTCATGGTTTCCCAGTGGCGAGTGTGCTGACGTAGCTCTGCGTCCAAATACCACATGGTGGGGATTGGTCCCAAGGCGTGGATAAACATGTGGACCCATTCATCCCAAGTCCTTTTGCTCCATACTTCCATCCATACAGAAAAGTGCTTGAATGGGTCTCCACGGCCAGGGAAAATCTCCATGGGTAGGTTGACCGGAGGTTTGAATCATAGGATCATTATTCTGCGATATTCCTCCCAATCCTGAAAATTCCCCTTATGAGTTTCCCACCCTCGCGCAGGGGTTGCACGCATAGATAAGTTAATCGTCCAAATTCTCCATTCTTTGGGGACTTCTACTTTTAATGCCTAAGAAAATCCTTAACACTGCCAGAATCATCAAAATAGGGTAGCTCTCTTACCTCTCAGGAGATACACTGGAACCTCTTAGTGATATTAAGGCATTGTAGTGCAGATATGTCATGTAACCGGTTCTACCAATTCTCTATCTCACCGTCTAAGTCAGAGAGACATTTTTTGTCCCTCTCCCAATAGAGCACGCCATCAGCGGTAGGGTTAATCTAATCATCGTCCTGATTCGTCAGCTTGTAAATATGATCAATGTCATCCCCTTCGCGCACCAGTTTTGTATACCGCTCACCCTCCGTCGGATCTAGAGGGACTATTACTTGCGTACCCTCATTCTCAAAAACCATGCTTCACCTTTTTAAGTTGATAATACCTCCCATGTCTATAGCCCAATCCAGTCCTAAAATTGCAAGGTAAGGGTCCACATCATCTACAATTTGAATTAGCTCAAAATTTGTGTATACCTTAACTACTGCGATATCAATCATAACCTTTGATAGCCTTCCTACTGGTATGATCTTCTGTTGGTTAGCCATGCGTAGCTGTATAGTAGACCATTCCAACTTGGGCTCTCCCATCCTCTGCCAAGTCTATTTAGGCATGACATTCGCATCGAATCCTAAATCAAGGATGACCTGATCCATTTCATAATTTCCAATATGCGTAGTTAGCTGCATTTCCTAACCAGTCCTTTTCTTATGCTTATAAATTTTGTTGACATCTCTAACTTCTGTTGGTGGGGAAATATTTGCTGCGCGGGTGTCTATCAATTCTTGAAGGTTCTCTACTACCTTCTGGTTGCGTAGTAACTTCATACATGCCTGCAGGAACGGCTTCACTTCTTCGTCTACTTTCAGATCCATTGGGGCTTTTGAGGTAGATGCCTCGTTTTTGGAAAATTCTTTTCTAGCTTGTAATATCCCAAAATGGGGACAACTACACTATTGGGAATAATCTGAGTTATTACCAATGTGGAGCTTCAGAAAATCATGAGCTTGAAAATTTAGAGCAGCTCAATAGATGTAAAATAACATCAACCCAGAATATGAAAGAACATCAGCAAGAGATAGGCCTATATTCTCCTTCCCGGGTGGGGAAATGCGACAACACAAGGCATAAAACTGTTGTCTTCAGAAAATAACGCTATGCAAGTGAGAAATGGGACTTGGATCCCTTAGAAGACATGGTATACAGTTCAAATGTAGAATCAGAGGTGAAATAAATAACTCTAGCTCATATAAATAGATCTCCCCAAGTCTATGCAGTTAAAATAAGCCAAAACCCCATAGCCTAGCACATGCAAAAACTATTGAAGCAAGGAATGTGTTATTATAATGAGGGTTTCTATAGAAATTGAATATAGAAGTCTGATATAGAGTTTACATTAATCACACAACAAATAAATGGAGGTTTATTCTCTTATACAACAGAAACAAGACATCCGGCAAAGGTTTCCAGCAAAATGCATGTACAAAGCAGCACTACATAAAATAACGCAATTCACTGCAACACTGTATTAAACATGACTTAATATGAAATATAAATGTTGAATAATACAAATAATGGCCCTAGGCCTTCTTCTTGGAACTCCCGGAGGGAAATGAACACCTCCTCCTCAAAGACTAGCATACAAAGGAAATGTTTAACCCAGCAACAATGCTCCTACAGAAAAGGACGCAGTTTCTGAAGTAAACTACGTTGTGGCTGAATGTGGAGGAATGACCCCAAGAAAAATACAGAAATGATGCTCAAATCACTCCCCTTTGATCCCTTAAGCAAGTTGATCTAAAGAGAGGATGGAACTCCCGCACAGGAATTCCTTGCACTAAGCAGTGCAGCAACTCCTGCTAAATAGATGAAGCATGCAATTGGTCTCAAGACCAAAATAGTTGAATACATGAATGAATTCCCTTTGATTCTATGCCTTCCTTTTATCTTTGGTGAGCCTCCTCACCCCGGACCCCACACAATGTTGAGGTAACTTCTTCATGACGCTTCCTCTTTCAAAATTGTGCTACCCTAGCTAGCTTCCCTCCTCTTTGTGACAGCGCTATTGACTTGGTCAACTATAACCAATCCACCTGCAATGCCTCTATTCACACCAAGGGATCTTCAATCTGGTTCTCATATGTGTGTCTAGGTTGATCCTTGTTCACATTGAGCTAGTCTCTTTGAGTGATTTCTTCCTCCTCAAGAATGCATGTTGACTTAGTCAAACTTGACTATGTCCCCATCCAATTTGTCCTTGTTCACACTTGGAAGTGTAAAACCAGCTCCTAAGATGATCTCCTTCCTTAATAAGGTGGAATTTATTCATAATTCTATTGTTCATAGGCCTCCTTACCCATTTATTCCTTTTCTAGGTGAAAGTAGCAAAATCTAATATTCCAAATTGCTATGTGCAAATTTTGAAATATTGCAGTCCTCCCCTCCCAAATTTTTCTTGTCTTAAATAAAATGCAAGGATAAGACTGAAGAGCATCCTCTTCTCCCATGTAGCAACCTCGTAAGATAAAATCCTCCAAGGATCAAGGTGTTGCATCGTCAATATGTCTCCAAGTTTCCTCTCCCAAGTGTGTAAGATATCTAAATAGCTGACATTATGTGACAATAGAACATCCATGGAAGCAACAATGGGTTGTTTGAAGATCCTCTTAAAGCATGAGGGCTGATATGGATTGGGACTCATCATCCCCATTTGAATTTCTCCTCCCCAAGCTATCAACCAAGCAAAATGAGTCACCCTAAAAAATGGTAACTCATGCAAACCATTCTCCACCTAAAGCTCCGACAAAGTAGGTGGGCTGAAATTATGACCATGGTAGACATAGTAGCCTACCCCACACTGCTTTTCTCTGCACTTAAGAAATTTGTTAATGATTTGTTGATCTTGGGCTGTCGTAATGTTTCCCCCAAATGGCAAGAAGGAAGCTAGACCTCCAAAGATCCCCCTCCCAATGTTGTGCATCAAGTTGGCCCAAACCATCTCATACATGATGGAAAAGAAATCACCTCCGTGTGGTATCCCATCCATCTCATGGACCTCCTCATTAAGAGGAAAAGATGTTGTTGTAGAGGCCATGTCCCTTCTTATGCTCCCCTTAGAGCATGTAATGCAGAAAGTGTGAGGATGTTCCTCCCCCAAGAACACACCCACTCCATGTGTTCCTCCTCCAATCATGTTCCTCATATAGGTAAGAATAAGATCAACAAGTAGGATCCTGATCAACATCATAATGAGAGAAATACTTAAGGTTCTATGTGTTGCTGGAAGGTACCAATAGTCTCCCAAGTGGTCACAGTGCAGTCTTCCCCACTGCAGCTTCAGACAATAGCATGGCAAGTTGTCTCTTGATAGATGGCTAGTTGTGTAAGTCACCACATCTACCAGCAAATAGTAAATGGCTGAGTGTATCAACTGAGCATACAAGAAGTAACCAAACACTTGCCCCAAATCATACAATAGATGGTTGTCTCCATCATAATAGCTGGCCAAAAATGGTCCATGGAGCCTAAAGAGAAATTTGCCCCTTTGTATAGAAATGCACTGCAAGGAAATGGTAAGAGTATACAAATGTAGTGTTGAACAATCAATAAGTGCAAAAATAGATTTCTTACCATGTGATGGAAGCAAGATGGTGACAAGATCCATAGATGAATCCTCCATAGTGGCATGACATACCCATATGAAGAGGAATGAACCAAATGCTGCATGAAAATCCTCCTCCTTATGCTTGAACATCCAAGTCAAGGAGAGCATACCACAGTAACCAATGAGTCCATCCACCAATCTACCAATCTCACCTCCTCTATTTCCACCAAGTGCATCAAATAGGAAGTGATCCTGGGAACACTCCATCAATTAGCTCATGCTCCAAAGTGACAATGTTGTTGGCCTATGCAAATAGAATCCTACCAAATCATAAAGCCATCCTCTGACATGTTCAATGTCAAGGATCCCTCTCATAATGTTTCCATCTCCTCCCATTGCAACATCATGCAAAATGTGAGAGAAACTCTGCCCTTGCTCTCTCTCAATCCTCTAGATCAAAAAATGCCCTTACTGCCTCATCATACCTCCATCATACAACTGATGCAGTGAAAAAAAAATGACAATACCATCATAATGTATCCACTTTCCTTGCTGCCCCATGATGCAAGTACTCTTCCAATTATTCTCCTCCCTCAGACCCTTGGAAGAAGGATATGTCTCATGATGGCCAAACTCTATCAAGAGTAGCCAACATAGTTTTTCCTCTTGCTACCCAGTGTCATAAATTTTCAAGTATCTCTCTAGCTTCTTGCTCTCTATCCACATCCACTTATCCACCGATGGATGACCCCTATCATTCTCCATCTTGGTACTCCTCCAAAAGAGACTACCATCCTCCCATATCAGACTTTTCTCCTTGCATTTCATAAGATGCTGAAATGCAACTCCTTGGAGATCTCCAAGAAAATATCTCTCATAAATGATTATCTTGAACCTGTTATCACCCAAAAATTCTCAAAACATCATTGTGTCAACTTTTGTTTTGGTCATGATTTCAAGGAGGTCTAAAAGTCATTTTAAGTCTTGGTAAAGGGTAGGTCATAATTCTATAAGTTTTAAAGGTCATAGGTCCACTCCATGATCAATAAAATATGAAAGTTTGCCTTATCTATAGTCATGGTCTTAAATATTTTGTAGGTCATTTCATGCTTGAAGGATTAAGTGATAGGGTTAGAGTCTAATTTTCATTGTCAAATAAATTTTAACAACCTTATTCCATGGTTTAAAGGTCCCATCATCCATTTAGAAGTCATTCCATTAGGTTTAGGGTCAAATTTTGCAATCATGATAGGAATCCACATTTTATTAGCACAGCTAGTTCAAAAAAGGTGATTTTCGCTACAAAAACGTTGTTTTCGTAGCGCGCTATGAAATGGTTGAAACAACCTTTTTCAGCAAAAAACCCTGTTTTTCTGTTTTAGGTAGTCAACTTCCAGAGGGGTTCCTGAGCAAATGAAACTCAGTTTTGAAAAATGAAAGAGGTTTTTATTCCTAACATACTGAAATAAAAAAAAATCTTTCATTTTCTTCAAATTCATTATGAGGTGGGAGAAATTGATGGTTTAACTTGCACTACGAAACTGCTGAAAGTCATTGAGAGAAAAACTTTGTTTTCTGGTTTTAGCAGTCTTTTTCAAGATCAGTTTCTAGCCACATGAAAAAGTATTTTGTAATTAGGAAGGAGGTTTATCTTAATAAACTCCCCCCATACAATAACCTATCTCACGTTTCTCACAAGTGTTACAAGTTGGGAGATATAAGGCTTTCTTTGAAGCCATATTTTCAGAAATCAGGATTTTCCAATTTTACACAGGTTGTTCAAATATAGTTTCTGGGAAGTAGGAGAGGTATTCCAAAAATCCAAGATAGATTTTTTTTCAAGAAATCATGTTTTCCAAAATCCTCCTTCATTTTTTCAAAATAAATTATGGGTGAGAATATAAAAGCTCTGTCTCAACACCTATTTTTCAGATAAAAACAGGGCATTAAGTGACAAATTATAAATCAGTTTTGTCATAAAGAAGGACTTCACTTTTTGAAAACATTTCAAAAATGACATATGTTGATTATTAAAGCCTGTATACATCATGGAAAATGTGCAAGAAGTTTTGAAAACTGATATTTTTGAAAAAAATTGTGTAAAAAGACATGCACAGCAGTTTCGTAGCGCGCTACGAAACTGCTAAACTGCTGAAGGTGCGGTTTTGAGCATTTTGTTAAGGTTTCAAGAGGTAAAACATCTGGTTTTTGAAGTTTTTATGCTTCTAGAGGATGGAAAGAGTTCAAAAATGAAGTTCCAGGTGTTAAAGAAGAATAAATTGGATGTTAAGAGATGTTTACAAAGACATAGTTAGTGCGCTACGAAAACAGCTAATATTTGTGTAGCGCAGACACATCAGCTCTCTTTACACTCTTTCAAAGAATTAATTTTGCATAGGTGTAAGGATTGAAGAATTTATGGGATGTTAACACATGTTAAATATACAATATATTCATCAAGGCTAGCAAATATTTTGGAAGACAAGCACGGAGGTAAGGGCTAAATTTCAGCAAACTCTGTTTCCTGGTTTCTAGGGCAGTTAGGTCATGGAAAAAAAGGGTTCATAACAAGGTTGGAGGCATCACCAAATTCGACCTCATGAGGTTGTAGTTGTCAAAATAAGCATTAAAGGTTTATATAAGGTTTTTGAAACGTGTTTTAGGAGTTTTAGTCCTATTTGTATTAGGACTTCTAAAAGATACAGTTAGTTGTTAGTTGTAATTAAGAGTCTGTTTTTGGAGTAGAATAGGTGTCAATAATAGAAATTCGAATTCTCTTGATGAGGGATGATATAATCCAATTTTTTAAAAGCTATATATGAAGCAAGAGGTCGAATTAGCAAGGGGTTGAATACTTTTTGGAAAAACTGGTGCATATTGTAAAAGACTGTTTCAGCGAATGTAGAGAGCTTCTATTTGACCAACTTGAGATTCAGAAAGGGTGTTTAGTGTTTTCCTACTCTATCAGTACTTCTTATATATATTATTTGCAGTGATGTTCATCTATGTTACTTAGAACTCATCTTCAAGATTCTCTAACTTCCTTTATAAATGGGCTGACTGTGTTTTTACATGTTTCAAGTGTGTGTCTCATGACTAAAAACCCTGATATACCTCAACTTCCATGTCAATTAGATTCACTAATTTTCTGAGACTACTTTGACTCCATAATGCCCAATGTATACATGCTAATGTTAGTTTCAACCTACAGGTTGGAAAATGTTATCTAAGCATACCACTTTGTAAAGCTTTGGATTGAATGATATATACAGTAACAATACCACTTTCTTTTCACCTGAGATTTTTATTGTATTTCAATGAGTTTATGTCCTATCATTTGAAATTATTTTCTTCCATAGTTTAAGTGCTTATTACTCAAAAATCATGACTGATCATGCTCTGACTTCCTTTAAGTATTTAGCTATGGTGAAATCCCTTTCAGTAGTTTTGCTTTCAATACCTTGATGTCTCATTACTCAGAATTCATGTGTTGCATGCTCTGACTCCCTTTGAACCTCAAGTTATTGGGATTATCCTCAATGTGTTATTATTTCATTGAATTATATACAAGCCTCAGCTTCCATAAGGAAAGCCTTTGTCATCTTTATCCCCGTCACTTGACTCCATAGCCCAATGGTAGCAAGCATTCATTTTCTCAACCTGAACCAAAACACAAATAATAAAGTTATCCATCTATATATATTATTATTCCATATCATTAACCCTTGAGAGAGCCCTCTCAGGCTGAGGAGGCTAAGCCTCAACTAAAATATTGGTTTGAAATAGTTACACTGAGATTGAATTGATGAGCAGCCTATCAGGGTCCTATTTTGTTGATAACAGAACCCATAATGATCCAAGTGGCCTGAAGGAAAAGTCTCCTTGCTTCTACTTCTTGACAGCGCTGTAACCCTCCTCTAGGGTGTTCTAGCTATCTCATGTGTCCACTCCCGGATGAACATTTGCTTTTGCATGAATTTGTTGGAGAAATTTTCACTCCATCCTCCAAGAATTCACACTCCAACCTCAAGGGTTGTGTGTAACTCATCAGTGATACATGAGGTTGATGGTTCAAATCTCTCTTGAACCCTTCAAGCTTGCACAACGCAGTGTAATCCTGCTGCTCTATCTCAGAAATACTATTTGATCCTGGGCCATATGCAAATAAATCTCCAAACTTCCCCATAATTTTTTTTGAAATTTCAAGACATGGAAATCTATGCATACCTTTGTGAGCCTTTGGAACATCTTCTATGGCTGCAGGAGTTCCTCTCTTCAATGTGTTGGCTGACCCAACTGCTAGTGTAGAAGGCTGCTCTCTCAAGGCTATGGCAGCACTGGTACTTGCCTCCTCCCATGGTGGTGTGGGTCTACTCTCCTCTGATCTTTATTCATCAAAGGTTCTAATCAGCTCTTGAGTGAACTCAGAAAAAGAAGTCACTCTTGTGTGGCTTAGTGAATGCACCACCAAGCATTGGCTTCACCCTCTAGATGCAGTGTTGCAACTTCTGCTGCCTCCCTTTCTTCGACTGGATGAAGTAGGAAGAATGCCTCAAGCTTTCTTGCCCAAGCTCTTGATGTATTTGACCCATAAAATTTAGACAATAGGAATCTATTTCCTTTGATCTCTCCTTTGCTGCAAAGTCTTCTCTCTTCTCTCAGTTGAATAAACTAAGGAAAATTAAGGGTCTCTCTGGAAGCCCTAGGTTGGCACTTGTATTCTGCCAACTATCCACTAAGGATTTCATGCTCTAAATGGCCTCCTTTCTCTCCACTTCCCCTATGAGAATAGTAAGTGCATGCATCTTCTTCTGCTTCTTGAAATCTTCTAGAGGTCTCACTGCAACTCTCTCCTCCTTGAAACCCTCTTGGAGTTTCAATACATTTCTCTTCTTCTTTCTTCTTGGATCTGAAAATGGATGAGAGTAATTTCATCCTCTCCATAATTTAATTCTCCTCTCCTTACTATCTTCTGATTGGATTTTAAATCCACAGGCTGAGCCAAGATGGTAGCTTTGATACCATTGTAATACCCCAAAATGGGGACAGTTACACTATTGGGAATAATCTGAGTTATTACCAATGTGGAGCTTCAGAAAATCATGAGCTTGGAAATGTATAGCATCTCAATAGATGCAAAATAACATCAACCCAATAGATTAAATAACCTCAGCAAGATATATGCCTATATTCTCCTTCCCAGTTGGGGAAATGCAGCAATACAGGGCATAAAATTGTTGTCTTCATAAAATAACATTATGCAAGTGAGAAATGGGACTTGGATCCATTATAAGACATGATATATAGTTCACATGCATAATTAGAGGTGAAATAAATAACTCTATCTTATATAAACAGATCTCCCCAAGTCTATGCAGCTAAAATAAGCCAAAACCCCATAGCATAGCTCATGTAGCAACTACTGAAGCAAGGAATGCGTTATTCTAATGAGGGTTTATGTAGAAATTGAAGAGAGAAGTCTGATATAGATTTTACATTAATCAAAAAACAAAGAAATGGAGGTTTAATCTCTTATATAGCAGAAACAAGACATCCGGCAAAGGTTTCCAGCAAAATGTATGTATAAAGGAACACTGCAGAAAATAACGCAGTTCACTGCAACACTGTATTAAACATGACTGAATATGAAATATAAATGCTGAATAATATAGATAATGTCCCTAGGCCTTCTTATTGGAACTCCCAAAGGGAAATGAACACCTCCTCCTCAAAGACTACCATACAAAGGCAATGTTTAACCCAACAACAATGCTCCTGCAAAAAAGGACGCAGTTTCTGAATTAGATTGCGTTGTGGCTGAATGTGGAGGAATGGCCCCAAGACAAATATAGGAATGAAGCTCAAATCACTCCCCTTTGATCCCTTAAGAAAGCTGATCTAAAGAGAGGATGGAATTCCCGCACAGGAATTCCTTGCACTAAGCAGTGCAGCAACTCCGACTAAATAGCTGAAGCATCCATTTGGTCTCAAGACCAAAATATCTGAATACGTGAATGAATTCCCTTTGATGCTATGCCTTCCTTTTATCTTTGGTGAGCTTCCTCACCCCAGACCCCACACAATGCTGAGGTGACTTCTTCATGAAGCTTCCTCTTTCAAAACTGTGTTGCCCTAGCTAGCTTCCCTCCTCTTTGTGACGGCGTTGTTGACTTGATCAACTATAACCAATCCAGCTACAATGCCTCTGTTCACACCAAGGGATCTTCAATCTAGTTCTCATATGTGTCTAGGTTGATCCTTTTTCACATTGAGCTAGTCTCTTTGAGTGATTTATTCCTCCTCAAAAATGCATATTGACTTAGTCAAACTTGACTATGTCCCCATCTAATTTGTCCTTGTTCACACTTGGAAGTGTAAAACCAACTCCTAAGATGATCTCCTTCCTTACTAAGGTGGAATTTATTCATAATTATATTGTTCATGGGCCTCCTTACCCATTTATTCTTCTTCTAGGTGAAAGTAGCAAAATCTAATATTCCAAATTTCTATGTGAAAATTTTGAAATATTACATAGCTTAAAGGAAGGTTTCTTTCTCCTTCTGTAAGTCCAGGCTTTCCTTTTTGTCAATGGATTTTCTGATAAATTTCTCGGCTATGGATTTTTACTCAGCTCCTCTCATGGCCATGCCACTGTGTGTAATTACGTTAATACTGGGTCCCTCATCGCGCGGTTCTGCCTTAACCCTTTGTACATTCTGCGTCAGCGTCTGCTATTTTTCCTGAATCTTTTCTATTAGTATAGGACAGTCTTCGATCACATGATCCAAATTCCTACAATATCTTCAAGATTATCGTGCAGGGTTTGGAAAGTCCCTTGCGAAGTGCCCCACCTCCCCACAATTATAGCAGATTAGTTGTCATCTTCCCCAACCTGCGCTTCCACCTGTCCCCTCTGTCGGCCTCTTGCAGGGGAGCCTCCTCATCCAGAGGGAGATAATGGTGATGAAGAGTCAGCCTACACCCTATATAGGTTTCCTCTATCTATCACTAAATCATATTTTCGATAGTTGTGCTCATCATGCCATACAGATGAGCAGAATCTGCACCATTATTGCTTCAATTCTGGGACATAGGCACCAAGCCAGGGGAAGTGGTTTGTATCATGCAATCCCGCTACTCAATAGTCAGCACACCATAACGTGGGGGTGCTTGGTCCCGAAACCTCTTTGGGGCGTAATGGGTTAGGCCCCTCAGCCTACATGTAGTCTAACAATAGAGGGCATTGATCCTTGCTGTGGCCTGACACCCTACACCGTATGCACCAAATTTTCATGCTAGCTTCTTTTCCCCACTCTTTCCCCTCTCTTTTCATAAATTATGGATTTCTAGGTGCATTGCCTCTAACTATCCTTCGATCTATTGCAACCCAAACAGGGCATTGTCCCTTGGCACAACTTCTAGATTCATGGCAATTTCTAGGGATTTTTCTTCTGTATCAATCATCTGCTTACCCATAGGCCAGCGCAGGTGTGGTAATAGCATGGAAATGGAAAATTCTTTGTTCTATCTATATTCATACTTAAAATATCCATCCCTGATAACTTTCTTCAGCCGCTGATCAACCTCCCATACAGAATCTGTAGGTCCATGTTTAAAATCTTTCAAGTCAATCACAAGTTGAGCGTAGGACTTGGGCTTCCAAAACTTTTGTTTAAAGGCATCTGTAATTTCCTGCATTGACAGATCCGCGTGCTGGCCAACGTACCCCATGAACCAATCCAAGGCCCTTCCTTCAAAGGCTAGGGATAGCTGCTCTCTTTTTACAGCATCGCTAGAAACATTCTGCACAGTCCATAATGATTCTGCCATGAACCAAAATCTATCCATATCCTCATCCCCCACACCCTTAAAGTTGTGTGGCTTCATGTGCATGGCCATTTCATCTTCTGGTGGTGGTGGTGGGGTAGGAGAATTCTTTCCCTTACACGGATTCGATGGTGGGGTAACCGGAGGACTAGTTTCTGCGTGTAGATGGCTCTGTTAAGGGACTATATACTGATCTGTCTCCTTCTTAATTAACCTTGTAATATTTACCACTTCGTGTTGTACATCCATTCTGATCGTAGGTCATTCACCTGGTGTGACGAACACCTTTTTCGCACAATAGTGTCTTAATTAATAGCGACAATGTTTGCAAAAACTTACCTCGGAACCCTTTGAATAACCTCCAGTTAGCTTCAAAATAAGATACGAATTGATCAAATGTGAATTCCATTACAAATCATCCTAAAACACTATCCACCCAGTGATCTACAGTCCGAGTCATCTTGTTATCATCCTTCTCCAACTGTCGTATCAATTCAGGAGTCCACTGCATAACCTAATCGTCTTTCCCACAAGTATAGAACTCTAATAACCTTGCTAGCCACTCCTGTAGTTCGTGTGCTAAATTTAGAAAGAATATTTCATATACCTCTGTAAATATATACTTTTTTTTCCACTCTTCAGCAGTCAGCCCTTTACTTCAATTCTCTTTTCGGGAAAATTCTTGAATCTGTTTTTCGAACCTGTCTTCAAGCTAAAACTTCTCTGGCCATCAATGACCTTGTGGCATTACCCAATCTCTCTCAAAATTCTCCAGGTCCCAACAACAGAACCATTTTTTTGCTTGAGGGGTCTTGACCCAGGTTCAGATTTAAGGTTTTCCAAAAAACCCCTATACTACTAGCCCTTTTGGCAATGACCTGCTTACGTAGACGAAGGTCTAACCCGAAGTAGTATGGGAGGGTGTTGGAACTAGGTTTCCAAACCCTGAGAGAAATAGAGTTAATTGAGGAAGCCTAGTTAAGATCTATCATATTTTCACAAAAGAAGTATTATCACAAAAACTTTAATAGTATACTTGCAGAATGCGAAGCTCATAAACCCACATATAGCACGTAAACATAAGTAAAGAAAATATTAATAATTAGATCTAAGTGATGCGTTCACATCCATGTGCACATCAATATTCATCAACAGACAGAATCACCGCAATAACACAAAAATAGCTAGTTCTCATAACATAGAGATACTTCCAAACAGATTTCTCATTCATTAGCATTCAAAATCCACTTATAGACCCGATTCCCAACCCGTGCACACATCTAGCGGGGTCCGCACACAGTAGGAATGAGGATCTCTGCGCACACAACCAGCAGGATTCCTTACCCAAATACAACCCAAAACATATCTCAACAATTCACAACCAGCATAAATCACCCTTAGCTTACCTCTACACTCGATCTATCCATCTACTTATAACATCTTAGCCTACACTATCTTATGGTTCGCAAACCGTGGTTTGTGGACTCTTGGTCTACCCTTTGACCCACCCCAAAGCCCATGTGCTAGACTAATTATTAAAAAATTTATATCAAAACGTAGTGTTGGAACATATCAAAATGCAACTAGGGGACCCTGTTCCAACAACCTCTGAGGATTTTTTAGGACCCTTTTGGCTAGCCACAACATCAGAAGTTGCAGCAAGATTTTATTTAGTTTTGCAGCCTTAGCTGGTGTACTACTAGGCTACTAAGAAACATATCCAATAACACCATCAATGGGTTTTGAATCGGCATGCCTGGAATATCCAGGACCCATTGAAGGTTG
This sequence comes from Pinus albicaulis, assembly GCA_034641835.2. Classification (NCBI taxonomy): domain Eukaryota; kingdom Viridiplantae; phylum Streptophyta; class Pinopsida; order Pinales; family Pinaceae; genus Pinus; species Pinus albicaulis. The sequence continues at coordinate 32,733,821 of MU968450.1, forward strand.
CAGGGCATCGCGAAGTAACTCGTACAAAGTGTCGAATTGTGAATATAATAAGTCTAAATATTGGGCATGAGCAATAGCTTGTTCTTCGGTAACACTCCCACCCATGGCTATGTCCCCAATGATAGCAGGAATGAATGATTTCATAAACCATTCGGTCAAGCGCTGGTCCAGGATATTGAATTTAATGAGACGACATCTGCACCTCCATTCATGAATGTGATCAAAGATATGAGCGGACTTTGATTGTTCTAATGATGTTAAAAGGTGAATCTCAGTTTCATACCAGACATGAAACTAAAAATGGGTAAGAAAATGCATATCTAAAGAGTTAAAGTCTTGGAAGGTACCTTGAGGAAGCTCGATGTACCACTTTGCGACAGCACCCATGAGAGTACACTCGAAAAGATGCAAATGAATGGAATCATCAACTCAAGAGTTGGATGAACACCAAAGGTGATAAGCCATGGCATGTGCTTGGGGATATTCTCTAGCCTTTCCTTCAAATTTAGGACAATCTACAGGAATTTTGGTTGGAATCGGAGGCCAATGGGTCGCTTGTAAGCCTTGACATGTCCGGTTATTCCAATGTTGCAAAAAATGGAAATTACAGATTACAAGGTGTATATGGTCACTGGTAAGCACCAAAATGAGTATTCCAACATTGTTGGAATTGGTTGTGCCCCCATTTTTGGCTTAAGGGGTCTTGACCCAGGTTCAGTGTGCAAGGTTTGCCAAAAAACCCCTATACTACTAGCCCTTTCGGCAGTGACCTACTTTCGCAAGTCACAGTCTCACCCGAGGTAGTATGGGTGGGTGTTGGAACCAGGTTTTCACACCCTGAGAAAGGATAAGGCAAGCAGGGTTGCGTGCTATTTCTGTAATTCCCAGATTACCTTGTCCTGTGCAGGGTTAATTATGTTCCTATTCACATCCACGTGCACTAGATCTACAGTTATAGGCTTATTATATCATCAACAAAGCAGTACATAAACAGAGCATAATAGATCTAGATCCAAGAGCTCAGTACATAGATCTTTCGCAGCTTAAAGACAGAAAATACATAACACAACAATTATCAGCAATTCACATAATAGAACTCACAGATTTAGATCTCTAATAATCCTTCGCATTCATTCATTCATCAATCTTTCCTTACAATTCCCTTCCCAACCTATGCACACAGTAGTAGGGTCCGCACACAGCTGGACTTGGATCTCCGTGCACACATCCAGCAAGAGTTCGTTCCCCAAAACCCAAATAGACAGCTTAAGCAATAGATCACATAAATATCTCATCAATTCCTATCCTTTTCGATACAAAATACATCTCTATTTATAACAATCTAGCTCCGACTTTCCTATGGTCCACAACCCATGGTTTTCAGACCCCTATTTTACCCTTTGACCCATTACAATGCGTTTGGCACTTTGACCTGCCCCAAAACCCCTACGCTATACTAAATATAATCAAAAGTAATCAAAATGGACCAGTTTCATAGCTTGTTAGGAGACCCTATTCCAATAGTCCCCCAACACAATCTTGTGACTCGTCCCGAGTCACTGCACTGGTGCGACCACATAGTCCGTAGCCTGGTATGGTTTGAGTCGACTACCATTGACAAAGCCAGGAATGAGGTCACCACACAGGGTAGCTAACTGGACGGATTTGTAATTCGTAACCTCCTTAACTATGTCGAGACCAAGCCAGTGCTGTCGGAATTTGCTTGGATGTTTCACAAATTGGCTATCGTACAAAAGGATGAGATCACCTTCGACGAATGTCTTCTGGCGAATGTGTCGATCATGCCATGCTTTATCTCGAGCCTTTTGAACCTGCTGGTGAAATTGAGCAATAAACCGATCTTCCTCCAAAGCCACCAGTTGCGCCAGGCGTTCTTCTATGATATCGGAGTCTGCCATATTCATGAATGTTGCGATGCGTAGGCTAGGAACAACGTACTCTATGGGCATGATGGCCTCCTTGCCATAGACCATTCGGAAGGGTGTTCTGCCGGTCATATTTTTGCAGGTTTTTTGATATGCCCACTGATCTGAATTTATGCAGGAACGCAACAGAATAAACATATAACCATAAATATAGAGATGCAGTGGAAATAACACTTCATTTCATTAATATCAAAGAACTGAAATTTGCTTACAGACAGAATGGAAATAAAACTAGCTAGGGCGCTGGTAGCTATCTCTGAGAGGAGATGTGGTGGCTACGGAGCCTGCGAGCGTGTTACAGTGCAGGCTCGCCAGGCCTATTACGGACATAATGGAAATAGATGAGCTGAGTGCGCAGCGGCGGCCTCCCCTGAGAAGAGATGTGGCGGCTACCAGCCCCTGAACTGTGTTACAATGCAGACATGATGGAGACGGGGCGAGCTAGGGCACTGGTAGCGCTTATCTCTGAGAAGAGATGTATCGGCTCCCAGCCCCCTGGACTGTCTTACAATGAGGCTCGAGGGCCTATTTATTGTTGAGAAATAATGTAGAATCCAAAATGTCCAAAAACCTAACCGTAGGAGATGAAGCACCAAAACTGTGGGCCCCGTTTGGGTAAATTGGTGGTTCAAATTCCCGGGGACGTAACTTTGGCATCAGATCTCTGTTTGATGTGCTCAATAGCTCGTTAGAAAGATCTGTCCGAGGAGTACAACTTTTGAATGAGCAACATCGGTCCATGGACCAATGTTGCTCTTTGTTTTCCCAAAAAACGTCGTTTAGGGCCTCAAAACGGCTCCGGAAGTTTAAGGCCCGAAAAACTGCTAAAAATAGTAAGTTGTGCCGAAACTTACAAACTAAAATAACTGATGATGGGGGTTCAAATGGACTCGATGGGTGGCCACCAATATCCACCTAGATTATTAATGCCCCAAAACGGCTCCGGGTGTGCAGGACCCGAAAACCTGCTATAAATAGTAAGCTGTGCTGAAGCTAAAAAACTGAAAGAATTGATGCTGCGGGTCCAAATGGAATAGGTGGGAGGCCACCGATATCCACCTGGATCATTCCTCATTCCTTAGGAAGTAATGGTATCCATTGCGTTAAGCTCCTCCACGGGGGGGAAATTTCGCTGAACTTGGTGTTGGATTTAGATGTGCCACCGGTGGGTAGCCATTGAAGGATCTGAAAAAAAAATTGTCCATCATCACGTTCCTCTATTTCTCGAGGGCATCCTCGAGCAAGATTTTGATAGGATCTCCTGCTCCCTCATCTTTCTTTCCTTTCGCCATGGGGGGTCTTCAGGGTTGCGAGGTTGAACTCCTTATACCCTGGCCGCATTGGGGACATGAAGAGAAAAACAGAGAAAGAGCAGACCCGCTCTGAAACCATTGATCCGGATTTTATGCAGGAACGCAACAGAATATAGATATAACCATAGATACAGAGATGCAGTGGAAATAACATTTCATTTCATTAATGAAAATAGATGAGCTAGGTACTGGCAGCGTATCCCTGAGAAGAGATGTGGCGGCTACCAGCCCCTGAACTGTGTTACAATGCAGACATGATGGAGACGGGGCGAGCTATGGCACTGGTAGCGCTTATCTCTGAGAAGAGATGTATCGGCTCCCAGCCCCTTGAACTGTCTTACAATGAGGCTCGAGGGCCTATTTATTGTTGAGAAACAATGTAGAATCCGAAACTTCCAAAACCCTAACCGTTGGAGATGAAGCGCCAAAACTGTGGGCCCCGTTTGGGTAAATTGGTGGTTCAACTTCCCGGGGACGTAACTTTGGCATCAGATCTCCGTTTGATGCGCTCAATAGCTTGTTAGAAAGATATGTCCGAGGAGTACAAATTTTGAATGAGAAACATTGGTCCATGGACCCATGTTGCTCTCCGTTTTCCCAAAAAACATCGATTAGGGCCTCAAAACGGCTCCGGAAGTTTAAGGCCCGAAAAACTGCTAAAAATAGTCAGTTGTGCCGAAACTTACAAACTAAAATAACTGATGGTGGGGGTTCAAATGGACTTTATGTGTGGCCAAAAATATCCACCTGGATTATTAATGCCCCAAAACGGCTCCAGGTGTGCAGGACCCAAAAACCTGCTATAAATAGTAAGCTGTGCTGAAGCTGAAAAACTGAAAGAATTGATGCTGCGGGTCCAAATGGAATAGGTGGGAGGCCACCGATATCCACCTGAATCACCCACAGAACCAAGGGGATGCAAACATCCCAGTCACTACGATCGACGTTACAAACCTTCGTTAATGCCTGCTCTAAAATTTTGTTAAAATCTTCAACCACCCCATTAGCTTGGGGATGATATGGTGTACTCTTGGCATGGTGGATCCGAAATTCCTCATTCAAAGCTTGAATCATTGGTTAAAAAAATGTGTACCTCTGTCGCTCATTAGGATCTTTGGGCAGCCAAACCTAGTCAGAATATGCTCAAAGATGAAGTGCGCAACAATATCAACAGTACAATCTTTTACTGCTTGTGCCTCAGCCCATCGTGTGACGTAATCAGTGGCAGTGATAATGTAGTGCGCACCTGTTTTCTTGCCTGGTGGATTGATGGGTCCTATAAAGTCAATAGCCCATTTATCAAAAGCTTATAGGGCCATTTGAGGCTATAATGGCATATCATCTCATCGTGAGGGTTGGCCAGTTCGCTAGCATGTATCGCACGATCTACAATAGGTGTAAGAATCTTGATGCAAGGTAGGCCACCATAAGCTGGCCCTCAAAATATTTTGTGTCATAGCCCTGCCTACATAGTGGCCACCTGCGACTCCATCATGTGCTTCTGTGAGGATGGTGGGTCGTTCATTTTCCAATACATATTTGAGGAGTATCTCATCAGCGCCTAGCTTGTATAGCTATCCTGCGATGATAGTAAATCTACAGCCCAGGTGACCAACTCTTTCTTCTGTTGTATCGAATATGCAGCAGGGGCCACGCCCGTAGTAAGGAACTCAATAATATCAGCAAAGTGAGCATCAACCATCTTAATGGTAAACAGTTGCGCATCAGGTAAGCCTTCATCCAGGTTAATAGGTTCTTCCCTTGTATCGATATGAGACATATGATCCAAGCCTGCATTCAACCTCCCAGGTTTAACGATGATCTCAAAATCATATTCCTGATATAGCAACAGCCAACGGAAAATATTCCCCCCCAACATAGGCATGTTGACCAGGTATTTCAAAGCTAAATGGTCTGTGAACATCTTAAAGTGTCCACCCAGCAAATAGTGTCGATATTCTTGTAGTGCGTACACCATAGCTAGTCCTTCACGCTCAGTGGTAGAATAATTTCTTTCGGCGCTCGAGAGTTTGTGAAGGGCAAAGGAAACTGGGTGATCAATATCTCCTTCGCCAGGCTAAGTGAGGACCACGCCCAGGGCAATGCCTGACGCATCGACATGTACATGAAATTATTTTGAGCAGTCAGGGAATATCAGTATGGGCGCAGAAATCATATTCTCTTTTAGCAGTTTGAAGTTCTTCTAACATTCATCATTCCAAAAAAAAAAGACATCTTTTTTTAGTAGTTGTTCCATGGGTGCCATGATCAGAGTGTATCCTTGAATTAATTTTCTGTAATAGCCCGTGTGACCGAGAATGGAGCGCAACTATTTCTCCATTGTGGGGGCCGCCAGGTTCATAATTACAACTATCTTTGTAGGATCAACCATCAGTCCTTGCCGACAGACTATGTTTCCAAGCAAGATTCCAAAAGGTACATAGAAGATACACTTTTTCATATTCAAGGAGATCTGGTGCTTCTGGCACACATCCAACATTAATCGTAGGTTCGAGACATGTTCTTTCACTAAGACAAAAACCGTCCAGTCATCGAAGTAAACCTCCAGGAACTTATGAATAAATTCTTTTAACATAGCCACCACGACCTTTGAAAATATAGCAGGTGCATTATTAAGACCAAAGGGCATGACCATATACTGGAAGGAACCCCATTCGGTGGCAAAGGTGGTCTTACTGCGATCCTCAGGTGCAATTCTGATCTGGTGATATCCCAAGAATCCATCAGTGAAGGAATAGGCCTCCTGGGCACCCACGCTATCAAGGATTTCATCGAAGAAGGGAGTAGGGAAAGGGTCATGAATGCAGGTGTCGTTCAGCTTTCGTAGGTCCACAAAGATGTGTATTTCTCCCTTTGTTTTTTTCTCCTGAATGACCATTGGGCTTACCCAATCTGACCGTTCAAATGGTTCAATGATACCTGCGGTCAACATTTTGTCCAACTCTTCTTTGACCTTCTGCTTATACTTAGGATTCAACCGGTAGGGCCTCTGCTTGACGAGCTGCGCCTCAGGCTTCAGAGTGATGTGCATAATACCGAGGTCCCCAGTGATTCCTTTGAGCTCAGAAAACTTTGTAGGGAATAAGTTCTGGTACTTTGTAAGTAGTTCGGCAATTTTTCCCATGGTGCCTTCATCCCAATAGTCCCAAATTTTAGCCAGCTTAGGGTGTTCTTCTGTCCCAATATTAACTTCGCATGGCCGGAGAGGTTGCGTTACATCAACATCTTGGAGCGATGGTCCAATAAAAATACATTCCCCTTTAGATTCTGAAACAGAGATATTTCGTGGGTTATCCTCTTCTTCGTTAATCGCCAAGCTCCGACAGTTGACTATGTCTCGCATCTGGGCCTCCCATGTCAGAATGGCTAGTGGGGTGTGTGGGTGAGGCTCCTTAAAGATGAATGCATCAATGGCTTGCAGGGCTTCATCAAGCATCTCTGTTACCTCAATAAGTCCAAACGTTCCAATAAAGTCCTCTTTTAATATTTCCAAGTGGCGGGTCTGTTGATGTAACTTTGTGTCTAAGTACCAAGTAGCAGGGATAGGGCCCAAGGCATGTATAAATAGATGGATCCATTCTTCTAGGGTTCGGTCAGCCCATTTGGTTTTCCAAGTACGCAGATGCACGCGAGGATCCCCGGGTCCCAGGAATATCTTGGAGTGCACATTTGCGGGAGGTGCGAACCGCAGCACCATCCTATCCCGGCACGTCTCCCAGTCTAAAAATGCTTTCTTGTGGGTATCCCACCAACGTGCAGGCGTGCCACGCAGTGCTAGATTGAATTCCCAGAACCGTCGATCTTTTGGCACCCTAGCCTCGAATGTTCTTAAGAAGTCCTGGACAGTACTATACTCATCAAAGTGGGGAAGGTCCCTTACCTCCGAAGTAATGTAGTAGATGGTCCTTGCAACCCGAGGGCATCGTAGTGCTGAGAAATTATGTAGCCGGGTCTGCCAACTCTCAAGTTCTTCATCCGGGTCAGAAAAGTACTCCATTTTTTTCTCCCAATCTAATACTCCACCTATTGTAGGGTCACCCTGGTCTTTGTCCTGTGCCATCATCCTGTATATGTGATCGATTTCCTCCTCTTCATATGCTGGTTCTATATACCACATACCCTCAGTGGGATCCAGTGGTACTATTACACGTGTATCTTTCTTTTCAAACACCATGCTACATTTTTTTAGATTAATGACACCCCCTACGTCGATAGCCCAATCTAGTCCTAGGAGGGCAAGATAGGGATCTGTATCTTCCACAATTTCTATGAACTCAAAGTCAGTGAGGACCTTTAATCCTACGATATCGACCACCACTTTTGGCAATCTTCCCAGAGGGATGATCTTCTGTTGATTCGCCATTCGCAGCTGGATGGTGGACCAGTCTAATTTAGGTTCTCCCATTCATTACCATGTCTATTTTGGTAAGACGTTCGCATCAGATCCAATATCAAGAATAACCTGATCTATCTCATAGTCACCAATCTGCACAGTTAATCACATTTCTTCACCAGTGCGCCTTTTGTAGCCATGTAATTTGTGTACTTCCTTGAACTCATCCACTGTGCTGGGCTGGGATGCGCAGCCCTATAGCAATACTTGAAGATTTTCTCTAGCTTGTGGGTTGCGTAGTAGCTTCAAGCATGCTCTTAACAAGGTTTCAACGTCCTCTTCTGCCTGGAGGTGCACTGGCGGCTGCGTAGGGGCTTCCAGCGACTCCTGTTTCCTGGGATTTGGTTCCTTCTAAGCAGCAGACTTCTTTCTTGCTTCTTGGGTGACCATGCTACGTGTTATGACTCTTATACTAGGATCTTCACTCCTTAGCTCTGTTTTGACTCTTAGTACATTTTGTGTGGGGGTAGACTGTCTATCCTTCATTTTGGTTAGCAAGATTGGGCAGTATTTGATCTCATGGTCCAGCTATCGGCAATATTTACAGGGTTTCCTAGGGGGATTTGGGTAGTCCCTGGTGAAGTGCCCTACCTCTCCACAGTTGTAGCAGATCAGCTGGCCCCATCCTCATCCTGCGCTCCCTCCCCGTCCCCCGTGCCCCTCATAGGAGAACCACCAAAGGTCGCGGGAGATCTTGGAGAGGCAGGATCGGATTGCACCCTATAGAGGTTTCCCTGATCTACCAACAAGTCATATGTGCAACAATTCTGCTCATCGTGCCCTATAGATCAGCAGAACCTACACCATTTTTGCTTCAATTCACCCCTATTTATCCGAGGACACTGGGCTATATCATGTAGTCCCGCTACCTGGCAAGCTTCGCACCAGAGGTCTGTGTTGACTCCCTTTCCCTGTTCTGGTCATAAGCTCTGTATTTCCATGTGCATGGCTCCGAGCTACTCCTTAATTATTTGCAATCCTTCCCTCATGTCATCCTTAGGAAAAGCTTCAAGTTTCATGGTGGCTTCCAAGTCTTTTCCTATGATTCGAAGATCTGGTGGCCCATGGGTATGCATAAGTAAGGTAGCAGCATAGTGATGAACCATTCCATGTGTTTTTTGTCATCATACTTGAACTCACCTTCCATGACCACTTTATTTAATCGTTGATCGGCCTCCGATATCAAATCAGACATTCCTTGCTTGAAGTCTTTTACTTCCGCTACCAGCTGGGAATAGGATTTCGGCTTTCGGAATTGTTGTTTTAGGGCATCCTTAATATTTTGAAGCGTTGTGCTCCCATTTTGAGATATATACTGCATATACTAGTCCAACACCCTCTCTTCAAAAGCCAAGGATAACTGCGCTCTCTTCATAATATCGCTTACCACCCTTTGTGCCGTCCATACCGAATCGACCACGAACCAGAATCATTCCATGTCCTCATCAACTACTCCCTTAAAGGTAGGTAACTTTAAGTGTGTCGCCATGGGCTCCTCTGGTTTATCTTCCCGGGACCCTAACGTTGGGGCAGTTGATGAAATTTGTGTAGGTCTTGGTGGACTATGAGCAGAGCGATCCTCTTCTCGGTTGTTTCAATAGTTCTTACTACTCTGTGTTGCGCTTCCACTCAGAATATCACTCATTCAACCCCATGTTAGATCTCTAATGCCATTACCCAATCTCGTTTCTCAAACTCCTTCTAGTCATGGCAACGAAACCATTTGTTGGCTTGAGGGGTCATGACCCAGGTTCGGTGTGCAAGGTTTGCCAACAAACCCCTATACTATTGGCCCTTTCGATAGTGACCTGCTTTCGCAGATCATAGTCTCACCCGAAGTAGTATGGGTGGGTGTTGGAACCAGGTTTCCACACCCTGAGAAAGGATGGGTAAGGCAAGTAGGGTTGCGTCCTGTTAGCCACTAATAAATTCTGTTATACCAATAAGTGGCTAATTTTGTTCTTCAAAACTACAAGAGATATTTCCATTTCGAAACCTATCATATTTGAAGTTTTTATGAAGATAAATGACCTCAAAGTTAATCTTCACTGTTGTTTCCCTTTTGTCCTAAAAAAATTGTTGTTTGCCTAAAGAAAAAGACTGCTGAAAAACCCCATTTTTCATCATTTTTACCCCTCCTTTCACTCATAAAACAACCCCTTTTTCATCGTTTTTCCTCCATGGAAATCCTCCAAAATACCTTAATTTTGTTTCCAAATCAACCAAAGCCCCTTTTAAAACCTTTTATTTCCCTTTACTTGGTTTTAAAAATTCCTTTTTTCCCTACCGGAACCCTCAAATTGCCTCAAAAACCTTGTTTTTTAGGCCTAAAACAGTCCAAAAACATTATAAGTGTCTTAAGCCCCCGAGGGCTTAATTACTATAACCTCCACATCGCATAAGACCAAGAGCCCCGCAATCGGGTGCTTAAAGGACTTAAAAACCTTTTCTGGAACCTCATTTTCCTTTGTTATTCCTAAAACATGACGAAGTGATTCGGAACAAATCTCGACCGTCGATCTAAACTGATCAACGGCCATCGGCTCATCACATCGCAAGCCCCACATAAGTCTTTCCTTTTTATGTATTTCAAAATTCTAATGCGATCCCTCAGAGAAAACCTCATCCATTGATCCACCTTCATCCGACGGCTAAGATCTCATCGCATCGCCCCCATCCATCATGTTGCCCTCTGCTGATGCGATCCCCAATTTAAATCTGGATCGTTGATCATCCCTTTGATCCGATGGATAGTGCTCCGTCGCATCGCGCAAAGTCTTATGTTCCATTCCCTTTTTTACCTCGATAGCCGATCTGCCTATTTAATTTGGACCATCGAATCCATAAGAACCGACGGCTCAGATTAAATCGCGCTTCGCTCAAAGGCCCTTACCACCGCACCTGTCGATTAAATCGCCACCTTTGATCTCTCTTAGATCTAACGGCCCGTGCTCAATCGCATCGGTGCATTCCATTGTCACTTTTCTTTTTCCTCCCGCCGATTGCAATCCTATGATCAAATCTCCACCGTTGATCTTCTCCAATCCAACGGTCCACATTATGTTCGCTCTTCACACCCCGCCCTTTTCATATCTCCTCCTCGATAGATCTTGACCGTCCATTCCCATGATCCAATGGTCAAGATCTAAACCATCATTGACCCCACTCATCTTTTCCGCCTGTGCAACTTGCCCTCCCTTGCGTGCGATCCGGACCGTCAGATCTCCCCGCCCTCCATCCAATGGCTGAAGTGCATATCACGTTATTTTAGTGTCAGGGCTTTAACATTTTAAAATCACATGATATAGGTGGTTTTAGAAATCCACGTGTCAAACGCAGACCTATGTCGCGTTTAAAAAGGCAAAACCACATTACCACCCAAACGTTACGTCAAGACTGCTGCCGGGTTTTCTCTTACCACCCTCCACAGTGAACTTTCATGATTAATCTCTGTTTTCCATCATACTAATCCAATGGCTCAGTTTGTTTCGCAAACCCAATTCATTCACCCTTTCCTCTTTTCTCTAAATGACTTCATCAGGCAATCTCCGCCGTTGGATGCCCTCATCTAACGGTTCTCATTCAAAATTGTGCCCAAAATCCATTTCAACCCCATTTCGCTTTCGCCAAAGGTTTTTTCCCTGTTTTGTTACATTTTCTCCCATTTTTCCTCCTCCGCATTATAAAATTCCCAATTGATCTCAGTCGTTGATCAATCTAATCCAATGGCTCGGACTTAATCTTCCCTCCGTTCATTCGACTAACTCCCAACATATCCCGTTAAGAGATTTGGACCGTTGGTTATTCTCATCCAATGGTCACAATCTAATCTCACTCCCAAACTTTCCAAACATTTCCTAACCTATCTTTTCACGGGTTTTTCTTAATTTCGCTTGTTTTGTGCAGGTTTATAAGGTTTTTTCATTATTTTAAAGAAGAAATGAATGGCTGGGGATGACGATCCCCCAGGCCATTATCCATGAAGACAAAGAATCTACAGGGTTCCTGCCATGATTTTTCCATGCCTCATGAGCATTATGAAGTCATTAAACCCTTTGTGCGCCTGCAAAACGACAAAACTCAGTAAACATCAGAAATGAAGAGTATCAGTGTCAAAGGATAAAATCAAAGCAGAAATCAAGGATTAAGGATTTTTTAACACAGTTTTGAGGGATTAAGGCATAAACCCAGTAAATCAAATGCCTAATCCATGCAGATGAAGACAGTATGAAGACCAGAAGATAAACATTAAGCCTAATCAGGCGTAAAACACAGATCAAAGATAGATTAAAGGTGTTTTAGGAAAAACAGAAGAAAATATCAGTCCAAGGACACCTCAGAGCCACATCAAAGGGGCTAATTGAATCCCCAGCTACCAAAAAGCCACCTGCAGCCTCAAAGCAATCAAATAAGGCATAGTTATTGCCCAATTCGAAGATATTTGCATAAAGACACCTGAACAGTTATTACCAAAGAAAGAAAAAAATTCTAAACTATCAGTGAAGTTATTGTAAAGGATAAATAGGCCTCGAAGTCAATATTTTCACCCATTGAGCCTTAAAAAGCATAAACAAAGTGAATGGAACAGAATCATAATTCAATGCTCTCCTGCCTTGGGCCTTGCATGGTTTTCGAGGCTAGGAGTTGCATTTAGTGTAGAATTTATTACACTTCAATCCTAAAACGCTCCCACCTCCTCATTTCTTCTATAAATGCTTTTGAGAAATATGAGGAGTTGTTGGTTGATTGCTCACTAGTTGTAATATTGAAACTCTCTAAAATAATACATAGTCTGTCCGAAGTTGAGGAAGAAATTGAATTCTTGGAAGCTTGATGATGTTGTTGCATGCTTGTTCTTGAGAAGGCTCTATCACTGGATCCATGAACTTAGCTATTGGTGAAGTATTCTAAACTATTTAATGTTTTCTCCTATTTTCATTTTGTTCCATAAATGCTTACTACAGTAGGATGAAAGTTTTAGGCTAAGAAATGACTCCTAGAAGCACCTTAGACTTGTTCATCCTTCACTGTTTTATGTTTTCTTCTGCTGAGGTATTTTAGAGTCTTCAATATCTCTCTTTAGTCCTCCTGCTTGTTTATTTCTCTAATAGTTCAAATATTTGGTTTCAGCATGATTTATCTTTTTCCCTGCTTGTCTGCTACCACTTGAAAGCTTTTATTGAAGTCTCCCTTTGAAATACCATTGTTTAAAGTTAGTCAAGGAGGTATGTTTTGATCATGCCCTTTGTCCTTTCTTGAAAATTTTTTTTGAAGGTCTTTATAGTTGTGATCATAGATGTTTTTAGGTGTTCCCTCTTCTATGACTGAAATTATCAGTGAATCTTTTATGTTTTCTAAGTCATTTGAAATAAAATCTTTGAGGAAATAGGATGTGCTCCTGAATCTTAGATTTCATTTTAAAAATTGTCTTGAAGTCATCATTTTCTTAAAGTGTGGTTTGTAGAATTCATGGTTAGCCCTGTCTATCAAATACCTCTTTATTGTTCAAGTTATGCTTTCAAGTTTCCCTTCATTGAGAATTTAAACTCTCTTTCCAAATCATTAATGTCCATCTCATTCCAAAAAACCAAAGTATCGTATGGCCAAGTTAGATTTTCCCTTTGATATCCCACATCCATTGATAAGTTTGTTATGACTTCTTTTTTACTCCATTTCCTAATGAATCAGAAATTTCCCCTTTCTATCTATCTTTCCTAGACCTTTCATGTTCTACTATGTCCTTCAACCAATCAAACAAACAAACACCTGCACTTAATAACTAGTCTAAAAACAATACTCAAGAAAACAAGATAAACCTTTGCGAACAAAAAATTTGAGAGATCCCTCTCTGAGAATAGGAGGACTAGATCCTAGAACTCTAAAGATTGGTTCTGATGTTGCCTTGTCTTTTGATTTTCCAATCTATCAAAACACAGGATCCCAACATAATGGCGATCACAGTGGGACCCTGAGTAAAATCCTTAAAACAAAACACTCATTGTCTAGTATAACATAAGTAACTTTCTTCAAGCACTACTGAGCATAATGGTAATCATGATAGGACTTATGTGAATCAGTGACAAACTAATTAACCCTTAGGATTCTCATAGAACCTTATCAAACCTTGAAGAAATCAGTTACCAAGCCATAAGAGTGAACTCTCTTTGTTTTAAACAGCTTAACCAAGTGTTGAATCAGATTTAGGACACTCTCATAACCCGTAAGACTGTAAAAACTCATAAAAACCCAAAAATAGTTCAGATTGGATTCATAATAAACATGGTGGTGGAACCATCCAACATTTTACCTTCCTAGAAGCTAAAAAGTTTCTACATGGCGACTCCACTAGCCCCAGTAGGCCTATTATTCATCTAGGTCTCTAGATCTCTTTAGGACTGTGTTAACCAGCCTTGAAGAAGTTTAGAAGCCTAGTCCCATATTAGATAAGACATTGTGAGAGGAAATACTTTAAAAAACAGTCCCAAAAAACTTCAGCCTTTCTCATTTTTGAAAAAGCAGTCTGGCTTCACATAGGATCAACACTAGATCCCATCCAGACCCTAATCCTCCTACAATAGTTGACAATCCAAAGAGAAATATGTGGTATACTTATACATCTAGAAAATCAACTACTGATAGGAGTCTCTTAAGAAAAAAATATGTCCCTAAAAACTTGTTGCCTTAGAGGATTTAGACTTTGATTTACATCATACAAACAACATCTTTAGAACTAGATCTCAAGGTGATTTAAACTAGACTAATCTTGACATTGTAGATTTACAACAAAGCTTTAGTAGAGAAGCTTCACCTTCCACTCCTGATTCCCAGCTTCTCCATCACTTTAGCCTTTTTCATAACAAATCTACTCAAAACCAGTTTGCTGGCCCAAGTGTTTCTTCCACTCCAATCCATACAACCACTATTCAAAACACTCCATTTCAGCCCACTTTCACTCCTGTAAATCCACCTCTTGTAAATCCACCTTTCTTTCCAGCAATGGCAACATGGTATGCCCCATTAGTGTTACCACAACCTTTTCTTCCCTTACCAAATGATTACCAATCCAAAATTCCCCATTTCACTGCAAAAGAATCAACCATAGCTTAACATCATGTAGATAGGATGGAGGATGCATTTGATTACATGGAGATAGAAGAGGAAACCATTAAGATGAGAATCTTTGCCAAAATTTTAGGAGGAGATGTAAGGAAGTGGTTTAAGAACTTACCTCCTAATAGCATCAATGATCTCCCTTCTTTGCATCAAACATTCATCAACAAGTGGGAAACCAAAAAGAACCCTCTCCAAATACTAGCAGAGTATAGCAGCCTTAAAGGAAATCAAGGGGAGAGTTTTCATGACTACTCCACTAGGTTCAACAGTGTTTACAATGCTCTTCCACCTCACATGAAACCTCCCCAAGGCATGGCCTTAGTAAGATATCCTGAAGGATTTGATGCTGAAATTGCCTATCAGCTAAGGGAGAGAGATTATTTAACATTAGAAGACATGTAGAAAGGAGCTGTGAGCATAGAAGAAAACATAATTTAGAAGATAAATAGGTTGAGATCAGAGAAGAGGGTAACTTATAAAGATGACATTACATCCTCAACCTCAGCTTCTGACACCAAGATTGACAACCTAGTGAAGGTAATGGAGAAAATGCTTGAAAATATCAAATTGAATGATAGAGTGCCACCAAGAGAACCTAAAAACAACCAAAACAGAAATAGAAATCATAATTATAGAAGAGAAAACAATCAAGATAGACAAAAAGAAAATGACCAACAGATTAGACCTCCCTTCCAGCAGAACTATGTAGATCAATATGAGGAATAAAGGGAGATTGAAAGGTTGGGAGAAGGTCACGTAAATTTGATTAGATCAGACAGTGGGGATGATGTTTTCCTCACTGAAGAAGAACAAGTTTTCTTCTCCTCTGATCAAAATACAAACACCTATGAAGATTCTGATGATTATAGATTGGGGTTTGAAAATGCAATCATGGAGGTACACAAACAATATGATCTTAGGAGCAAAGGGAGCATAGAAAATACAAAAGACAAAAACACTAGCACTGCTGTCAAGAAAAATGCAGAAAATCAGCCTAAAAAGACAGCAGAAAAACCCAACATTCTGGCTAAGAAACCAAAGTCAAACAAATAGAAGAGTAGTCAGCCAATTGTTGAGCAAAGCACCCCTAGCACTTCAGCTAGTGGTCCTAATAAAATTGTCCCAATTACCAGTCCAAACAAAGTTCAGCAAATCAAAATAGCTAAAAGGAATCCAATTGAAAAGATAGATGTCAATATGACCAAATAAATTGTTCCTTTCAGCCTTGAGGGAGAGATTGCAAAGATAAAAATTACCATCCCCCTAGCTAAACTAGTAACCCAAGAAGTGTACAAAAACCAAGTTTTGAAAGCTTTGAACTTAGGAAGGGATACTGACACATTAAACTTGACAGATGACAAGCCTGAGTTGTTATTTGGTCCAGAAGTTGAAGTAAAATACCAATAAGGAGTTGTTCCTCCCTTCTATGTTAGTTTGAACATACATGAGAAAATATTACACAATGCCATGTTAGGCTCTGGAGCTTCACATAATCTTATGCCCAAAGTAGTAATGGAAAGCTTAGGCTTAGAAATTACTAAACCATACAAGGATTTGTATTCCTTTGATTCAAGCAGAGTCAAATGCTTGGGTTTAATCAAAGATTTATGTGTTAACTTATCTCAAATCCCTGCTAAGAGTCTAGTGATGGACATAGTTGTCGCTGACATTCCCCAAAGTATGGCATGTTTTTATCAAGATCATGGGGAGCCAAACTTTAGGGAAGCCTTCAAATGGACATGTCTTATGCCACCATCCCAATTTTTAACCAAAACAGAAGGTTATACAGGGAATCCCACATGAAATACATGGTGAGCAACATAGATAAACCAAACAACTCTCCAATCTATTCTATTCAATCAAGTCTAGATTCCTTTATCTTGTACAATGAAGATGAAATCACTCAACAAGAAAAGGAAAACATAGACCCAATCAGTCTACCAGAACAATCATAATTTCCCTCAAACCAGATACAAAACATTGGCAATCAACAGCAACAGGAAAATGAAAATGAGGCAAATATACTTTGGACAATAAAATTTGATGGGTCTTGTAATAAAACAAGTGCAGGGGTAGGTGTATGGATTCAGAATACAAATCAGAGTTATTCATATAAACTGGATTTTCCATGCACAAACAATATTGCTGAATATGAAGCACTTCTCCTTGGCTTACAGTTGCTTAAACAATTAGAAGCCCAGAAAATATCAATCTTAGGAGATTCTGAACTTATCATAAGACAAATCAAAGGAGAATATTCAGCTAGAAACCCAAGACTTAGAAATTATCGAAATGTTGCCCTTGATTTATTAAAATCCTTTGAGAAATATGAACTCATTTTCATTCCAAGGGCATAAAATCATCTAGAAAATGAACTTGCCTTCAATGCCAGCAACTTCCAAACACCTCAAATAAATGAACAACTTAGTGTAAAGATAAAACACAGGCCTGCAGATCCTGATAATGAGGATTATTGGCAAGTGTTTGACTCTGACAAACACATAGATGATTTCCTAAAATCAGAAAATGATTTTGACATACCAGCGTTAGAAACCAGCCATAAAGAAAATTGTTTGTATATTGAACAAATCCCAGAAGTTGAAATGACACCTTCTGCTGATATAAATCACTGTGAGAATCCTTTTGAAGCAGAATTAATTGAAAATGCAAACCAAAAAGACTTGGAAGTCTTACAATGCAAGAGTGATACAATTCCAAGAGGTCTCACACCATTAGAACACCTGTTTGATTTAAATTATGTAGCCAAAGAACCAAGAATGGAGCCTGTGGAAACAGAGGTAGAAGAACATAACTTAGGCAGCCTAGCAGAACCTAAGATGATTAAATTGTCCAGCACTCTCCTAGCTCACATAAAATTGCAATACATAGAGCTGTTTAAGGAATTCAGAGATGTGTTTGCTTGGGGATACAAAGATCTAAAATCTTATGATACTAGCATCATTCAGCACAAGATTCCTTTGAAGGAAAATCAAAAGCCTTTCAAACAAAAACTAAGGAGAATAAACCTTGTTTTATTACCTTTGGTTAAGGCAGAAATCGAAAAGATGCATGATGTTGGCATTATAGTACCAATTAGATATTCAGAGTGGGTGTCAAACTTAGTTTTTGTTAGGAAAAAGACAAGGGAAATCAGGCTTTATATTGATTTCAGAAATCTAAAGAGAGCCTACCTAAAATACAACTATCCTTTGCCTAAGATGGACCATATACTTCAAAGGGTAGTTGGGTCAAAAATAATATCACTATTAGATGGGTTCTCGGGTTATAATCAGGTGTTAGTGCTCCCAAGTGATCAACACAAGACTACTTTTACTACACCTTGGGGCACCTTTATGTATGTCAAAATTCCATTTGGTTTGATGAATGCAGGGGCCACCTTCCAAAGGGCCATGGACATAGCCTTCTCTAAAGATATTGGCTATTTTATTATCATTTACCTTGATGACATTACCGTTTTCTCAAAAACTGATGAAGAGCATTTAATTCACTTGAGAAAAGTTTTTGAGAAGTGTAGGAGATTTGGCTTATCTTTGAATCCCAAGAAGACACTCTTTGGTCTCAAAGAAGGTAAACTTCTTGGTCACATAATTTCAGAATAGGGAATCAAAGTAGACCCTAAAAGGATAGATGGCATATTGCAAATCAGCCATCCAAGAAGCCTCAAAGAATTACAATATTTCATTGGGAAGATTAATTCTTAAGGCGGTTTATCCCCAACCTTGCTGAACTATTGAAAAACATTACAAACATGCTTAAGAAAGAGGTAGGTGTAAAATGGACTTTACAAGCTAAACAATCATTCGAACTGGTTAAACAAGCTCTTACTCAAACACCAGTCTTGATTAGTCCAGATTTCACCAAAGACTTTTATATCTTTTCTTTTGCATCTGAGCATACAATAGTTGTAGTATTACTTCAAAAGAATGACTTGGGGAAAGAACAACCAATATCCTTCTTTAGTAGGGCCTTAAGAGATGCTCCTCTCAAATATAACATCATGGAGAAGCAAGCCTTAGCATTAGTGAAAGAATTAAAGGACTTTAGAGTCTACATTTTACACTCTCACATAATTGCTTTTGTTCCACATACTGTTGTCAAGGATATTCTAAGTCAAGACCCTGATGGTAAAAGGGGAAAATAGATTGCAACTATTCTTGAATATGACTTAGAAATCAGACCCACCAAACTGATTAAAGGGCAGGGATTAGAAAAACTGATGGCTAAATCAAACTTCCAAGCATTAGATATGAATATGGTGGATGTGTTGGAACAAGTAGAAGAATTCACTGCCCCTTTCATTGAAGAAACATTTATGAATTCTCCTTGGTATGCTGACATCATTTATGTGCTTTTATATTTGAATGCCCCTCCTTCTTTGTCTAAAACTAAAGCTATATTTTTGAAACAAAAAGATTTGAGTTATTTCATATTAGATGGAGTATTATATTGGAAAAATGTTGTTGGAATTTTGCTTAAATGTTTACTTGAAGATGATGTTGGAAAAATCATGCATGAGCTGCATGAAGGAGAATGTGGAGGACACCTCTACTGGAAGACCACAACAAACAAAATTCTTATATCTGGTCACTATTGGCCCACCCTTTTCCCAGACACTCAGAAGTTAGTCATGTCTTGCCATAACTGTCAAATTTTTGATGGCAAGATAAAACTCCTTCCCTTACCTTTACATCCTATCATTGTTGAGGCACCCTTTCAACAATGGGGCTTGGAATTTATTAGGGAAATTCACCCATCTTCATCAGCCCAACATAAGTGGATCCTCACTGCCACTAAATTCTTTACCAAGTGGATAGAAGCTATACCCTCTAGGAATGATGTTGACTCTATCATTATCAAGTTCCTTGAAACAAATATCCTATCCAGATTTGGTTGTCCAATAAAAATCATAAGAGATAATGCTTCTGCCTTCAAATCTAAGAGAATGGTTGATTTCTGCCACAAATACCACATTACCTTGGGTCATTCTACTGCCTACTATCCCCAAGGAAATGGATTAGTTGAATCCTCCAACAAAATCCTCATCAATATCATCAAAAGGCTGTTGGAGCAGAATCAGAAATCATGGCACAGTAAGCTGGTTCATGCCTTATGGGCTGATAGGTTAACTACAAAAAATTCAATAAATATGTCCCCCTATCAGCTGGTCTATGGCATGGATGCAGTCTTCCCAACCTCATTATGAGTTCCAGTCATGAAACTCCTCCAAGAAGTGCAGATTGAAGAGAATGATATGCAGAGAAGAATCAACCAAACAATTCATTTACGGCATACTAGGGAAGAATTCTATGAAAGAACACAGTTAGTCCAAGAAAATATCAAGAAGATATTTGACAAGAGGACTACGGCAAACAATTTCCAAGTTGTAAATGTTGTTCTTAAATGGGATTCAAGAAGAGAAGAGAAGGGAAAACATGGAAAGTTTGAGAACTTGTGGAAAGGGCCCTATATTATTCATGCTGAGAGGGGTCACAATGCATTTTTCCTCAAGGAATTGAATGGAGAAGATTTATATGGAGGTCCTGTCAATGGCAGGATGCTCAAACATTACTTCTGCCAAGAGTCATGAGTTTCAAAGCATTTTATTTTCCATTGTAAATATCATAGTTTAAACATTGCATTCAAAGTTATAAAAATAAAAATCCCAAAACAATAGAAAAAAGAAAAGAGGGAAGATTGTAAAACAAGAAAGGTACAACCCCATACCAAAAAAGAGAAACAAAGTCTGAAAGTGTGCAAGCTTAAATGCCACTCCTAAAAAACACTCTCCTAGTTAGTCATACAACCTAATCATGACTAATTAGTTTTAAATTTTATGTTGATAGGTTAGTGAATAGATCAGCCAAACATCATAATCTTGGCTTATCAGTAAGATAGATTAGGTTAGAAAAAAGAAGGTTCAAACACACTCAAATCCTGAACCTTTGATAGTGAAAGAGAACTGGTTCAACAAGCTCAAAAATTGAACCAATATGAGAAAAAAGGCAGCTCAAATAAATTCAAAATCAAAGCTAAAGAGATAATGAAGGAAGTTTTAATTTTTCAAATCTTAAGCCTTCACATTTTGTTTTAAATTTTCTGCAAATTTTAGTCTATGTGCAGCTTATTTTTATGCCATAGACCAGCAACAAGTTAGACTGTTCAATCTTAGCTTGTCTGCTTTTAAATTTAAGTTTTTGAATTTAGAGAATAAAATTTTGTCAGACAGTCTAATCCTGACAGACAGTAGTTAGGTAGAGAAGCTTATGAACTCAACTATTTAAACTGAGTTCATGGAGGAATAAGATTAGACTTAGATTAGTTTTTGTTTTTCAAAAGAATAAAATGTTTTTGAAGACAGTTTTCCAGTCTAAATGCACTTTGAAAAGAAGGAAAAATGTTAGGATCAATAAGAATGGGTAGGTAGACATGTTGTTTTGACAGAATTCCATTGTTTTAAAATTGTTGCAGAGATCATCAAAAGGAAAGGTTGTTGTCCAATGGATTAAGGCACTGGTTTAAATGGAAGCCAGATATTTGCAGCTGAGGTTCTAGACACCTAAAGAACCAGTTGTCTTCCCCAAGTGGAGCCACTGTCAGCCACTGATAAATTCTGTTATACCAAGAAGTGTAATTTTGTTCTTAAAAACTTCAAGAGATATTTCCCTTTCGAAACCTATCATATTTGAATTTTTTATGAAGATAACTGACCTCAAAGTTAATCTTCACTGTTGTTTCCCTTTTGTCCTAAAAAAATATGTTGTTTGCCTAAAGAAAAAGACTGCTGAAAAACCCCATTTTTCATCATTTTTACCCCTCCTTTCACTCATAAAACAACCCCTTTTTCATCCCTTTTCCTCCATGGAAATCCTCCAAAATACCTTCATTTTGTTGCCAAATCAACCAAAGCCCCTTTTAAAACCTTTTATTTCCCTTTACTTGGTTTTAAAAATTCCTTTTTTCCCTACTGGAACCCTCAAATTGCCTCAAAAATCCTGTTTTTTAGGCCTAAAATAGTCCAAAAACATTATAAGTGTCTTAAGCCCCCGAGGGCTTAATTCATATAACTTCCGCATCTCATAAGACCAAGAGCCCCGCAATCAGGTGCTTAAAGGACTTAAAACCTTTTCCAGAACCTCATTTTCCTTTGTTATTCCTAAAACCCGACGAAGTGATTCGGAACAAATCTCGACCGTCGATCTAAACCGATCAATGGCCATCGGCTCATCACATCGCTAGCCCCGCATAAGTCTTTCCTTTTTATGTCTTTCAAAATTTCGATGCAATCCCTCAGAGCAAACCTCAGCTGTCGATCCACCTTCATCCAACGGCTAAGATCTCATTGCATCACGCCCATCCATCACGTTGTCCTTCGCCGATGCGATCCTCGATTTAAATATGGACCATTGATCATCCCTTTGATCTGACAGATAGTGCTCCATCGCATCGCGCAAAGTCTTATGTTCCATTCCCTTTTTTACCCCGATCGCCGATCCACCGATTTAATTTGGACCGTTGAATCCATAAGAACTGATGGCTCAGAATAAATCGTGCTCCACTCAAAGGCCCTTACCATCGCACTCACCGATTAAATCTCCACCTTTGATCTCTCTTAGATCTAATGACTCGCGCTCAATCACATCGGTGCATTCCATTGTCACTTTGCTTTTTCCTCCCGCCAATTGCAATCCTGCGATCAGATCTCCACCGTTGATCTTCTCCAATCCAATGGTCCACATTATGTCTGCTCTTCACACCCCGCCCTTTTCATATCTCCCCCTCGTAGATCTCAACCGTCCATTCCCATGATCCAATGGTCAAGATCTAAACCATCATTGACCCCACCCATCTTTTTCGCCTATGCAACTTGCCCTCCGTCGCGTGCGATCCACACCGTCAGATCTCCCTGCCCTCCATCCAATGGCTGAAGTGCATATCGCATTATTTTAGTGTCCAGGCTTTAACATTTTAAAATTGCGCGATATAGGTGGTTTTAGAAATCCACGTGTCAAACGCAGACCTATGTCGCGTTCAAAAAGGCAAAACCTCATTACCACCCAAATTCTATGCGAATACCGCTGCCGGTTTTCTACTTACCACCCTCCACATTGAACTTTCATGATTAATCTCTGCCGTCCATCATACTAATCCAACGACTCAGTTTTTTTCGCAAACCCAAGTCATTCACCCTTTCCCCTTTGCTCCAAAGGACTTCATCAGGCAATCTCCATCGTTGGATGCCCTCATCTAACGGTTCCTGTTCAAATTTGTGCCCAAACTCCATTTCAACCCCATTTCACTTCCACCAAAGGTTTTTTCCCTGTTTTGTTACATTTTCTCCCATTTTTCCTCCTCCGCATTATAAAATTCCCGATTGATCTCATTCGTTGATCAATCTGATCCAACAACTCGGACTTAATCTTCCCTCTGTTCATTCGACCGACTCCCAACTGATCCCATTAAGAGATCTGGACCGTTGGTTATTCGCATCCAACGGTCATGATCTAATCTCGCTCCCAAACTTTCCAAATAGTGCCTAACCTATCTTTTCACGGGTTTTTCTTAATTTCGCTTGTTTTGTGCAGGTTTATAAGGTTTTTTCATTATTTTTGTTAGCAACCTATAAATATAGGATTCATAATTTTGACTTGACTGATGGTAATTTTGTAAATCTGTTCATACTTTACCTTCTGCAAGTTGTATTCACATATTTTGTATAAAAAATAAAAAAAGTCAAAAAATCAAAAAGAGGGTAAAAAGTCCTAAAAGAAAAATCAAAGGACTTAGAAAAAATAAAAGACCCCAAAAGAAAAATGAATAAAAACATGAAAGTGTGCAAGTAAAAATGCCACTAATTTTACCTTTTCACTATGGCAGAGTGTCAATAAATGCCATAGTTTGTGATGAGTTGAAAAATTTAATCTTGACTTGTCACTTTTCAATTTCAATTGTTGTAGATAGAGAATAAAGAGTTGTCATACAATTTAATCATGACAATTCAGTAGTTAGGTAGAGAAATAAAATGAATCCAACAGTTTAATCTGGATTCCTGGATGAAATAAGTTTAGAATTAGATAGTTTATTTGCTTTCAGAAAGAATAAATGTTGTAAAGGTTGCTAGCTCAATTGCACGTGATAAAAAATGGAAGAAAAAATGTTAGCAGTTAAATTGGGTAGGTAGAAGAAGGTGAGAAGCATCAATGTAAATATCATTCATCAAGGCTGCAAAATAACTAACTTCCCCTTCCCATAGCCATTAAACATTCTAAGCTATCAGTCAGAAAGGCTCAAGGCATTTCCTTGACTTTTGTTGGGATCGGACCCAAAGCTCTATGACTGATTAGTGAAAAATGGTAAATGTCTATATTAATCCCTAAAAATCACATCATTACTTCATTTCATGCATTCATTCCCCAAAATAATTCTAAGTAAAAACTCATTTTTACTTAAAGACACTATAATTCCCATTTGACTAATTTCCTTCATTACATAAGAACATAAACCCTCAAAATTACATTATATCATAAGTTAAGGTGAGGAGATTAATATGATGCAAATTGTCTTTTAAACTTCACTTTACTTGGTTATGTTTATGAATTTTGAGTATACTTTGTCCCATTTTCATGTTAACTTTGACTTATATATATTAACTCCCTATAGAAATAACCTTTTCATATATTATATAACTCCCTTTTATATAATAGCCCCAAAAACCCATGTATTATAACTTTAGCCAAAGTTATTAATTCCCACATGTTTAAATTAAAAACCCACTTTATACCCCCTTTGGCTAAAACATATATTTATATAAAATCCCGCCCCTTATGGTAATTAAATCACCCTGATTTAATTTACTATATAATAAAAATATATGAAAAAACTCTTTAAACATTTTTAATTATGTGTTTAAAACAAAAAATCGAAGTTTAATTTAAACTTAACTTCAAATAAAACATATCCCTTTGTTCGAAATCCCTTTATTCATGGTTAAAATTGTAACTCAACTCTTTTCCCCGATAAACATCCCTTTACTGCAGTATTAACCATGGGTCAAGCCCTTTTTAAAACCCCTCCCGATCACTTTTCCATTGAATAAATGTCTGTTTGTATATAAAACTTGACAAAATCATTTTCCCATCGGGCTCAATCCTAACCATCCGATCTTCAAAACTCATTTAATCCAACGGTTCCAAAGAAACGCAATAAATCTATTTCATGCCCATCCTCCCCCATCGCGTTGGGTAATACCCATTCGATTGTCATCAGTCCATTAATCCTATGGCCCGAATTGAACCCGATGAGTCTTTTCCCCGCACATTTTCTTTAAATCTTGACCCTTCGCTTTTGAAAGTCAGATCCTACAGCTGATATCTCATATCGCGCAAATAAAATGCTCGACCAAAATTTTGTAAAAGCTGCACGATATGGGTGGTTTTCCCAAAACACCCCGTGTCGATGTGTCATTATATGATTGAATCACGTTCAAAAAGTAAATTACCGCTTACCACTTTGGAGTCGCGCGATAAATCGCCCAGCCCAATGCAAAACCGCTCCCGCCGTACCTATAGTTAATGCAATTAAACTTTGATTCAACTTAAGGTTTAATGCATTAAAACTTATGATTTTCCATTACATTTCACCTATTCGCGCCTATAAGCCTGTAAAAAAAAGCTTTTTCTGAGCCTTTTTTCATCATTTTCGAACCTACCAGTGAACCAGTGACCATTTAAGCGACCATTTTTCTCTGCAATTCACTCACAGAGAGCCTCCATAAAATCTGATAGCCTAATTCAGAAGAATTGAAGACTGAAAGCGCAACTGCAACCTTCATCGACCATAATTATACCTTTTTAAAGGTATTTTTCGTCAATCCTATCCATTAAAACTTCAATTTTGAGGAACAATTCGTCTTTTAAAATTTCCATAGCTTAAAATTCAGTTGAATTGTCCATCCTAAGAAGTCTAAAACCTCCAAATTTAGGAGAAACCCTATCAAATTTTCCCCAGAATCCCTCCTTTCCATTTTAGCAAATTTTACCCACTCCCTGATCATTTTTCACTGCTGAAATTGATCAAAGCCTTCTTCTTAGCATTAAAAATCCTTTTCATTATTCAGAACCCTGCTCAGAGTCCTATTCTACCAGAAAAATCCTTCAAAAACCCCTTATTTCCAAAAGAGAACTTAGCAAACAGTTTAAGCTTGCTTTGTTCAACTAAAAATGACTAAAAAATAAGTAACTCCCAAATCAGGAGGCCCTAGACCTCAAAAGAAATCCTCTACCAAAATCCCTCAGCCTGAGCCTTTTAAACTTGATAAACCCACCCCTACACTCACTGCTGATTCCACTGAAGTTTTTAGGCCTATCCAACCTCTAGTTACTTCATAAGAAAATAGTGCTCTTGTTGATCTTGATTACATAATTTTTGATCCTTCAGTTGAGTTCAACCTGCTAGATGTCTATAACTGGTGTTTTGGAAAATCTGTAGAGAAAAGTGATAGGGATATACCAGTATGGGATTCTAATATGCCAAAGTATATTGTCCCTCTTGCTCAATCAGCCCCTGATTTTGTCAGATTGTGTCAGTCATACTATCTTCCAGACTAGAGGTGCATTGTCAATAAAGATAGGGAAGTCATATTCTATATCAATGTTGAATCCATAAACTCTATGCTGCAACTAAACCATGACCCCAATGCTACTCCATTATCAATAGAGGATTTAACTCAGCTTTACCTAGACCTAGATTTTGCTTCCAAATTCAAAATCTTCCAAAATTTTTGCCCCACACAGGTTGATATCCCTAAAGTTAATCCTCCATTTGATACATTTGACTTTCCAAGTGAAACAAGGCAGATTGTCTCCATGTTGTCATTTATATTGGGATATAACAGTGATGAATTCACTGATGTTGCTATCTTGGGTTTTCTGTCTACTTTAAGTCCAGGCCAGCCTCTATCAATTGTATACAATTTTGCCAAGTTTATTGCAGAAAATATGCACTACCAATTGTCCAGATTTCCAGAAGAAGGATTTTTTAGATATACTTCATATCTACTTCATCTCTTTTTGTATTATCAAGCAGACAAATTTCCTCTTGAATTTCAGAAGCTATATCCAGAAGGGAATTTAATTTTAGTTATATTTTGGTCATCTATTTTGAGGAAATGGAGCAGGGAATACACATATACAGACTTCAATGACTTGTTTATAGTACCTGCAGTGAATTTATTGAATAAGAAAAAAACCCCTAGAATTAATGAAGAAACTAAGAGGATCTTACAGCTATCTGAGAGCTGTAAAACAGGGGATTGGTACTTGTATAAGAACTACACAGAGATTAGAGTGTATGGTGCGCTTTTGGCCCCATATAAACTTCCTAGATTTGTGACTACAAGGATTTTTGCTCTAGAATATTTGAGGCAACTTTTGAATGCAGATGAAGTCAATTTTTTTGCCTCCAGGAAAAAGACTCAGTTCAAACTCAAAAATCAAGTTGGGCCATTCATTGTTAACAACAGAGAAGCAACAAATGAGATTAATATAAAGTTAAAATAATACAAATTCCCATATAGATTTATGTGGAATTATGATCCTCAGGGTATTTTAAGCCAAATCAGATTGAAATGAAAATTGTCTGCTTTCTTGCATGATCCCAAGCCTCAAATTGAAAAATATGCAAATAAACTTGAGTGGGAGCCAAATACTTTATTTGATGATGACTCACGGGGTATACAGGGAAACAATGAACAGGATGAACAGGTAGATCAAGCACAGGTGGTTACAATCAACAAAGAAATTGAAATTTCTCATAAAAGAAGCAGAGAGGAAGGTAGTTTCATAGCAGAAACTATTCTAAACAAAAGATTCAGGATTCCATACAGTAAGAAGAGTAAATTGATTGATGAATAAAGGAATAAAGATATTAATGTTGAAGATAACAATGGCCATCAAACTGATGATGAGGCCACTTTAATTGTAAATGAAACACTCAAAGAGATTCAGGATGTCCAACTGAAACATAGCAGAAAGACACTATTATGATTGAGAAACAAACAAATGTTGATATTCCCTCTTCTTCCAAAGAACCTGACAACACAAAGTCAGATATTCAAATCAGGTTCAGACAAATCAGAGAAAGAATGAAGAAATCAAAAGTGAAGTATATTCCAAGTTCCTTAAAGAAAATCCTGGGAATAAAGATAGACTCCTCTCAGCTTTTGATTACTCTTCAAACAAATTGGTAATGTCATCTCTGAAGCCCACAGAGGCTAATCCAAAAATAATTGCAGACTACTTAAAGACAGACTTGGAAGTTGATGTAGATGCTATCCATGAATTGGACCAAATAGAATTCCACAGAAGCAATACAGAGATGTTGTATTCCAAAATAGTCAACAAGACTATGAATTCTATTAAGCTTGAGAAAACATTGATAAATCTTTAGAATCAAATGAAATTTGATAAAGCATCATTGTATGCCAATGGCTTAAGAATAAAAGCATTGGAAGATATAGTGATTGAAGCAGGAGCTGACCTAGCAAACTTTGAAGGGTCAAAGGCCATAATCAAACAGAAAAATGACGACATAGCAGCTCTCAGGAGACAACTGAAATTGCCTCAAAGTGAAAATCCCCAGGCAAAGGAAGTCCTTCAACAAAAGACAGAGAATGATGAATTAAAACAACTTTTTCTAAAGATGACAGCCCAAATAAAAGATATGGAAAGCCAAATAGAATCTTTCATGAAAAAAAATGAAACTTTGAAAAAATCTCAGCAAATTTCCATTCCTACAGTTATCCCAACTGTAAGCACAACTATCCCCTCAACATTGGCAGAACATTTGGCACCGCGAGGAGTATTGGCAACTGCAGTGTCAATTACTTCTAAATATATCTCTGCCACTTCTTCATCAACATCACAAATAAACACAGTGGGGGAAACAACTGCAATAATCAAAGCTATGGAAGACGTGTCCATAAAATATCAAGAGATAATAAGTTTAAAAAGCATCATCAAAAATCTGGAAACATCCAACAGAGATGTCCTAATCACTTCCAAAGGACATGAACAGAGGGATAACAGATTACAGGAACAGGTGAAAATTCTTCAACAACAGGTAAATCTCACTGAACAGGTTGCCTACATCAAAAATCATTTGTGGACAAAAATCACTAAAGGTATTCACTCACAATGGCCTTCTATTCAGATAATATATGAGGAAAAAGATCTACTACAAGCTACCTTAGCAGAAATTGATAAAACAAAGAAGGAACTTAGCAACAAACCCCCATAAGCAATTCAGCTCATATCATTTTTAAATAGTAAAAACAGGGAAGAACAAGAAGAATTGAAAATTCCAGACAGGACAGAGGCTATCCTTGAAATCAGAAAGGTCCTAACAAAGAGAAACATTATGAATAATCTGGAAGAGAAGTGTGATAATATGAACATATCAATCAGTAAATTCAAGACCAAATATGACTTGCTGCTAGAAGCAGGATTACCAGATATACATGCATTGAATGAAAAATTAATGCCACAAAAGGACTATGACCAGAAGATTAGAGCTCATGCTAAGGAGCAGGCTAAAAAGCCTTTGCCACAAGGATCTCCAAGTGGAAAAGTATTACTTCAATATTTTTAGAATTTGTTCTTTTTGGAGAATGAAATTAAGCACATGATCATAGTAAAGCCAAAATTTTCTAAGTACACAGAAATTGATGAAAGCTATTGAAAATTGAAGGGTATAAAGATCCCCACAGCTCAACAGTGGCAAGAATTCATAGATCTGATGTGAATTTGACAGGTAAAAGAGCAGGAAAATCACATGAAGAAATCATATTTTACTGTTACCTTAGGGTAAAAATTAAGGGTCAAAGTGTGTCAGATGTCAAAGAGTATCAGTGAAAAATAATGTTACTTCTGGTCATTTTTCAATTACGGCAGTAAAACAGTGAAAATCAACGATAAAGAGTATCAGGATTGAAAGTGAAAAGAATGA
Organism: Pinus albicaulis; assembly: GCA_034641835.2. NCBI lineage: Eukaryota > Viridiplantae > Streptophyta > Pinopsida > Pinales > Pinaceae > Pinus > Pinus albicaulis. Next base: position 32,763,628 of record MU968450.1, read on the forward strand.
GTGATCTACAAGTCATCTTCCACGAGGTAATGCATCCAATGCCAGCAATGCTCCTAGCACATCATGAAATCAGTTCGATTAAGATAATCAGTTCTATATTTCCTTGTAAAAGAGAACAGCTTACTAACTATTTTTCTGTTGTCCCTCTTCTTATGTTATATTTACTATTTTTCCTTGAAACATTATCTCAAACTTTGAGATATTTTGTAAACAATTTATTTGTATAAATACTTCATCTTTCGAAGTATTCAGGTGGAATAAAATTTATCAAGACTACTATAGTCATTTTGTTGGATATATTGAAGTTCGTGTGAGTCAATTAGCAAAGCAGCAGACTGGAATTGAGATTAAAGACATCATAACTCAAGATTCTTGTACTGACCAGATAAGTCTAGTATTTTTCCTGTTTTCACTGTTTTTCTTTCAAAAAGTTTCCATACATTCATTTTAATGTGTTTCTATCTTTAATGATCAACTAGGACCTGCTTGTCTACTTCCACTTGAAAGCTGTTATTTAAGTCTCCCTTTGAAGTACCATTGTTTAAAGTTAGTCAAGGAGGTCTGTTCTGATCATGCCCTTTTTCCTTGCTTGAACAATTGTTTTGAAGGTCTTTATAGTTGTGATCATAGATGTTTTTAGGTGTTCCCTCTTCTATGACTGCGATTATTAGTGAATATTTTATGTTTTCTAAGTCATTTGAAATAAAATCTTTGAGGAAATAGGATGTGCTCCCGAATCTTAGATTTAATTTTAAAATTTTTCTTGAAGTCATCATTTTCTTAAAGTGTGGTTTGTAGAATTCATGGTTAGCCCTGTCTATAAAATACCTCTTTATTGTTCAAGTTGTGCTTTCAATTTTCCCTTCATTGAGAATTTAAACTCTCTTTCCAAATCATTAATGTCCATCTCATTCCAGAAAACCAAAAGATCCTATGGACAAGTTAGATTTTCCCTTTGATATCCCATATCCATTGATAAATTTGTTATGACTTCTTTTTGACTCCATTTCCCAATGAATCAGACATTTCCCCTTTCTATCTATCTTTCCTAGACCTTTCATGTTCGTCTATGTCCTTCAACCAATCGAACAAACAAACACCTGCACTTAATAACTAGTCTAAAACCAATACTCAAATCAAAGAAGATAAACCTTTGCGAACAAACAATTTGAGAGATCCCTCTCTGAGAACAGGAGGACTAGATCCTGGAACTCTAAATATTGATTCTGAATTTTCCTTGTCTTTTGATTTTCCAATCTATCAAAACACAGGATCCCAACACGTCATGTTTCTGTAATTCCCAGATTACCTTGTCCTACGCATGGTTAATTATGTTCCTATTCACATCCACGTGCACTAGATCTACAGTTATAGGCTTAGTATATCATCAACACAGCAGGACATAAACAAAGCATAACAGATCTAGATCCAAGAGCTCAGTACACAGATATTTTCCAGCTTAAAGACAGAAAATACATAACACAACAATTATCAACAATTCACATAACAGAACTCATAGATTCAGATCTCTAATAATCCTTCACATTCATTCATTCATCAATCTTTCTTACAATTCCCTTCCCAACTTGCGCACGCAGCAGCAAGGTCCGCACACAGCTGGACTAGGATCTCCGCGCACACAACCAGTAGGAGTCCGTTCCCAAAAACCTAAACAAACAACTTAAGCAACAGATCGCATCAATATCTCATCAATTCCTATCCTTTTCGATACAAAATACATCTCTATTTATAACAATCTAGCTCCGGCTTTCCTATGGTCTGCAACCCATGGTTTTCAGACCCCCAGTTTACTCTTTGACCCATTACAATGCATTTGGGGCTTTGAACTGCTCCAAAACCCCTGCGCTATACTAAATATAATCAAAATTAATCAAAATGGACTATTTTTGCAGCTTGTTAGGAGACCTCGTTCCAACACTCATTGAGGCGATTTTTTACCATATATACCAAATTGGTCATATTTCCAGTAAGGACCCTGCCGCAGGTGCTGGTAAGACTTCTGTTGCAATTGCTGATAAGGACCCTATTGTAGTTGCAAGTAATTCCCTTGCTACAGGTATTGATATGTTCCTTGTTGTGACTCAGGGTTAGGCCCCTTCTGGAATTAAGGATTTGGTCCCTGTTGTTGCTGAGGATTAGGCCATTGTTGTAGTTGTTGGAATTGAGGGTTGGGTCCTTACTGCAAATGAAGGTTAGGTCCTTACTAAAATTGTTGATAGGGCCCCTGTTTGGGTTGTTGGTAAGGGAAACCAAGTCAGAGTGGATATTTTCCAGACTATCCCAACGAGTGATTGGGACCAAATTGCGTTTGAGGACCTGCTTGTGAATGGGTCAAAACTCCCGACAATGGGATTTGGTGTTGGTGAACATATGGATTTTGAATATGAGGTTATTTAACATATGGGCATTGAAAATGAGGATGTTTAACATATTCATGATGAACATAAGGTTTTTGGGTCGAGGGGATATTAGGTCCTTGGAAAGGTGTCTCTACGACAAAACTAGCCACAAGTCAAACTAGCATTCCACTTGCATTAGGAATAGCACCAGTGGGCTAGCTTGCCCCCGATGTGGGTCCATAACTCACATAGTTCCCACTGGAACCAACAGGTGTATAACATTACCCTCTAGACTCTGGAATATATGAACCCGAAGGTTGACCAACAAGGGAGAGAACTGCAGTTACTGTAGATAGGGTCAATGCATCAGACTAACCAAGAGTAACTTGTATCTGACCTACAGTCAATGTAGGTTGGGTAATAGGTATTGATGCACTTGGACCGAAAGAGCCAATTGTAGGAATGACACCGGTTGTCCATATAGGGTTGTGATATGGTTAATTCACGCTAGAAGCACTTGAGACAAGGTTACCAAGAGAAGTGTAACATGGTGGAACCGAGGTTGCACTATGACCAGCGGGTGTGGTAGACCTGCTTCCCATATCATAGGAGACATAATAGAAGACTTTGGGAGGGAATTTTTCTTTAGGACCAGTTTTTTTGATATGAATTTCCATGGTCTCCAGGGGAGTACTCGGAGGAGTTTCCTCAAATGGAGCACCATCATCATTTGTTTCCATGGAAGATGGAAACAATTCTCAAGCTGTAAATCGAGGTGCACGAGGACAAGCTACCAAAGGTGGGTTCGAGGCATCAAAAGGACTATATTGGTGTGAAGGTGGTAAGTAAACATGATCGTGTTCAGGATCAAAGAGAGGATTCTCAGGAAAAATTAAGAACCTGGAAGTAAGCTCAGGACTATCCGGAGGAGAGGCCTAGGATGGAGTGAATGAATCTAGAGGAGGTGGTAGAGGTGAGAGGGGTTGAATACTCATAACAATGCCAATTTCAACAAATTGGGCTCCAACAGGTTCAAACATGATATATGGAATCTCACTTTGAACGATTTCATGAGACCTCCCAACTCTAGAAAGTGAAGGGGGGGTGGAAGGCGAACTTTGAACATGGCACGACCGAGGACTCTGAGGTTCTACCATGATGTATTTTCCACAAAATTAAAAATAATACATGTGAATAATTTGGGTTTCAAAATTTTTCAATTAACCAGTCATGATGAGGTTCAGGAGCAATGCTTCAGGTAGGATGTTATACCGAGGGAAGTAAATTTTATAAATTAACAATAAAAAATAAATGAAAAGTGTAATCTAGGAAAAAGGATTTCCAAGCAACCCTGAACTGCAATATACACCTTGAAAAACCAAGGACTTGAAGTATGATAGCTAATCTCCCCGAATTTTGTGTTCGGTATATCACGCTTTACAAGGCAACTGACTCAGTTACCTATGGCAGGATAGCAACCTAGTGGGGTCTCCAAAAATATATGTGAGGGTACGTGGGAGCTCAACATGTAGTACCGTTGTCTAATGTGTAACCGTTCAATGAGATTGTCCCCATATACTTACCATACATGGAGCATATTCCTATATACTTCCATACGTGGGATGGGATATCATCCCTGGGATGCAACACATGTTGTTAGCGACAACTACTACGCTTAACAATGACGAAACACGTCTCTAGCCTAGACCTCTAAATTTTTGTGTTATTTCCAAATGCTCCTTACTACTTAGGTTAATTGAGGTTAAATTTAATGTTGATTTAATATTAAGTTTCGATTTTGGGGCTCAAAGAGATGTCACTTGAATGCCTTAGATGCATCTATATGAGAAAAAGACACTTTATTTCGATGAAATATGAACTAATAAGGGAAGAAATTTCACACAACGATGCATCAAACAAGTAATGCAGCAAACAGAATGCCCTTAAGTAGCTTTTCACTTTTCACTTTCCAAATGCGGAAATTTTTAAAAGCAAAAAATTCACTATCCCAAATGCAACTTTTCAAAAGTAAAAATATTTTCACATTTATTAAGATGCACTTATATGAAATTTCACTTTATTTTCGTTTTGAATGATATAATGCACTTCTTTAGTTTTCAATTACCGAAAAATGTGATCTATTTTCAATAATGAATTTCAAAAAATACCTTTTCAATGCCAGTAATCTAATGCATTCAACGAAAAGTAAATTATTTGAAATGAAAACTAAGTAAATGAAAAAATCAATTTCTCATGAATGCAAAAGAGCTACTATTGTTCTATGATATAAATTCAGTATTTTTCCAATAATACAAGCAGTAAAAAAAAACTTTCAATTGAATCAAAATGTAAAAGACTCAATCAAAAATATCAATTAAACACTTCAAGTATGGGACAAATTTCACATTCTACCAAGAAATCAAAAGCAATCAATGAAAACTTAATGGAAACAAAGCATATAAAGAACCATAAGGACCAAAATAGACTATAATTTTCAGTAGAGACTCTAAAATTTTCCACATTCAAGGATCAACACGGACTTCCAGTTAGAACAAGAGGTTTGTAGCACGATTATTTCGCATAAAACAAGTGTTGGCAGCGCGACTCTGATTAATAAAAAAATGTGTTGATTGAGAAAAATAGGGGAAAAACAAGCAAATATCAAGGAAAAACTCTAGATATGACACCCTATGACACCTTCAAAATAGAGGACAAATTGAAAATCAATCCAAACTAAGGGTCATTCAATGGTTGGCCAAACTAAACAAAAAGGAACAATACAAAAGGAGGACTAAAGAGGTTGTAGGCTCCCCAATGGAGTTGCCATTTTGTTATCCATGCAATCCCTTCTATGGATAGAATTGATCCCTCTAGCCCAATGAGTGGGTCTAGTAACAAACAAGACAAAAACAGGTAAAATTTCCTAGTTTAAACCAAAATGAAACGAGAGAGGAAGATGGCCTACCTCACTCCTATGTGATTACTTTTCGACGTTAATCCTCATCCCTTCACTTCTAAGCTTGCTCCTCGCTATTCCTTTACACACGAATACCTACAAGAGAGATCAAACGATGAAAAAAACAGTTAGAATAGTGTATTTCATTCTAATATAAACCATATGATAGATCAAGGAGTATCATACTAAGAAAGTGATCATTAACAAACTCATGGAAAGTAACACATGCTTTGCATTATTAATGAATAAAAGAGGGGAGCATACAACCGGTGCCTTGATGTTGAAGGCCTCCTTCTGTCCGGAAATCAAATTCCAAGCCAAATAATTCAAGCATTCCTTCTCCTTGCAATTTTGACAACGTTTAAGCACATTCAAGCACTTAGAAAGGAAACCAACAATGACCAACCAAGACCAACCATTTGGGAAAGGAATGATACTCTTTTATATTGAAGCTGGAGAGGTTATGGATCCAAAAATGAGGGAGGAAAGTCCTTATCTCAAAGAGGAAAATACTTAAAGATAAGATCAGAGGTTCAAAATGGGAGAAATCAATCATATCCTCAACCAACAAGTACCAGAATTCCGTTCTCGAGAGTTATAGATGAAGAAGCTTTTGTTTCATTTTTGGAGAACCTATCTGAAGAGGACCAACGTGCATTTTCAACTTAATTCCTGTGTTGGAAGTGTTGTTTACTAGTTCAACACAGGGTGACAAGCGTGATTCCATATAGGGGAGAACCGAGCTAGGGCTGCAAATTAGGGTTTTTTACAAGTTTTCTCTAGAATTTGAAATGCACTGACTCTCCATTTCTTTAGGAATTTTTTGGGCATGTTATTCATGGTGAACATATTTTCATAGCTTTTGTTAGTTTGTGACATTTGTGACATGAGTGACGCAAAGGACGACACTTAGGATAGGGAATTGGGAATGCGACAAAATATTGTGTAAAAATACCAAAAGACACTTGCTCAACCATCAAATAAAGAAGGGTACATAGCTCGTATCTGATCATCCATCTCCCATGTAGCTTCATCGGGCCCAAAGTGCTTCAACTACACTTTAACTTGCTCGATTTATCGATTCTAGAGCATGATCATATTTTTCTACAAAATGCAGTAAGGTTTCGGCTTTAGTTCTCATTCTTGATCCACTTTCAATAAAAAACCAGTCAATCACATGATCAACATCTTTCACATACTTCTTAAGAAATGACACATGGAAAAAATCATGGAATTTCAATGTTAGAGGCAGTTCAAGTTGGTAAGCCATTGGTCCAATCCTCTCAAGAATCTTGAAAGGCCCGCAATATCAAGGTGTCGGCTTTTCACACTATCCAATCCTCAAGGAGCTCTTCTTCGGCTTGATGTGAAAGTACACATGCTCCCCAACCTGAAAATACTTAAACATCTTGTATTGATCTGCATACTCTTTTTTCTATCTTGTGTTTCCTTTAGATTCTTCTTGATAACCTGCATTTCCTGTTCCATTTATGCTGACAATACCATGTGTGGATGCTACTTTATATTTGGATCAAAGGCATACAAAGCCCATAAAAATTGATGGGAAAGATCAAGACACCCTTGCGAAATACCTAAAAAAGAGAAAAAATTTAAATAATAAATTATTGTATTTTTTTATTTAGAGCCCTATTTTTTTAGTGCCACATTTTTGACTGACAGGTTGAATGCCTCATGGCATGTGTGCATGTAAATTTTTACTATATTAATAAAAAGTTGCGATTTTTTTGTTGGAAAAAATTAGGACAAACTTGTTTATGTTTTTATCATCAAATAATTCCAAAATAGAAATACTGCAAGCATTAAAATAATTTATAATTTTATATTATGTGTTATCATTCCATAGTTTCCTTAGTTGCAACATAAAATTACTAGTATAACCTCAACCTAGTCTTTTAGATTGGGAGCTGACCATACCAATCAAGAGATGGATCTCTCTATGACTCAGTTACTCAATGTCACCATAGTAAAAAGTCATGTATACACAATGGTTAGATATTTTATAGCAAATCTAATAGATTTGGCTAGGAAACAAGGGAAAGAACCATTGGGAATGGAGTCACAAATTAATTCCAAACAAGATTTCTAGATCTGGTGGGTAAAACAAACAAAGCTCATATGCGAGATAGAAAATGTTTATGTAGACCTTCTAATTATCACACTGGAAATTAGAAAAAGGAAATAATCCATTACAAAAAAGCATCAAGATGAATTTTGTGTAACTTTAACAAATATGGTGATAATATTCGAATCTCATAAACAACATAGAATCTCAATAAATACAAATTATGCAAACTTATACAAATCTCATTAAAATTTAAATCTTAAACATGCATCGCATTAACACAAGAAATAATCATCACTAAGAGACAGACTGATAAACATCGCCAAAATAATATATGATTTGAAAGTTCCAAATAATTTTGTCTTGGAAATCTTGTTAAACTCAAAAATAGATACACAACACAAGTATCTTTTCTCCCAAAACAAAACCAACCCATGCTTCCCCTTTCTTCATAAGTTTTATAGAAAAATTACATAATATTTAGATCCAAAATCTCTGAGAAATTTCAATTTAAAAAATATTAAAGTCTACCTATATATATATAATCTTGATTTTATCTAATTATATAGTTGAAACAAAATCACAAGCTTCTTGTACTCTTCAATTCTAAATATGTAAATGTACGTATATCAATGCTGGAATACTGCATATAGAACTACTTTAGATATTCAAAATTGTTAATTGATATCATGGAATAAAATCAAAAACAAAATCTCGAACAAAATCTAGATCAAAATCTGAATAGGAAATCGCCAGTTGTGACCTTTGACCTGTCTCCTCAGTAAATAGATAAGTTATATTATCTCTTAAAATTGTATATTTTTCCATCAACATGACTCATATTTAGAGAAAATACCACAAAAATTATATATTTCAACGCTGCGAAAATATCTAGTTCATGTTCTAACAAACAAAATGCTGACAAAATGCATTTTTATGCACTACCATTTCATTTGGAAGCATTTTTGGACTTCGATTATTTTAAAGATTTCGTCTCTTATTCTAAAAGGTCAATGTTGCTAGGTTCAATTTCTTTTGTATTCTTACTTCTTACTCCTCTTTGTTCTAGCAATCATAACTGTTAGCACAAGGAGTCACTCCTTGAATGCATGAGGAGTAAGCCTTACATATCATAGTTCATTTCAAATTTTAAAGGGGTTGTTTGAGTGGTGGGATGGTTTCTCAAATATTTTGAAATGATTTTATGTTCTTTAAGACTTTCATGCATTTGGCAAGCTGTGGAAAGTATAAATTGTGTGGTTAAAAAGGTAGTATAGGGAGAAGAGTGTACAAGTCGAAGAAGATGGATAGTTGGTACCTATTCCAGGAAATATTCCTATCCTAAATCAGTCACACAACTATGATGATGGCTCTTTACACAAAATTAGTTTATTCAAAGCAAATAACATTCATAAAATATATTGCTTGTATAAAGTATTCCAAAAATCCTTTATGAAATCTTCACTGACATGTTCTATAACACACATATAACTTACAAAAAACTAAAAGCAGATAATTTATTGTTAAATCCTTTGACATATTATCACTTACACCTTATAGTTGCTACAATTCATATTTTAAAATAAATTAAAAAAGAAAAGAGACACAACACACATAAGATGTTCCTTGAGTCACAAAATCCTTCAACATGAAGCAAAAAGGTTTTTTATTATATTTAGTCTTTAGGTAGACTAACATCCAACCTGGAAATGGTATTTACAAGTGGTATATATAGAAAGAGAGGCACCAAATACATATCTTCTAAAAATAAGGGAACATTAATTCTAACATTACATAGGTGTAAAAAGGCATTAAAGCCTTACCCCATCGAAATATAACAGAAAGGACAGATGGAGAAGAAAGAAGAGAATAAATTTGGGCTGAAATGTTGAGTGTATTGTCATGCTACCCCCTTTTCTACTGATATATCTCCTTGTGTCTTGGGTCTTTAATGACCATGTAGATTCATTTAATAATACCCCCCAACAACCTCATAACCAAATTTCACCATCACTTGTATTATCCATTTGGTTATGGGTTCTTATCCATCTTTAACTGGCTCGGAAAAATTTGCTAACAGGTGTCAAAATTCAGTAAAAACATGTGTTGCCGAAAATTCCAGTAAAAACCTGTAACTGCAAAAAAACTGGAATGCTACCAGAACTTCTGGTAGCGCCCTGTTTAATTTTCAAAAATGCACAGAAAATGCTGAAAATTCTGTGCAGACTTATATTCCTTAACACCGAAGTTGTTGTTCATAATTTTAACTAATAAGAAAAAAGGTACTTGTATCAAAAACCTTTTTAACTTCCCTCTCTGTGTGTTGCAAATTCAACCAGCTTATCCAAGTCTTTTTTCTTTCAGTAGCTGATTTGGATCTGGTTGCTCTTGTGGTTTCTTCCTTGATAGGGGATTTGTCCTCCTTAGAACCCTTTTTTTTTTTCTTCTCTTTGAGGGCTCCGAGTGTTGTTATGAAGGGGTTGTGTTCTTGTTTTTCTTCATGTATTTCTATATTTTTGAACCTTCAAATTTACCTTCAATATCAATAACCTCTGTCATTAGGCTTGGATTATGTAGAGCCTTGGATTTAAGCCTAAACTTGTTTTTTTCTTTGTTATGCCTCTTTCTGGCACCAACAATAGGTTTAGCTTCTTCCTTCTTCTTCTCACTGCTGATGTCATGTCCAACATCCTTGAGAAGTTCTTCATTTGATGGTGTAGGTTGATATTCTTTCTGCAACTTCTGTTGAATATGTGCTTCCAAAATTTCCGGTAGCACCTACACTTTTGATTTATCTACAGTTGCAAACCTTCCTCTTCTGTCTCTAGTGTAGACATTAGGAAATGGAGGAATAGGGGGCACTATTTTCATAGATTTTGGTTTTCTTTATGAGGAACTCTCTCCTTTTTTCCAACCTTATTTCAGCCTTGAATACAGAAACATTCTCTCTTTTTTTTCGCTTGGCCTTCTTATGAATTTTTTCTTTTTTGGCCTTTCTCTTTGTTATTCTTTTTGTAGGCTGAGGGTTTGGTTGTGAAACTGGAAGTGTAGGTGCAGATTGGCCTGCCCTATAGAATAAAAAGTGGTCCTAATTCTGGTTTCTCTTCCTCAACTCTTCTTCAACTATAAATTTGATCAAAGTTTGATAGTACAATCTATACTAAAAAATATTAGTGTGAGTCTGAACCTTTGTTGACATTTTTGTTAGGATTTTCAATAAGAAAAATAGCAGATTTAATGTCTTCATCCCCACAATATGAAAAATAAACCTCATGTGATAGAGGAACACAACTGTATACCTCCTTTCAAAAGTGAGGTATATCTTGATAAGCTTGATATCTTATGCCCAGTCATTCCTAAGATAGCTGCTTGGGATCCCTCTTTCACAATTTGGATCTCTGTGAGCATATTTGAGGAAGCTATTGAGATCTCCTCCTGTAATGGCATGCCCTATAAACCACCTTTATCCTTCTTGGGGAAGGTTAAAGGCTTCAACAATGGAGTCTTCAGATACCTGGTACAAAGAGAATACACCCTTGATTGAATAAAAAAACTTCTTACCCTTGAATTGGTATCAACCAGATCTACACCTTGTGGCTCTATTCAATTTATCTTACCACCTGTTTTGGTCATCTTTAGAAAATAAATGACTCTGTCTCTTGCAACTGATAGGTGGAAAAGTAGGAAGATTTTTAACGTACAAGTGTGGCTTGTATTCACCTTTGAAAATTTTGTCTGAAATCCAAACTCCTTCTCAAACTATGACTCTCAGCAATTCGAACTCAAATAGCTAAAACTTCGAATGAAATTCTCCTTCTTTTTAGGTGGTTTTTAAAACAAAATCTTGGTTCATCACCCCATGCAAATCATCCTTCATCATTGAAAATATTCCTCACCATGATATGCGACATGTAATAATCCATCATCACCTTCAGTTGGCTACATTTTTCCGTATGGAGTGCTCCAGATGACTCTATACTAGAAGATGTGTAACAAACAGTCACGTCTGCATTATTTGCAGTTAATTGGCCAAAATTTCTGGCAGCACTGCTTTGTAACCAGTCAAATGGTTGTGGCGTTGAGTGTAATAACCATGATCTCCTTCATTCAGAAAAACACATACCTAAACATACATAATATGACTTGGGGTTGACAAGCAGGATGGGGTAACGGTTCAGCTCATAAGTGTGGGTGACACATGGGTTCAACGTATATTATGACTTGACTTAAACTAACTGACTGCAATATGACACCTATCATTAGATCTTAAATGATTTAAAAAAGATTTGAGGCGTATTTACACTATAACGCGTGGCTTAGCTAAAGAAGATGCACTTTTTCATTTAATTTAAAAAAAAAAAAGAGTATTCTTCCATAAATTTTGGCAACATCAGAATAAAAAAAAAAAAATACAGAAACATGAAATAACATACTGTCCAAGAAAAGCTAAATCTGGTGCTTCTGGAAATTCCGATAGCGAACAATTTTTTTTTTTTTGAAATTTTTTGAAGTTTAATCCTAAAAATAAAACTATGGAATAGACTCATGACTTAGCAAATAACTATGCTATCAATAACCTCTGCAACTCTCTCCTAGAAAATACTCTATTTTTTACCTTTTTACTGTTTGGTGCCTTTGATTTTGTTATTCTATGCCTTCTCTGCATCTTCAGATATATCCTCATCCGCATAAATAACTTGGTATTTAATATTAGCATTTAACTTGATATTTTCACTCAATCTCAACTTGTTAACATGCCTTGTATGAAGTTTTATTGTCCCAAATTTTTTATTTTTTCATTTTTTTTCTTCTTCTATCACTTCATATATTTTAACGACTTTTCTTGGATTTTGGAACTTTTTGTTTTACTGGGTTTTACAATATTTTTATTAATCGAAACTAATAATGGAACATGATCATCATCCTCATATTTTTTTGAAAAAATTGGCTTCATAATTTTTGGGGTTTTCTCCTAAACCTCTAGGGTTTATAAAATCTGTGGCTGAAAGGACTCTGACTTTTCTTTCTTGGCATGAAGTTTATTTTTCCTTACTAGAGGTAGCTGTTAGAATTAATCTTTACTTGCTATCAATAGTGATCATTGGACTCTTATAATGTCTTTTTACGGTATCATAGTCAATTTTTTGTCATTTCATTAAGTATTCAAGCAAAATTTTGGTCATTGGGTATTAGGTTTAGGACTATTTTCCACTCCTTCCAAAATTTTTAAATTGTTGGCCCATGTCATCAAATAAGCTGAATATATCATTATTCAAAGATTTCCATCATCGTTTCAGTCATCACCACCATGATCTCATTCAGTTCATTGTCTCCATTAGGTCATTAGGGTTTCAAGGTCACCAAACTATCATTTCATGCATACAATCTAGCAATTGGAGGAGTGGTAATAAAGAAAGTTTCTTCAATAATTTTTTATTTCAAAATGTAATTTTATGTTTCTATATGTAATAAGCACTTCATGTTCCTAAAAATTTGTAGTTCAATGTTCCAAATAAGATACAAAAAGTTCAGGTTAGAAATTTCCAAGGTTAGAAAGTTAAAAAAATAGAGAATGAAATTCATGCTTGAAGAGACATGCAGGGCCCATCATCACTTAAAGAGAATCATTCCATGTCTATAAAAGGAAAAAAAGGCACAAATACATTTCAATTGCACTCTTATTACCTTTCATCATCGAGCTCATTCCTCCTTTGGTGATAAAACACAGGTTTTTTACCTAAAAGTGGAAAAAATTGATTGGCATTGCCCATAGAAGCACTGCTCTGCACATCTGGAGGAGGTGTTGCATGTAGGAGAATTGTGCTATGTATAGGCATTACGCACCAGTGAACTGCACTGCACATAGGGCACAGTTTCCCAAACTTTTCTAAAAATTACCAAAATCAAATTTTCAAGTTTCCAATCCAGATTTTTCACCCTCCAAACATCATAACAAGTAAGTATATTCATTTTAATACCCTCTTTTCCTTGGAAAAACAAGAAAAAATCATAAGCCTAGTCCCCTAGGGTTTTGTATGAATTGCATGATTTTGGTTTACAAATGATGAAATGATGCTTTAAAAACCTATTATCACTGTCCCTACACCTCTGTTTCCAATTTATTCATCATTTCCATTCATCACAAACCCATTTCCCTTCATTTTTCATCATCTCCCTATAAACCCTAGCCATATTCTACCAAATAGGGAAATTTCCCTAGTTAGGTTTGTGTTTTAATTTCCTAGCTCATTTCCACCACTCATTTCCCTTAATTTCGCTCTCTAAATATTCCTAAGACCATTTCCCATATCCCTAGATTTTCCTACTCCCATCTCCCTTCCCTAACTCCCTCATTTCATCCCTTTACTTACTTTTCCCTGTTTTTTCCCCTCGTATCATATAGGGTTTCAATCATGGAAGGAGATTCTTCACCATAAGAGAAGATAAAATTTCACAAAGGGGGGTAGATACTAAGGTATGAGCCCTAAAATTGCAGTGAAATCACTTCCTCACCCTTCATCAGAAAATTATTTGAAGATGTCAACTGCCTAGGGTTTTATCAAAGAGTGGAGGAGGTAGGATACCATGAGAAACTTACAGATTTGTTTGCCACCGATTTGAAGGGAGAAAAGGCCACCATTACAGGGATTGATTTCATATTTTTAGTTGATTCCATCTCTCTTGCTACAGGGATACCAAATCATGAGGAATATTGTTTCACAGGCATGAACCTAGACCTTGAGCAGTACAAACCTTTCATAAAATCACAATACAAAGAGGCTCATTCTCATATTCTTCCATTCAAATACTTTTTGGAGAGGTATGCACCATTGATGAAGGTTGTGATGAAATTTTTCACATGTGAGGGTAGGTTTTCCAAATTGTACCAATATCACATCAGACTGCTCATGCACTTCACAACAGTTAATTCCCTTAATTTATGAAATTTCTTATATAGGAGTGTGAGAAAGATGGCTGAAAAGGTGCAAATAATGAACACATAACATTACCCTAGCCTCTTTAACCACATCTTGGTGAAGATCATAGTTCTCCATCAATTCGAAGAGAATAAAATAACATGGGATACCTTCATTGAGGCAGCCTTGCAGATGCACACAACTACTATACCAACTCAACAACAAAACATATCACTTGCCATGTCAACACAACTTATGGAGGTGGGATCATCAAGAAAACAAGCTGAGTTTTCAAAGAGGCCTAGGCTTGAGGTTACTCTCACCTATTAGAGAGGCAGGAGGCTTGTGTTTTCTCCTAAGAATGAGGAAGGGGCCAAGCATACTTCACTACAGGGATCACCATCAGCACAACATGAGGCATCCATGCATGATTAGTAGGAACATGACTTTGACCTAGTTCACTTGGAGGACCATGATGAGCAAGAAAAATTGTAGAGGGTAATCAAAGACAAGGATTCTAAGATCAAAGAGCTCCAAGGCAATTAGGCAAGGTCCCAATTCATTATTAATTTCTTGAACAAGAGAACAGTTAACTCAAAAAAATCAACTGATTATGGAGGTATAAAAATTAAAAGCTAAGAGGCATGATGATAAAGGGAAAGTAGTGGCTGAGCATGATGATTCTGATGAGAATGAACAATAGGTGAGAAGGAAGAGACTAAGAACCATGGGTCTCAAGAAGGAATTGTAGAAATAAAAAGAGAAAAACCCTACATATGAGGAGCTCACTTTTGAAGAGAATATTGTCATAGAAATCAATGAAGATAGGGAATTTTGGCTAGAAAGGTTTTGTGAAGGAAAATCCCCTCTGTAGACAAAGGAAATCCCTCTAGCCCTAGGGTGGGTCTAGTAACAAGGGAACATGTTGGTTTCTAAATTCCTAGTTCATAAACGAAATGCAGATTGAAATAGATGTCCTACCTCAATCCAATGCTCTTAACGCAATATGTTGCAGAGATCCCTCGATCTTCGTTCTTCAAGCCTTGCGCTCCATTGGTAGCGACATTCATGCACCTGCACAAAGATAAAGAAAACACTTAAATCATATGAGCATACATGTTCATTTGCAACTATCCAACTAGTCAAGGAGAGTCAGAAACTTTGAATATTAACAGAGACAAATATGGAACTAGAAATCAGTCATGTCATATTAATATATAAAAGGGAGTTTACAACTTGTGCATTGATGTTGTAGACCTACTTTGACGGGTTCAGTTAGGCACGTCTCAAAGCATTTTTTCGTCAATTCAACTCGAAGAGGTGAAAGGTTCAAACTCTCTCTCACAACTATGGACTCTTCTCTGCTATTAGGTCCTAGTCTATTCTAGCTATGTCTGGCTAGCTGATTTAATGGAATGAAGAGGGATTTTTAGGAGTGGAGGATGAGCTTTGGGATCTGCTTATGGTGGAGGAAAGTTATTTCCCTTTGGGAAGTTGCATTTTTGTAGGAACTAGAAGGCCAAAGGGATAAACTCGACATCCTCCAGCCGAAGAAACATCCATGACTCTATTCACGAAACTGTTACATCTTAGAAGCTTCGTTTCCAATTTAAAAACCTTCCAAAAGTGGCTCGTCACGGGGACTCTTTAGAGACAGAGTGACCATGGCGCAGGCCCTAGTGTAAATCTGGCCATCAGTGCGAGGTCATAACTACACAACCGCATCGACCCAAAAGTATATGTTTAAAGGGTCAACTTCAAGAATGGTCAACATAGATTGTGTTCCTAACGTGTTAAGGGATGCAATGGAATTAATCATGATTTTTGACAGTACACAGGGTTCACTCTGATAGTCCTCCAGTATTCGAGATGGTGAATGTAGGGACAGTGACAAAATTTTGTGTAATATACACCCCCTAAAGCATGAAGTCCAAGGGAGAGGGAGGGGTGAAATGATTTATGAGAAAATTCCCAAACCAAAATATCGTTGTCAAAGGACCTGCAAGATCAAGTACAACTGATATCTCTGATACATGATTATGTGGTATGGGCGCAACCATCCATAATAGAGAACATGTAATAAGATCCAAGGTGTGGACACAACCATCCAGTGAAAAGGATCATCAAATAGACTCAGGTATGGTCACAGCCATCCAATCAGAAGATTCATGCATACAGTCATGATAAAAAAAATCGTCCCGCAGCCTGGATTTCATCAGAAAAAACCCAGGGTCTTGTGCTCTATCCCGACCCGAACAAGTACAAATTCAGGCATGTGAATGAATGAGCTAAAGTTGAACATGTAAGAAAGTCACCTGATTACTAGCCAATGATGGAAACTGTTAATAGGCATGAGAGAAACCACCACTAATCACAATGGTCCTCAAGGTACTACTAGTACAATCCACGAAATGTGAACAATGAACTAGATTCGAACATCTACAAAATCACCCGATCGAAGGCCAATGATGAGATTCTATCGTCAAATGCAAAGAACTTACCATTGAGGCATGCAAGCTCCAATGTACCAGAAGGAAGTCTCTGGATTAGCTTCCTGGATAGTGAGCTGAAGTCGACAGTAAATGATTGGTCGAAGGAGGGCCATAATGTTTACCACATCATCAACATGAGAAAGAGGAATAAGATGATAGTGAATCAATAATAAACAGAGGATCAGGGGTTGAAAACTGCAGAAAGGAATTATCTTGAACATATTGGCAACACAACTCTGGAATTTGGCAGTGTTTGACATAAAGGGATCTGAGGTCATGGTGACGAGGCAAAGAGTAGACGAGAGGTAAAAATGGATAACCCAAAACCATTGAGGAAAAAATATGAATGTGGGATGTCCCCAACCCGACACGAACTGTAAACAAGTGTCATGTTCAAGAGCGACATACTGCCGACACAACTAACAACATAGTTCCATTTTCCCCCACCATTTCAGGTGAGTACCCCAATTATTTTTGGAAACTGGCTTGAAGGGGATAGCATATGCTCGTCATGTAAATTTTTCCTTCAGACAAATCCATCCTAGTACATTTTACGAGCCCTAGGAAGTAGGAACTCGATAACATCATGGTGACGACTTCGAATGTCATTTAGTTTTAATGAGCTTGACAAAGGGAAAACTCGACGCCTTTTCATGTTTAGAGAGTTTGAAAAGAGGCAGAACAAAAAACTGCAGAAGGTCCCTTTTCGTAGGTCATCTCGTAGATCCGAAAAGGTATAAAACAATATCTGAGAGAACATCTTAGCCATGTTCGACTAAGGTATTCCTTTTTTGTAAATAACCTATCCTAGCTCGAAAAAGGGGTAAACGTATACTGGGTAGATGATGTTTCGCAACGTTTAGCGAGTTCAAAATGACAAGAGTCTCGATAATATTTTAATTTTTTGAGTCATAAAAGAGCTGAAAGATGACTCCAGGGGGTGAATTTTCGTGTTTTAGCTGAGTCCGAAAAAGTGATAAAATACAACTTGTTTCCTCATCGTTGCCATTTTTAGGACTTGTTTCTCCGCAAGAAACAAACGTAAAACCCATTTTAGAGAAAAAAATAATCAAAAATAATCAAAAAAGGTGTCCAAAATCATAACTAGGGTTAGAAAGGCTATAAAAACAATTTAATTTTACCTTTTCACCATCTTTTGAGCATTTTCACCGGTTTTCACTGTGAATTTGGGGAGTTGACTGCAGGAAATCTGGGAGGCCATTGACGAATCTGCTTCTTTCAGGTAAGAGTTATGAATTTCTCTTGCAATTTCATCCATTTTTTATGTATTTTTATGGTTCAATGCATTTTGTGGGAGGGGTTAAAAAAAACATGGCTATGATGGTCGGCGCTGGTTCTAGGCACGGAGTCACGCTAACCTCCACAGTTTTTAAACGGGAACGTGCCACTCGGCACTATGGTTTGAAAAACAGCGACGTCGAACGGCGCGCCCAAAATTTTCAAGTTTTCCTCAATAATGCTTGGACAAATGGATCAATTTTTTAACCATATGGTTAATGGAACCTCATATGTTATTTTGTAGGAAGAATCAGCAGCTAAAATGGTAATAGAGTGGAAAGAGCAGGAGCATGGGATAGGGGATGAACAGGCCATGGAGAATTATGAATGCATGGATGCCCTAAGGAACTGTGGGCTCCTGAAATTCTTCATGACCCAAGTCTGAGAGCTAATCTAGGGCTCCTACAATACTTGATCAATGTATGGGACATTGATCAAGAAAGATTCATCATTCATGACCAGGAACTGGAAATAGAAGTCTCTAATATCTACTTCATAACTAGATTATCGCGGAGGGGAGAGCAACCACTAATGACATGTACTTGGGCCCTTGGAGAGAGCATGGGCATGTTGATAGATAGAGTTTGTCATGGAGCAAGGAAAGCACATAAGAGTGGCAAGATAGAGAATCATATAATGCCTGAATTACCATTGAGGGTAGTGCTTCATACCATTACTTGGGCTATCGGATCTTAGGATCCCTACGAAGCCACAAATACTCAGCTCCAACTAGTTGTAGATTGCATGGCTCCGAAAATCTTCAATTGGGCGGAAGCAGTGACAATCAACATGAAATGCCAGCTAACCAAATGTAAAGATGGTAAGCTGAAGCAATTTGGGTATGGGTCCATCTTGATACCATTCATCCTAGAACGATTATCGATATTCCAGAGTCAGGAAGTGATTGTACCCATTGTTGGGTCAATTTACTGGGTAAATTAACACAAGCATTTAATTATCAATCTGGGTCTGTAGAACTTAGAAGCAACTCCAAAATATATGGATTTCAACCACAGTCAAGTTTAGAAGATGAATTATTGATGATTAGGGAAATGCATATTACAAATATAAATATAACTTAATTAAATTCTAAACAATAGATCAAGATACATGAAATAATAATTGAAGAGGCTCTTTTCTAAGAGGTCTTGGTTGTCCTTCATCATTGATTTCATTCTATCATTAATGCTATTATGAAAACAGGAATTCAAGAAAAAGCAAGAAAAGATAAATTAAAATTTCTAAACAATAGATCGAGATACATGAAATAATAATTGAAGAGGCTCTTTTCTAAGAGTTCCTAGTTGTCCTTCATCATTGATTTCATTCTATCATTAATGCTATTGTGAAAACAGGAATTCAGATTTAAAAAAAAAAAAAAGGAAGAAGAAGAAGAAGAAAAATATGAATCTTTGTTGTGAACTTTTAATCATAGTTTTGAACTCTTAATCAGATAGAAGAAGTATTTAACATAAATATTGGTTTGTCTCTTCGTATGCAAAAAAGAAACAAGATTAATATTCATAGGCAATCAAAGCATGTAAAGGCATGCAAAGATAAACAAGTCAAACATAAGCAACTAATTCAGAAATTGCAACTACGAAATGAACTAAGAAGTGCACTTAGCTCAGTGTGGGGGCCCTCCACCCTTGCCTCACACACTGAAGGTAAACTAAGCTACTTAAGACTTCAAGCAATCAACCAGCATGTAACAGTATCAAAATATGATAGAACAGAACTTCAATTATGTCTCCAAGTCTCAGAAATAATAATAATAAGTCATACAAGTTCCATTCTACTCTACCTGGAGAAAGAGAACTCCTATTTATACATGAGCTCTTTGAAAACAAGATAATAAACTCATAATTAAAAATCCACTCTTCTCTAAACCAATATCCCTATAATTAAAAAATATGATCCCTTCAAATCCTCACTCTTCTCTCACAAATCTTGGATAAGATATGTTATCTGAATCTCCATGATCTTCTCCTTGGAATCTTCCATGATCTTCTCCTTGAAATCTCCATGATCTTCTCCTTGGAATCTCCATGATCTTCTCCTTAGAATAACCTTGAACAATTATCCTTTGAATTATTGAAATGGTGGAGCAAATATTCAAGACGATTTTGAATAATTCTTCCAAATAATCCTACACATTTATAAAGATCATCCACATTTAAGATAATAGTGAAATATGTCAATTTTCCAATAATTAATCACACATTCTCTAATAATATTAAAATTAAATAAATTGGAAAATAATGAGGTGAACCCATGGAAATGGTATGATGAATGGTTAAATGAGGTGATGGAATGTGAGAAATGGCGAAGATAAACATGATGAAAATGTGACAATTACGAGACCCAACATACCCGCAAACTGAACTTGTTGCATGTCCTCATGCAACCTTACATGGATAAAAACTTTTGGCTTTGCTTGATTTTGGTTTCTAACAATGTATCATTCCAGGATGTAAAATACATGTACTGCAACTGATTTTTTCTATGGTTGGTTCTTGTGTTAACAACCATGAATATAACAAATGTTGGTTCTTGTGTTAACAAAATTTATTTATTTTTTCTTCTCTTTTTTAACACATGTACTGAAAATGATAAGTCATGTACTGGAAATGATAAGTCATTGATATGCATAAGAAAACCTTTTCTCATATTTTTGAATCATGCCAAAATAGATATCAATGTATTTGAATCAATTACAATGAAGTGTAGTTTGGAAGAGTCATATTGGTCGACAATATGTGAGATGATGAATGGAATGAAATGGTTATGAATATTCCTCCGCCAAACTGAAGATGTGTTGTGTTTACGAAAAGGTGAAAGCTGATGTAATATGGCGAGGGATTTTTCAAGTTCATTTACTTTCAACATGTAAGAAAATTGTTTGATTAAAAAATATAAAATAACATACCTTCACTTACCCAAACAGTTGATGAACTATGCAATATGAATGTATCTATTTTTGCTGCTTCCAAATATACAAAATTTCATGCTTATTTGTATGAGAGAATATTCCGTGTTGCTAGATTAGGAAAATATCGTGGTGTTGGATCATGTGAATATCAGGCTGTTGGATGAAGTGAAGGAAAATGTATTTTTGCTAGGTTGTATGAATCTGAAGATGATGTCTGAAAGTGGAACTGTCATACTCTCATATGGCTGAAGGAATGTTGTCGCAACTACTGATGGAGTCATGAAAAATATATAGGCTTCAACTGCTTCAAAAATCCAATGGTACAATTATAGTCATGCGAATCAATGTGTCGGTGTTGATCATGAAAAGAAGTCATTGGATTACCGACCATTAATGGATGTCATTAACTAATGCGAGGCAAACTCACCATTGATGTCAATGAGTTCCAAGGTAACCTAGTACATCTTGCGAAGCACGATTAAATGATTTGATGTTGAGCCACTTGCAATATCCAACGATAAAGGGATATTGATGTATTCCCATGACTGTTGGTGAGAGAACGTTTCATTAGGGTATACAAGCCTCAAGGTACTAATGATGACTCTAGTCTCCATCCCAGATAAAGTGTTGAAGTTGATGGCTCGAGACTTGTTGAAAGGTGGGCCTTAAGGAATCCCACATCAGTCAACGCAAGTTTGTACAAAATGATTGGTAGGAATCTAGATGAAAAGATCTCAGAATCAGGCAGTGTATATGGTAGGGAAATGTAATCATGTAAAGAGAGCTTGGGATTTTTATTGACAAGGAAAAATGAACTAAAAAATAAGAATGAAATGATGTATGCAGTTCAGAAAAATAGGCATGTATGAAGTCATGAAGGATAAGGAAATGGAAGATGGCTACAACATTGGGATGATTAAGGTGCTTAGAAGGAAAAATGTGAGTAAACATATCATGACACAAAAGGGTTTTTGTGTAGTGTTAAATGTCATGATATGTGCAATGAAGAATTAGTTCCTTCAAGCATCCAATGATGCATGTTTCATTGTGATTTCGAAAAATCACTTTTGCATTAGATCATCTTCAATTCTGAAAAAATTAGCACCATTCCTGCATAAAAATTGTGTGGAATATCAACCCTATCCGAATTTTTCCCTGATAGATTGAATTTTTTTCTGGCATTCTCTACCTCCCCTAAATTGAGATAGAGTGATGCAAGTCTGTGGTGAGCCCAGGGATAGGAAGGATCCAATCTGATTGCATCTTGGAATTCTGATACTGCCTCTACAAATCGCCCAAGCCCAGTGAGTGCAGCAGCCCTGCTACTTCTCTAAGGTACACTTCCGAGAGACAGCGAAATAACCCTATCATACAGAGCCAATGCTTCTACAAAATGGCCATTTTTTATTAATCATTTGTTGCATTATTCACATCCTTTGGATCTGTACTCGACATAGCCTGCTTCAGAAACAAGCCCTCTCTTTAACATTTCCGTGAGAGAAGGAGCCGCCATTCTTGCTTCAATTTTGTAGGTTTCTTGATTGGACACTGATGATAGAAGTTGTTAATGTTATGAAGACCAGTGTTGTCTGTTGTGGTGGCACGATCAGGTTGCAGGATAATATGGCCAAGTACCAAATGGAAGAGGTTGCAGAACCTTGTGTGGGGGAATGTGAAGAATACGAGAACTATGTACAACTTCCATAACTTTCCGTGCTCTGGAATTCATGAAAATGGCCTACTTGGCACAATGAACAGGTTTTCAAGCCAGCATTGCAGGTTCTGGAAATAAATTTTCACTTGGTTTCCTTCATTCTCTCCATGGATTCGATAAATGCCTCCTGTTTAGCAAGTGCTTCCTTCAATGCCTTCTTAGTTGCTTCCATCTCAGTTTCTAAAGCATGAATCCGACTTGTAGAAAAATTCAATAATTACTCCTTTTTTTTGGCATCTAAGGACACTTTTCACTAACCTCATTGACCTTATCTTCTAACTCCTGAAGATTAATTTACTAGTTTTACAGGATATGATGGCGAAATGTGGGATAAGTTTCATTGTTCTGAGGCTGAGTTCTTAGGCGATGTTTTAGCAATTGCAATTTTTTTTAATTCAAATGGGGATGAGCTTGACCTTAATCCTTAGTGCCATATCCTTATCACCATAAAATCCTACTATCTATGAGAGAAATCACATTTTTGAAGGATCAGATCCCAATAATATCTTTTAAATGGTGCATTCTACCCGTAAAATTTGCGTAGAACACAAATTGATGGAGTTAGAAACTGCAATTACATCATTGATAATTTTTAGTTTTCCAAATCCCATAAGTCGTAGGCTCGAATCATAGGCAAAAAAAATTTAGCAAGTTGTTAGTTCAAATCTTCGCATTTGCTCCTTTTCGTGAATTTTTCATTCATTGGATGGAGGCTGATGATGGAAATGGAAGAGTCCTGAGTAACATTATTATAGAGTGGTATTCCATCAGGGAAACAACGCCAATAGAAGTTAGGTCGAGGTCGACCAAATGCATCTTTTATTGAATCAGTGATGACTGATGTAATGAGCACTACAAATAGAAAACCCAATATGGCATGGTGCAAGTCATTAAGAGCTTTCTTGCAAATATAGTGAATGGAAAAATCAAATATTGGCAATAATATTGCATATATAGGCACAACCCAAAAAGGAACAGTATTGGATTACGAATTTAAATGTTTTTTTTTCATTTTTTTATTGCTTTAATTTGTTTTTAATTGTTTTAATTTTTATTTTTTTATTTGAATGAGTTTTTTATTTTTTTACAAATCTAAAAAAAAAACTGAACCTTATCCTAAGAAAAATTGTTAGTTTAAAAAAAAAAAAGAATTAATAATATAAATATTATTCTTATTATGTGAGATTTTGTTGAATTTTTATTTATTTTTTAATTAAAAAAACTAAAATTTAGAAAGAAACTAAATTTTCTCTAAACTTAGAAATTTTTATAGAATTTTTTTTAACAAATGGACACAGTGATTTGAAAATTTAAAGATGTTTTTAGATGACTAAAAATGACTACTGTGGATATTTCGAGTCTTACTTCTGAAAAACTACACCAAAAAAATCTCCAATCTAGAATTTAAAGATGTCTTTAATCAAACATATTGCAAACCTCAGTTTATTCATTCTTGAAAATGTTTATTGGCAGCCTACTTTTTGATCCTCGAGACCATGTGAAAACGTAGGAGGAGAGCATACTTATTTAAAACTGAAGAGAATAATATCTTACCTACTCTATTGCAGAAAGAAAGAAAAAAAATATTTTCAAGTATAGGAAAATTTCCAATGCATCCATCTGTGTAACAAGATGAGAATTAAACTCACATCCAAGTTCGAAAAATATACTTTAATAAATTCTTGGACATGAAAATTTATCTGCTCATAAGGATTTGATGAGAAAGAACATTGAAAAACAGAGTGGTATTGTGACCAAGTTTTAAGATGATATTCGTTTGCTTGGGGCTCGTTAGTTGTCATGTCACAAAATTCTTCAAGTGTCACTTGTTCAAAATATGGAATGCAAGGGGTATCTTATGATGCTAGAAGCTCTTCAATTTCAGGTTCTAGTGTTTGATCATCATCGCATGTGATCCATGACTCATTCATCTCCTCACTAGAAGAAGATTCTAAGTCTTCCTCTTGTGGATCCTCTTCATCGACGCTTTGTTCCTCTCCCAACTTCTGAATTGAAGATTCATCCCTAGTGATCACTCTAGATTGTGGACAAGGATTTAAGAAGATCCTTGTCGTGACATACCCTCCAAATGGATTCTTTAACATCATGTATTTTTAGATCTTGTTGGGCAAATGGATTTTTTTTTTTTGATGGGGGTTTTGTTTAATACATCTACTCTTCTAATCTCTATCCTAGGCATAAGAAAACTTAACTAAAAGAAATATGAGGTTTTTGTCATTTTTGTTTTTTTTATGTGTTTTCTAAACAATCTTCATAATTGACTATGTTGAAGTATGCTTCCCCGGCAACGGTGCCAAATTGTTGGGTCAATTTATTGGGTAAATTAACATGAGCATTTAATTGTTAATCCGGTTTTGTAGAACTTAGAAGCATCTCCAAAATATATGGATTTCAACCACAGTCAAGTTTAGAAGATGAATTATTGATGATTAGGGAAATGCATATTACAAATATAAATCTAACTTAATTAAATTCTAAACAATAGATCAAGATACATGAAATAATAATTGAAGAGGCTCTTTTCTAAGTGGTCCTATTTTTCCTTCATCATTGATTTCATTCTATCATTAATGCTATTGTGAAAACAAGAATTCAGGAAAAAGCAAGAAAAGATAAATCTAATTTATAAACAATAGATCTGTTAGAAAATTATATATTACAGAGCAATGCAACACATAAAATATGCAGAAAATACAAGCACAAAAAACATATAAAACTAGAGAGACACAAATATACGTGGTTCATCCATTTTGGGCTACGTCCACCCCGAACAGATAATCCTTCCTTTCTATTATCTAGCAAAATGAAGAGACACAACCTACAGCAGATTCGTTGTAATATCCTATGTTCCTTCTCACAGTCTCCCTATCTATTTCTCGCTCTGAGAATACTCATACAATACATAGCCCCAATACAATGCCCTCTTACAAGTGAGGGGTCGCCTTCTAGGGCAAAAAACCCTAAAATAAACATAACTTCTACCTTCAGATCATCTGCCTAATGGATGGACCAGATTGACTAGAAATTACTATACTTTTACAAGGCAATTTTACATATGTTTTTAGCTTCGGGGGTGCTGCCCTCGAAACCCCTGTCGGGGGACTGCTGGCCCCTGGGCCCTGCGGGGGGGGACAAGTCCCCCCCGCACCCCCCCGCTGCAAGGGTGTATATTTTTCCTAGCGTATACATCCGGCTAAACACGAGGATCTCTGAATCAGGATGAAAATCAGGCTCCACACCCAACAATCTCCCACTTGGAGACTGATTGTAGCAACTCCACCATTGCTTCATTTGCTGGACAATGACTCCTCTTTGGACCTGGTTGTTTCCCATCTTCATCATCATCCTTGAAGACCAATTGAAACTGATCATATTCTTAGTTTCTCCCCGGTTACAACTTTTGTAAGCATATATGCAGGATTCTGGCTAGTGTGTTTATTTTCCAGCTTCAACTATCCATCTTCCAATACGGACCGTATGAAATGGTACTTGAGCTATATGTGTTTAGTCCTAGAATGAAATGTTGAGTTCTTTTCAAGATGAATGGCACTTTGGCTATCAATTTACAACATGCCCATATGATGCTTCTTACCCAATTCATCCATAAACCTTTGTAACCAAATCATTTCTTTACTCGCCTTTGTAGCAGCAACATACTCTACTTATGTTGTTGAAAGTGCAACAACACTTTTGATTTTTGAAACCCAACTGAAAGTTGTTCCACCTACAGTAAATACATATCCTATAGTGCTCCTCATGTTATATCTGCATCAACATATCCTTGTACAGCAATGTTCGAACCACCAAAGCATAATTCTTTATTTATGGTACCTCTCAAATATCTGAGAATTCATTTCACTGCCATCCAATGTTCTTTTCCTGGATTGTTCATGTACCTGCTTACAACTCCCACTGCATGTGCAATATTAGGCCTTGTGCAGACCATTTCATACATTAAGCTTCCAATTGCTGATGCATATGGAACTTTAGACATATAGTCTATTTCTTCTTGGGTCTTGGGGCACATCTCCTTACTAAGTTTGAAATGGCTAGCAAAAGGTGTACTAATTGGTTTTTCATTCTGCATATTAAATCTTTTCAACACCTTTTGTATGTACTCATTCTGAGACCGTGTTAATTTACGATTTTTCCTGTCTCTAGTTATTCTCATACCAAGGATTTGTTTTGCAACTCCAAAATCCTTCATTGCAAATGAATTTGCCAATTTTCTTTTGAGCATATTTATTTCCTGCATGTTAGACCCTGCAACAAGCATGTCATCTACATACAATAATAATATAATATAGCTACCATCATTTTTCTTTTTCAGATAAACACAATGATCAGAGTGACATCTAGTATAACCTTGTTCAAACATGAACTTGTAAAATTTTAGATACCACTGCCTTGGAGCCTGTTTTAATCCATACAAGCTCTTCTTTAGCCTGCACACTAATTTTTCTTTCCCTTTGACCTCATATCCTTTTGGCTACTCCATATAGATCTCTTCCTCCAAATCTCCATGGAGAAATGTTGTCTTTACATCTAACTATTCAAGATGTAAATCTTCCACTGCTATAAGACTTAAAATAGTTCTGATTGAAGTCATCTGAACAACAGGAGAAAATATTTCATCAAAATCAATACCTTTATTTTGTGCAAACCCCTTCACCACAAGTCTAGCTTTGTACCTTTGTTTTCCTCCATCTTCTTCCTTCAGTCTATAAACCCATTTATTCTGCAATGTAGTTTTACCTGCAGGCAACCTGACTAAGTCCCAAGTCTGGTTATGCATTAAGGAGTCCATCTCTTCTTCCATGGCTAGCTCCCACTTCTTCATGCTTTCAACCTGCATTGCTTCTTCATAACATTCAAGTTCACCAGAATCGGTCAACAATAAATAATATAATGAAGGAGAGTATTGTTCAGGGGGTCTACTTATCCTGGTAGATCTTATAACACCACTTTTAGGTGTTTGAGGTGCATGATGTTGTTGTGGTGGTTGCTGCTGCAGTGGTTGTTAATTATTATTATTTTCAAGCACCTTTACGTTTTCAGATATCTCATCAAGAACCGCGTATTCCTTGCTTTCTTTTTCCTGTTTCTTTTCCTGCAACTGATTCTTATACAAGACCTTTTCATTGAATATTACATCCTGTTTGCTCTTAATGATTTTGTGATTTGCATAATCATATAAGTGATAACCAAATCATTAACACCATATCCAATAAAGGTACATTTCTTTGATTTTGCCTCAAGCTTTGTTTTGTTTTCTTTATTAATATGGACAAATGCCTCACAACCAAAAGGCTTTAAAAAAGAGTAGTTTATCTTTTTACCTGTCCATGCTTCCTCTGGAATACCACCATCCAAGGAACTTGAAGGCCCTCTGTTTATTAGATAAACAGCAGTATCTACAGTATCTGCCCAAAATTATAAAGGCAATCATGTTCATCCTTTCTGACACACCATTTTCTTGTGGTGTTCTTGGAACTATCTTCTCTCTGTGAATTCCATGCTCTGAACAGTACCTATCAAACTCTTTGATGCAATATTCACCTCCATTGTCTGATCTAAGACACTTCAACTTCTTTTTCGTCTCAATCTCAACCAAAGCTTTCCATTTCTTGAAATTATCAAATACATCAGATTTATTCTGAATACAATAAATCCAAGTTTTTTTAGTTGCATCATCACATAATAACAAGAGCCACTGAGAGATGATACTTGAGAAAGTCCCCATACATATGTATGCACAAGCTCTAATTTTTCAATCTTCTTTTGTTTCCCAACTCTGAGAAATCTGACTCTCTTCTGTTTTCCATAAATGCAATTCTCACAGAAATCCAAATCAACATTCTTCAAACCTAGCAACAAATTTCTTGAGTGAAGAATCTTCATCCCCTTATCACTCATGTGTCTGAGCCTATGATGCCATAATGTTTCATCTGCTTCTTTAGAAGTCAAATAATTAACAGAGTTAGAAATATCATTGCATAAATACAATGTACCAACCTTTTCGCATTTTGTTATTACCAGGGCTCCTTTGGTGACCTTCCAAGTTTTATCTGTGAAAGTAGTCACACAACCTTCACTGCCTAACTACCCTGTTGAAATTAGGTTTTTCTTCAGATCTGGAACATGCCTTACCTCCTTTAATAGCCATTGGTTTCCATTCTACGTTTTTACAATAAATTTACCCATTCCAACAATTTTACAGGGTTTATCATCACCCAAATGGACTTGTCCAAAATCTCCTTGAACATAGTCATGAAAATATTTGTTATCATGTGTGGCATGGAATTAGGCCCTTGAATCTATCACCCAGGAATCAGTAACATTTTCGAAATAAATAATCAAAGCATATTGTAACACATCACCTGTCACATTTTCTTCATGATTTTTTTCTTGCTGTGAGTTTCCTTCTTTTCCCTTCCGAGATCTACAGTCTTTCTTTAGGTGTCCTTTCTTTCCGCATTTCCAGTACACTATCCTCAATTTGGACTTGGATCTGCCTTTCCTTGATTTACTACTATATCCTGAGCTCTTTCCTCTTTCCATTATTCTTCCCCTAGACTCTGCACTCAAAGCATTACCTGATGTCTCACCAGAGCTTTTCTGTCACATTTCCTTGCTAAGGATAGCACCGACAACATCATCAAAATTTAAAGTACTAGATCCGGAGACAAAGTTACTAATGGCCATAACTAAACCATTCCAGCTTTCTGGCAATGAGCACAAAAATAAAATAGCCCTAACTTCATCATCAAATATTACCCCTACATAACTTAACTGACTAGTAACTGTATTAAAATCATTTAAATGGTCTACAACAGATCCACCTTCTGACATCTTCATATTAAATAAACGTTTCATAAGAAATACCTTGTTTGAGGCCGAGGGTTTTTCATATAATTTCACCAACGCCTTAATCAAACCCTCTGTTGTTGTTTCCTTTTAGATATTGAAGGCTACCGATGCCGCGAGGCACAACAATATTGTTCCGAGTGCCTTTCTATCGATAATCTCCCATTCTGTATCTATCATAGCCGTCAGCTTCTTTGTTTTTCCACTCAATGGTAGATACAGATCTTTCTGATACAGATAATATTCCATCTGAATCTTCCACAGTGGGAAGTTTTGGTCATTAAATTTCTCGACCCTAAACTTACCATCTTCCACCATTGCTCCCACTCAAACCAGGAACCCTTATTTCCTGGAAGTTTATCAGCCAAATAGACCTTCGAATTTGATACCAGTTGTTAGAAAATTATATATTACAGAGAAATGCAACACATAAAATATGTTGAAAACACAAGCACAAAAAACACATAAAACCAGAGAGACACAAATATACGTGGTCCACCCAGTTTGGCCTACGTCCACCCCGAACAGCTAGTTCTTCCTTTCTATTATCCAGCAAAATGAAGAGACACAACCTACAATAGATCTGCTATAATATCCTCTATTCCTTCTCACAATCTCCCTATATTTTTCTCACTCTGAGAATACTCATACAATACACAACCCTAATACAATGCCCTCATACAAGTGAGGGGTTGCCTTCTAGGGAAAAAAACCATAAACATGCCAGATTGACTAGAAATTACTATACTTTTACAAGGCAATTTTACATATGTTTTAGCTTCGGGGGCGCGGCCCCCCAAACCCCATCGAACAGATCAACGGCCCTGGACCACCCCGGGCGGTTAGAGCAAGTCCTTTGCTGTTTTGTGAAGGTGTATGTTTTCACCAGGGTATACATCTAGCTAAACACGAGGATCTCTGAATCAGGATAAAAATCAGGCTCCATACCCAAAAATCTCCCACTTGGAGACTGATTGTAGCAACTCCACCATTGCTTCATTTGTTGGACAATGACTCCTCTTTGGACCTGGCTATTTCTCATCTTCATCATCATCCTTGAAGACCAATTGAAACTGATCATATTCTCATTTTCTCCCTGGTTACAACTTTTGTTAGCATATATGCAGGATTCTGGCTAGTGTGTATATTTTCTAGCTTCAACTATCCATCTTCCAATACTGACCGTATGAAATGGTACTTGAGCCGTAAGATATACTTGAGCTACCCCCGAAAACCCCGCTAGGGGACTGCTGGCCCTCGGACCCCGCGGGGGGGAACAAGTCCCCCCCGCACCCCCCCCCCACCCTCCCGGCGGCAAGGGTGTACAACTTTCCTGGGACATACATCCAGCTAAAACAAGGATCTCTGAATCAAGATGAAAATCAGGCTCCACACCCAACAAGATTAAGATACATGAAATAATAATTGAAAAGGCTCTTTTCTAAGAGGTCCTGGTTGTCCTTCATCATTGATTTCATTCTATCATTAAAGCTATTACGAAAACAGGAAGTCAAAAAAAGAAGAAGGAAAAGATGAATCTTAGTTTTGAGCTCTTCATTAGAGTTTTGAACTCTTAATCAGATAGAAGAAGTATTTAACTTAAATATTGGTTTGTCTCTTCGTATGCAGAAAAGAAACAAGATTAAGATTCATCAGCAATCAAAGCATGTAAAGGCATGTAAAGATAATCAAGTCAAACATAAGCAACCAATTCAGAAATTGCAGCTATGTAACAAACTAAGAAGTGCACTTAGCTCGGTGTGGGGCCCTCCACCCTTGCCTCACACACTGAAGGTAAACTCAACTAATTAATACTTCAAGAAATCAACCAACATGTAACAGCATCAAAATATGATAGAACGGATCTTCAATTATGTCTCCAAGTCTCAGAAATAATAATAATAATTCATACAAGTTCCATTCTACTCTACTTGGAGAAAAAGCACTCCTGTTTATACATGAGTGCTTTGAAAACAAGATAAGCAACTCATAATTACAAATCCACTATTCCCTCAACCAATATCCCTATAATTACAAAATATGATCCCTTCAAATCCTCACTCGTTTCTCACAAATCTTGGATAAGATATGTTATCCAAATCTCCATGATCTTCTCCTTGGAATCTTCCATGATCTTCTCCTTGGAATCTCCATGATCTTCTCCTTAGAATAATATTGAACAATTATCCTTTGAATTATTGAAATGGTGGAGGAAATATTCAAGAGTATTTTGAATAATTCTTCCAAATAATCCTACACATTTATAAATCTCATCCACATTTAAGATATTAGTGAAATATGTCAATTTTCCAATAATTAATCACACATTCTATAATAATATTAAAAATAAATAAATTAGAAAATAATGAGGTGAACCCATGGAAATGGTATGATGAATGGTTAAATGAGGTGATGGAATGTGAGAAATGGTGAAGATAAACATGATGAAAATGTGACAATTACGAGACCCAACACCCATGTCACCAGCACGAGAGCCACAGATGGTCTATTGGGTTGAGCGGATGCCTCGATCAGGAGGTGGGAAACACATGTCATGGAGACCAGATTTCTTTGACTAGTTGAGCTAACAACTCATCATGGTGGAGGACTGACCGTATACCGGCACCGATTTCAAGGGTGATCTAGATCTTCCACTACAAGAAGGGGACAACTGGGACAAGGACATAGGTAAAACCCATTTTTTGGATTTTTATGAGTGTTACGAATTTTTTGGTTTTCATATATATGTGTTCTGATATTTTATCATGTGTTGCAGATGTTGGACCAGAGAGACCCGCGGGGATTTCCCCAATAGCTCGGAGGGTCCCAAGAGATTTTGAAGTGGCCCCTCATGGCGAGGGAAGTGATGAGGAAGAAATTGCATATAACTTGGAGGGACTCACAAGAAAGATCCTGGACTACATGATATTTGAGGACATTCCTTGTGCTTACTAGTGGCACATTGTAGGAGTTTCTAACTGCATCCATTGACTACTGAGATTTGTTGTACGATTAGTGATGTGTTATCATGAGCACTATGTTTATTAGACTCCTAGGTTACACCTAGGTTTCATTTACGCATATTTTTGAGAGCAATAGCATCACGAGAGGATATACTCAAAACACATATATTTTTTAACTATGTTGTATGACCCGTCTGAAAAAAGTGATATATATATACATATATATATATATATATATATATATATATATATATATATATATATATATATATATATATATATATATATACTATGTGATGATGATTTATTTTACAAATTCCACAAATTTCTATCTAATACAATATTGGTTATTGCATCAGTTAATGTATTCATGATTCTGGGAATATGCTGATATGTAATATAATCAAAATTCCTTTCTAACAAATGAACACGTAAATAAATCCTTAAAATCTGAGGGTTTATGACAAAATAATGCTCATTGAGCTGGAGAACAGCAAGCTGAGAGTCTAGGTTTACAATTAATTCATGAATGTCGAGGGCTATAGCTTTAGTTAGAAGTTTGATAACTGCACTATATTCAACGACATTTTTATTTGCACATCCTAGAAAATTCCTTGAAGGTCTTCTAACTCACTGTTAGGATCATAAATTACCGAAGCCGCGGAGGATAGGTTCCAAGTACTATGGGAGGCACCGTCCACGAAACTAACATAAGGAGTGACAGACATCTACACAGTAAGAAAATAAATAATAGGCAAGAAAAACTGCCTGCAAAGCACACCAAGCCAAAAATGTACAAAAATGAAAAACACACTTATGTACAAAAAAAAAATGCATGAAAGAGTCATGCATAATATTTTTGAGATACAACCCATTTTGGGGTTGATCCAGGGGATAGCCTTCATAATCAATAAGCTCATAGGGCCCATTCTTCAAAACATGTTTGATAATGTAGGGCCCATGCCACATGGGTTCGAATTTACCTACCCCCAGCTTATCATGAGCTTGGTCATACAAGAGGACAAAGTCTCCTTCTACGAAAGTACAAGGAGAAACGGTCTGGTCAAAGTGGGTTTTGGCCCTCTTTTTCTGTGCTTCTATGACTAGAGCAGTGCAGTGGAGAATTTCATCAAGCCTCTCCAAATATAGAAGATGTTCTTCCTCTGGGAAATTATTCAGCAGTAATTCGATAGCTATCTTGAGTGAAGGAATTTCACATTCAATCGGAAGGGTAGCTTCCAGACCATAAACAAGTTAAACTAGTGTGAATCCAGTTGCATCCTTTACCAAGGTTCGGTAAGCCCAGAGAGCTGAGAACAACATGAGCTGCCAATTGGGCTTGTGCATACCAATAGTACGCTGAAGTATAATGACTAAAAAAATTTTCATGGCTTCGACCTGGCCATTGGCCTAGGGGTAGTACGGCATTGAGCTACCCTGACGCAGACCCAATTGAGTAGTCACGTCATCCATGATATAATGGTAAAAATGGGAGCCATGGTCGGTGACAATGGCTTGAGGGACTCCAAACCTGGTAATCATGTGATTGAAGAGAAATTGGGCAGTCGTCTTACTGTCAGCTATGAGTGTAGGCATTGCTTTGGCCCATTTAGTGAAGTAGTCCATGGCTACAATAATATAACCATGACCCCTGGTCAAATTAGGGTTACACGTCATAAAATCGATAACCCACTTCACAAAGGGACCAACAGTAATGACAGGATGGAGGTGAGTGGGAGGCGCATGCATCTTGCACTAGTATATCTGGCACTCGTGACATTTATGTACATCGAGGATACAATCTTTGAAAATGGTAGGCCAGAAATACCCGACACAAAGAATTTTTTGAGCAGTAGCATACCCAGACATGTGACCACCACATGCACCAGAATGGCAGTCATTAAGGACTTTTTCAGCTTCCTCCAGGGTTAAACACCGATGAAGGACGAAATCAGCTCCGATGCGATATAAATTATCTCCAACTATACGATAGGGTTGTGAATGATGATGGAGCCGATGAGCATATTTCATCAACTCGAATTGGAAAGTATAAGTATGGAGATAAATGATGATATCACCGTACCATGGATCGAGGGTTCTAATCAGGAAAAGAGTATCTTCTGGAATGCATTCCTTAAAACCGGAGGGAGTAGAGGCAGGGGGTAAAGAGTAGATCAGCTCAGCAAAACCAACGACTTCTTCAATTTGGCGGAAGTGAACTCCAAATAGAACCCTTGGAGGATAACTATCCAATTAGAGTACTTCCCCATAGCAATTTTCGAGTTAAAATATAGGTCTTGGGTTTGTAATCAAAAATCACGGTTGTATTACGGAGTAAAATATAATGGCGGAAATGTTGGAAAACTTTAACAATTGCCAACGCCAATTTTTTTACATGAGCATAACGCGTTTCAATGTCAAGAAGATTGCGGCTAAGATAACAGATGACATTCTCATCACCATCTTCATCATCTTGTACCAGAACCATGGCAATAGTGCTAAAAGTGGCAACCAAATAGAGTGAATAATAGTGATGATAATTTGGAGGACGCAAAAGAGGAGCATTCAAAAGCATGGTCTTCAGTGCATTGAAAGAATTTTGGGCAATCTCATCCCATAGGAACATGATGCCTTGCTTAAGAAATTTCGTAAAACATTTGGCTACCTCAACATGGTTCGGTATGAAATGACACAGGAAAATAGATTTCCTTGCAAACTCTGCAACTAGTGTAAAGAGGAAGGGGACGGGAGTTTGATGATAGCTTTGAACTTAAGAGGATCAAGATGGATACCGTATTTAGAAACAAAAAAACCAAGTAGTTTGTTAGAATCAATGTAGAAGACATATTTGTGCAGATTAAGCCAAATGTTGTAGCATTTACATCGAATAAAAATTTAACGGAGGTGTTTCGGGTGGTCCCGACGTTTAGCGGAATGAGACAGAAGGTCATCTAGGCAAGGTTGAAAAAAGTGCTTAATATCGTGAAAAGCATACGAAATTTCTCTTTGGAACGTGGAACTAGAATTTTTAAGGAAAAAAGGGAGCTTATTATACGCGAAATTTCCCCATGGACAGATGAAGGTGCTTTTAGGTTGATTAGTCGATAGTATATTAATATGGTTATAACTAGAGAACTCGTCCATTAGGGAAAAAATCTCACTCCCAGCACATTCGTCAATGATCTGGTCAACGAAGGGAGTGGGATAGTTATCCTTTGGACAAGCATGATTGATATTGTAGTAATCCACAAAAACTTGAATAGTGCCCTGCTTTTTATCCACGGGGAAAATGTTAGAGACCCAATCTATCAATGGGATCGGATAAATGAAGCCTACTTTGAGAATTTTTCCAACTTCTCCCTTTATGGAATTTTCCTTTCTAGGGTGCACAGGACAAAGACGTTAGCGAACAGGTTTCACATTAGGGTAAGTAGGGATCTTGTGCACAACTATACTTGGATCAATGCTAGGAATTTCCTCATAGGACCAAGTGAAAACGTCTCAAAATTCATGGAAGAGACTAGTATAGACTTCGATCTCATCAGGAGAATAGGTCACCCCAATGTGGATGTTCTTGACAACCCCCAGGTTAACGGAGATTTCAATAGGCATCGTCTGTGTGATATTCACCATGTTTCCTTCTGCAAAAAAATCATGTGTAAAAATATGCATTTGAAGCGGTTGGGAAGGAGATTGGGAAGAAAAATTCTCAAGACAAGTAGAAGTTGCCCCAAGACTAGGAAAAAAGGAGGAACAATGATGACTATCATCCCAAAGAGGATCCTCGAGAGACATGGTTTCCATGATGGCTTCATCAGTTGGAAATGTCTCGTTCAAGGTATTTGGATAATCCAAAGCACCGAGCCAAGCGGATTGAGAATACGTGTCGAGAGGCATACTTGAAGAAGTATGGTCAGAAGGAGAAGTCGAAGCCGAGATGACCTCACAATAATCAATATCTATCGGGATTCATGAAATTATGTCACCAAACGAATCAACCTAATCAGGCGAAGGGATGATCCAGGGATCAGAAGAAGTGGAGATCATATTGATCCAGGGATCCTAGCCCCACACTTTCATAAGGCATGGGAATGTGGTCTACATACGTAACGTTTCTCTCCAAATAAGTGGAAGTGAAAAAGGATAATTGATCAACAATGATAATCTTTCCTTCGTGTAGGAAACCAAGACCACAAAATATAGTGGACAGTATGCATAGCATGGTGTGAGTCCAACTGCGACCGAGGAGGATATTATAGTTGAGTTTGGCGTCAACGAATTTTACCTTTACATTAACCATTTTTCCTTCCAACGTGATAGGTAAGATGGTGAGGATACCGAGAGGGCGAGATTCCCTTCCGTCGAAGGCCTTTAAAGCGTCTAGAGACTGGTTAAGGGCTGGAGAGCCAATGGCTTTCCAACATGCAACAAACATGATGCAAGTAGATGCACCTTCGTCTACGACTGCTCGATGGATATTCTTACCATTAATCCCGACTTGGATAATTAAATCAATTTGGTGAGGGATACTCAGGATGAAGTTTTCCAAATCAAAAGTGATAAGGCTTGAATCGGCAGGGTCAACCCCTTAGATAGTGGATAACAAAGCCTTCCATTGTGACGGACAACCCTGAAGTACCTCCAGCACAGAAATAGCAGATGGTGCCTGAGCCAAATCCTAAACAATACTGTAATGTCGAGCGGCATGAGCATTCAGGTTATAGGAGGACTTACAGAGCACTCCTTTGGAAGGTGTCCATATAACGGGCTCAGAACTAGGCCTTTCAATATGAAGAGGGCCAGAAGTAGGCGGGGGGGGAGGACCATATATATTTTCTTTCCCTATCGCTTGACATGGTTCAGTATAATCTTTTGATCTGGAGCAATATATATTGGTGCAGCACCATTCATCATGAAAAATTGCGAGCCAAAAGGGGTGGAGGACTGGGGTTGCTCCACCATTTGAGTTTGTTGTGTCGGGAATGGTTCCTTAAGAATATTTGGAGTTCCTTGGGTGCCTTTGAGTAGTCGGCTCACTTCAGCCCATCGTGCATAGTCCTTGGTGTAATGCTCATTGTCACATATCAGACAAGGATGATTCATTTTATGTTTTGAGCCATAATCAGTATTGGTTTTAGGATAACCCTATTTTGGGGTATCATATTTGGCCTTGCCTTACCCTTCTGCTTACCTTTGGAAGCTTTGTCTGTCGAGGCTGACTGGACGACATTCAATTCCATGATTTTTCCAGGATTAGAGGGTGGCTGAGAAGAAATATCGGTAGAAGGGATGGATTTCTGCTTCGTAGGAGTAGTGGAAGACTTATGGGCAGTCTGAGAAACAAAACCAATGATAATGTCGACAGATGACGTCACCGGTGCTTTGGAGGTTCCAGGTCATGGAGCATCAGGCAAGAGTTCATAAAGTGTGCCAAACTGGGATTAAACTAGATCAAGGTATAGGGCACGAGTAATGGCATGCTCCTTGGTAACGCATGCCCCCATAGCGATGTCCTTAGCTATCGAGTTGATAAAAGAGGTAGTGAACCAGTCAGTCAGAAGTTGATTAGGGATTTCAAACTTGATCAAACGACGATGACGTCTCCATTCATGAATGTCATGATTGGAGATATATGTGGCCCGATCTTGTTTCAGGGATGTAAGGAGGTGTGTTCCTGTTTCATAGTGAACCAGTCATTGAAAGTGTGTGAGAAAATCCATTGCAAGAGAGTTCAAACCTTGGAAGGTTCCACAAGAGAGTTCAATGTACCACTTTGTGGTGGCATCAGTGAGGGTCCTTTGGAAAATATGTAAGCAAATAGAATCATCAATCTAGGAGTTAGAGGAGCACCATAGGTGATACGTCATAACATGCACCTGGGGGTCTTCTCCAGACTTTCCTTTGAGCTTAAGACAATCTCCAAGAAACTTGGTGGAAACTGGGGGCCAGTATGGATTATGAATAATGGGATCATTTGTTAACTTCGACACACTAGGAAGTTCCAGTGTAGCAAGGAATGGAAATTTCGGGTTAAAAGGCATCGTAGGCCTTTGATAATGTCTGGCGTTAGGGTTCCAACTAGTTTGGGAGAAATTTTGAGCCCATATGTTCTATCCCAAAGGATTTTGTCCATAGGGGTTATAATTTTGGAAATTATGCCCATATCCTGGTTGGTGACCAGGGTATTGATTCTGAGTGAACCACTAAGCTCTAGCCTGAGAAATTTATGGATTATGTTGTGGGATGAAAGCAGTTTCTTAGGGTGGAACTTGTATCATCAAAGGTTGACCTTGGGAAACCAAAAGTTGGGCTTAAGGGATTAAATTTTTGCCCTAAGGCTGAATAGGCTGTCCATAGGGTCCAAGTTGGCCTAGATGTTGAGTTTGAGCAGACTTGATGGTTGAGACAATCCAAGCTGCCCCTGAAGACCAGGTTGACCTTGCTGGCTAACAAAGGGTTGACCTTGTTTCACAAGAGGCGGGCCTTGCTAAATGTAAGGTTGGTTTTGTTTACAAAGGAAGTCTTTTAGGTGGATAGGTCTGCCCCTAAGGAATGTAAGGTGCTCCTTGATAAATGTGGAGTTGACTTGGATGACCATAGGGTTGTCCCTGTTGGGCCGAAGGTTTTCCCTGTAGATGAGAGGGTTGTCCTTGCGAGCCATATAGTTGTCCCTGTTGGTACGTGAACTGATCCAGAGCTTGATTTGTTTGAACATATAATGGACTTGAATGGACAAGCCCATGGTAATATACGTGATTCCCTAACTCATCGTAGTGATTTGGGGGATTGATCAGAGCCTGAAACTACTGAGAACCCTGAGGGAGGTAGTTTTGATGTTGAAAAACCATCATATATTGTTCGTATGGAAAATTTCCCAGAATATGATTAGAAGAGATAGGCACACTACCAATAGGTTGATTGACTCCTGATACGTGAGGTTTTTATCCACTCATAATGCGTCCAACAGACATCACAGAAGCATTGAGATGTCTTCCCTGAAAAATAGAAGTTGACGGAAATGATGTAACCACACTAACTAATGGTGCGGAGAAAGCCACACATACAATGGACCGGGTTGGGATAGACATGACAACTTTCTGAAAAATGGGAATTGAAGAGGATGGACCTAACACAAACTACCCTGAAGAGGAGCCGCAATACTTGACCATAATGGATTCTGGTACAAAGATGAAGCACCAGAAATTATCTATCCCAAAGAACGATAACCAGCCAGGAGAGGGTGAGAGGAAGGCTAAGTCATCTCATAAGGAAAATTTATGGGGGGTAATTGATATTCTCCAGTAGATATGAGAGTCTCTTCACTACTAATAGGACTCGAGGCACCCAATTCGGATGAATACATGTTTTCAGGGAAAATCTGGTGAGCGGTAGAGGGAAAGGCACTGGAAAATGGTGTCGCAGGTGAGTTCGAGCCTTGAGGGGGATCTTCTCTTAGAAATAAAAAAGGATCTGGGGGCTACCATTTGATATCAAATGGCTCCTCAGGGGGAGACCGAGAGGCAAGAGGTTGAATTCTCAAGATGAAAACACTTTCAAGGTCTTGGGTTCCAACAGATGGATATGTCTCAGAAGAGACTCTTCACTACGAGGTAATAAAGAGGAGGATGAAATAGGTGGTTCTTCCACGATAACTTTGTCTCAAAAGAAGAAGAGAAAAGAGATGGTCAATTCGAGGCTTTAACAACAATCATTAAGGAATTACTCATGAACCAACCAAGAAAATAGCTTAAGGGTGTGTGATGTAATGGTGGGCAATTAATTTTATAACATTGAAACAAGACTCTGCCTTTTCATGTTTTAAGGGTCGAGAAAAGGACAAAAGGTGACTCTAGCCACTTTCAGTTTGATAGAGCTCTAAAGGACAAATTCGCAATGATATTTCAAGTTTAAAGAGTCATGGAAAGATCAAAATGACTACTCAGGAACTCTAGGCAAAAGGGTGTACCACACTCCCGTGAATTGCAATATACACCTTGGTGATCAAATTAAATGAGAAATGACCAAGGACTTAATGTACATGCAGGCAGTCTCCCTGAATGATGTGTTCGGTCTATCATGGTTACAGGGCGACAGACTCGGCTTCCTATGGATAAATTATTGCAACCTAAAAGGGTATCCCTTTATATACGCGATGGTACGGTGAGCACAAGTTCGTACTAGTGTTTTCTAATGCAAGATTTTGAGCGACAGTAGTTAGGTTTAATGATGCCAGAACACGTCACTAGCCTAGACCTCTAAGTGTGAACATTAAGTTCCAATGCTTCCTTAGGTTGATTGATTTAATTTTATGGTTTATTTTGAAATTATGTTTCAGTTTCAAGGCCTTACTGAATGTTATCTCAAATCTCTAATGCACAACTATATGAGAGAAATAATACCATTTCAGTTTGATGAAAAGCTACCTAAGTGAAGGATAGAGGTTCACAACAAAGTAGCAGTCAAACGAACGCAAGAATGACACTTCCCTTATGCTACTAACACAGCTAAATAAGAAAACGAAAACTCTTCTTTTGTCTTTCAGAAGAAGAAACCTACCAATGCAAAAGAACACTTTTCATTTCCAGACGAGAAGGAAGAATGCAAACATTTTTTTATTTTGTGAGTGATAAGCAACAATGCAACGCAACACCGGAAAAACAAATACTGGATTTAAGTAGCTTCGAACGAAATCATCAAAACATGAAGAGACCAATTCCAAGCAAATGTAAACATGCACTCAAAAATAGGCATGCATCTCCTTACGCAAAATAAATGGCTTTTAAGTCGACTCAACGAGCAATGATATCTATGCTCGGGGTGATGGAGGGACAATAAAACAGACATGGAATGAAAGCTTGACAACCCTACTTCACAAATCAACTGAAAAGACCAATAAACCACATAAAAGGCTAAAAATAAATGACTAAACTGACTCATAAGCAGATCAAACACCCAATGCACGTGCGACCAAATGAATGGTTCAAAACACCTAGAAACCCTACGATGGATAAGTCACACTATTCGAATGAGAGATAACACAAACTAAAATGAAAGAGACAGCCAAGTTAGTAAACAAGATCCAGATGGAACAATCCAAGAGGAAAAAATCAAGCTAAAGGATAAGACACACTGGAAACTCAGTAGAAAAGCCCAAAATCCAACCCTACAGGAATTCGTGTGACTGTTTAGCTGTATCAAGCACCGAGCAGACAAAATCACACCTGTGTAAAAGACAACTCGCGTTGATGGGCGCAATTGTCAGGAAATCAGCAGCGCCAAGCTAGGAAAGGAAGGAAAAAACAAAGGGTTGCTGAGAGAAACCAGGCTTATCGCTCTAGGAAAAGGCTAAATGGCCAGAAGTAGTCAAACAAGCAAAAAATAGCAGAGAAGCAACACTTTGGCCAAATCTGGACAGACAATCAAAAATTCAAAATGAATAATAAGAGATAACATGCATTGACATCCCCAATATGGTCGCCAACTTTTTGTGAAGGAAAATCCCCTCTACGGACAGAGGTGATCCCTCTAGCCCTAGGGTGGGTCTAGAAATAAGGGAACATGTTGGTTTCTAAATTCCTAGTTCATAAACAAAATGCAGATTGAAATAGATGTCCTACCTTAATCCAACGCTCTTGATGTAGTATGTTGCAGTGATCCCTCGATCTTCGTTATTCAAGCCTTGCGCTCTGTTGGTAGCGACATTCATGAACTTGCACAAATATCAAGTAAACACTAAAAGCATACGAGCATACATGTTCATTTACAACTATCCAACTATTCAAGGAGAGTTAGAAACTTTGAATATTAACATAGACAAAGATGGAACTAGAAATCAGTCATGTCGTATAATATATAAAAGGGAGTTTATAACCTGTGCCTTGATGTTGTAGACCTCCTTTGACAGGTTTAGTCGGGCACGTCTCAAAGCATTCGTTCGTCGATTCAGCTTGAAGAGGAAAAAGGTTCAAACTCTCCCTCACAACTATGGACTATTCTCTGCTATCAGCTCCTGGTCTAGTCTAGCTATGTTTGGCTAGCTGATTCAATGGAATGAAGAGGGATTTATAGGAGTGGAGGATGAGCTTTTGGATCCATTTATGGTGGAGGAAAGGTCTATCCCTTTGGGAAGTTGCATTTTTGTAGGAACTAGAAGGCCAAAGGGAGAAACGCAACCTCATCTAGCCGAACAAACATCAATGGCTCAGCTCATGAATCTATTACATCTTAGAAGCTTCCTTTCCATTTTAAAAAACCTTCCAAAAATGGTTTAGTGTGCGGGCTCTCTAGAGACAGAGCGACCATGGCGTGAGGCCTAGTGTAAATCTGGCCATCGGCACAAGGTCATAACTACACATTCGCACCGACCCAAAATTATATGTTTTAAAGGGTCAACTTCAAGAATGGTCATCATATATTGTGTTCCTAACATGTTAAGGGATGCAATGGCATTCATCATGATGTGTGATAGTACATAGGGGTCACTCTGATAGTCCTCCATTATTCAGGATAGGGAATGCAGGGACGGTGAAAAAAATTTGTGTAACAAAAGATTCAGTACTCACTTACAAAAGATCCTTGACAAGGAAAACATAGATAATAAGATACATAAACGCAAGGCTTCCAACTGCCAAACAAGGAATTAGATTGCACGAATCAAAATCAAGCAATTGCAAGACAAGCCTAAGGAAACCCTAATCAGCCAAAAGGAGAAGGGTAAACTTGATTTTTTTTTTATGCCTCCATGATAGCATATTAAACCTCATTTATCACTTCTGGACAAAT
Source organism: Pinus albicaulis (assembly GCA_034641835.2). Classification (NCBI taxonomy): domain Eukaryota; kingdom Viridiplantae; phylum Streptophyta; class Pinopsida; order Pinales; family Pinaceae; genus Pinus; species Pinus albicaulis. The sequence continues at coordinate 32,807,014 of MU968450.1, forward strand.
TTTGGGAATATTTGGAGTAATTTTTTTTTTTGGGTGAAATTTGGTGCAAATTCAGAAAATTCAGAAACTTCACTAGGTCTAGAAGTGCAACGCCTTGGCGCTACGCTTTTTCCCCAAGGATCCAAATGAAAAATGGTTGGAATTTCTAGAACTATTATGGCCTCCTATAAAAACCCATTTTCTCATCTTTTTCATACAGGGCTCAGATTTTGAGAAAAATGAGAAAAAAATAGTCAAAAACCAACATTTTGCCCTCTTTTTGACAGACGTTGCACTTATGCAGACACCTTGGGAGAATGAGTTTTTGAAAGCCTTCCCATGGGTCATTTTCAAAAATTCAAGATGTTATGAAAACTAGAAAGACATGGAAAGTTTACTGTTCTCTCAAATTTCAATTTTGACTTCAGGAAGGTGCTTAAAAATTGCCTCCAAGATGACACTTCACATCTGCAATTTTTTGATATTTTTGTAAAAATTTTCACTGTCTAATTTTCTCTAATTTCCAGTTTTACTTTTGTAAAAGTCAAAAAGTTAAAGTAGATGAATGTAAAATTCAAAATGTAAATTTAAATGGTAAAATGGAGTTTAATAGGTTTCTTATCCTCCATTTATTACTTTGAGGATATGTCTCTTACTGGTTAGATAAAGGAGGAATTTGTTGTGTAACCTCTCTATAAGTGTGTAGCAGACTTCAGACAGATGCATGCATTTGAATTTATTTCTGGAAAATTCTACCTCCAAGGGAGGATTTCGACCTCAGTAGCTATGAGGCCTTTTTTAATCATTTCCAAGGGTTGGCGTCTTGGACATTGAGCTAGTGTATTTCATTTTGACAAAGTAATATGATCCAGGTGGATATCGGTGGCCTCCAACCTATTCCATTTGGACCCGCAGCATCAATTCTTTTATATTTTTAGCTTCAGCACAACTTACTATTTTTAACAGGTTTTCGAGTCCTGCACACCCAGAGCTGTTTTGGGGACTTAATGATCCAGGTGGATATTGGTGGCCACCCATCGAGTCCATTTTAACTCCCACCATTAGTTATTTCATTTTGTAAGTTTCAGCGCAACTTACTATTTGTAGCAGTTTTTCGGGTCCTCAACTTCCAGAGCGGTTTTAAGGCCCTAAACGACGTTTTTTGGGAAAATGGAGAGAAACATGGGTCCATGGATCGAAGTTTCTTATTCAAAAGTTGTACTCCTCAGATAGATATTTCTAACGAGCTATTGAGCACGTCAAACGGAGATCGGATGCCAAAGTTATGTCCCCAGAAAGTTGAACCACCAATTTACCTAAACGGGGCCCACAGTTTTGGCGCTTCATCTCCTAGGGTTAGGTTTCTAGATGTTTCAGATTTTACATTGTTTCTCAACAATAAATAGGCCTTCGAGCCTCATTGTAAAATAGTTCAGGGGGCTGGGAGCCGATACATCTCTTCTCAGGGATAAGCGCTACCAGTGCCCTAGCTCACTTGTTCTGATCATGTCTGTATTGTAACACAGTTCAGGGAGCGGGAAGCCGATACATCTCTTCTCAGGGATAAGTGCTACCAGTGCCCTAGCTCACTTTTTCTGATCATGTCTATATTGTAACACAGTTCAGGGGGTTGGGAGCCGACACATCTCTTCTTAGAGATAAGTGCTACTAGTGCCCTAGCTCGCCATATCTCCATCATGTCTGCATTGTAACACAATTCAAGGGCTGGTAGCCACCACATCTCTTCTCAGGGATACGCTACCAGTACCCTAGCTCATACATTTCCCTTATGTCTGTAATAGTCCTACAAGCCTCAATGTAACACAGTTTAGAGGCCTGAGTACGCCACATATCTTCTCAGAGATACGCTACCAGCGCCCTAGCTTGTTTCCATTATGTTTGTAAGCTTATTTCAGTCATTCGTTTATTAATAAAATGAAGCATTATTTCCACTGCATATCTGCGCTTATGGTTATATCTGTATTCTGTTGCATTCCTGCATAAAATCCGGATCAGTGGTATCAGAGAGGGTCTACTCTTTCTCTGTTTTTCTTTTCATATCCCCAACGCAACCAGGGTATAAGGAGTTCAACCTCGCAACCCCGACGACCCCCCATGGCGGAAGGAAAAGAAAGACGAGGGAGAAGGAGATCCTATCAAAATCTTGATCGAGGATGCCCTCAAGAAACAAAGGAACGCGATGATGGATAACTTTGACTATATCCTTCAATGGCTACCCACCGATAGCACATCTACATCTAGCACGTCTACCAATAGGTCTGTGACATCCTGGACAAATCTAATACCAAGTTCAGCAAAATTCCCCCCCCATGGAGGAACTTAACGCAATGGAGACCATTGCTTCCTAAGGAAAGATGAATTATCCAGGTGGATATCGGTGGCCTCTCACCTATTCCATTTGGACCCGCAGCATCAATTCTTTCAGTTTTTCAGCTTCAACACAGCTTACTATTTTTAGCAGTTTTTTGGGTCCTGCACACTCGGAGCCATTTTGGGGACTTAATGATCCAGGTGGATATTGGTGGCCACCCATCGAGTCCATTTGAACTCCCACCATTAGTTATTTCATTTTGTAAGTTTCAGCGTAACTTGCTATTTATAGCATTTTTTCGAGTCCTGAACTTCCGGAGCGGTTTTGAGGCCCTAAACGACGTTTTTTGGGAAAACGGAGAGCAACATGGGTCCATGGACCGATGTTTCTCATTCAAAATTTGTACTCCTTGGATAGATATTTATAACGAGCTATTGAGCGCGTCAAATGGAGATTGGATGCCAAAGTTACATCCCCGGGAAGTTGAACCACCAATTTACCCAAACGGGGCCCACAGTTTTGGCATTCATCTCCTAGGGCTAGGTTTCTGGACGTTTCAGATTTTACATTGTTTCTCAACAATAAATAGGCCTTCGAGCCTCATTTTAAAACAATTCAGGGGGATGGGAGCCGATACATCTCTTCTCAAGGATAAGTGCTACCAGTGCCCTAGCTCACTTGTTCTGATCATGTCTGTATTGTAACACAGTTCAGGGGGCTGGGAGCCGATACATCTCTTCTCAAGGATAAGTGCTACTAGTGCCCTAGCTCACTTGTTCTGATCATGTCTATATTGTAACACAGTTCAGGGGGCTAGGAGCCGACACATCTCTTCTCAGAGATAAGCGCTACCAGTGCCCTAGCTCGCCACATCTTCATCATGTCTGCATTATAACACAGTTCAGGGGCTGGTAGCCGCCACATCTCTTCTCAGGGATACGCTGCCAGTACCCTAGCTCATACATTTCCATTATGTCTGTAATAGGCCTGCGAGCCTCAATGTAACACAGTTCAGAGGCCTGCGTACGCCACATCTCTTCTCAGAGATACGCTACTAGCGCCCTAGCTTGTTTCCATTATGTTTGTAAGCTTATTTCAGTCATTCGTTTATTAATAAAATGAAGCATTATTTCCACTGAATATTTGTGCTTATGGTTATATCTGTATTTTTTTTCGTTCCTGCATAAAATCCGGATCATAATACAATGAATACAAAGAAAAGTTACAACTTAAATTTATGGATTCATGTGGTGAGCTTTCTCTTTTGTAACTCACTCCATTGAATGCTTTCTCTCTCCATTACATATCTACTGCTTTCACTCATTGTATTTAAAGGTTTTAAGTAGGATTCATGTGGAATACATGCCCTATTTTGATAAGATGATGATGTTGTGTTTATTTTCTTCTTAAGGAATGAATTCATATTTCTATGCTTGTTCCTAATCTCTCTATTCATCCCACACCATAACCATAAATCCTAAAGGGTCATTCAAGATTTCCTACATTTCCCTTTTATTCCCCTACAATTTTTTCTCTTATAACCCTACTAGAGTTTCAAGCCTTGCTCTAAAGGTCCAGTTTCATCTAGCACAAAAATCCAAATCAACCAAAAACATAGAGCCTATTATACCTAGCCTAAAATCTCCATATTCTAGTCAATTTGGATATGATCTCATTGAGAGAGCCATCCCAACCTAGTAGGGATAGCTACTAGGTCAAAGCAGTCTGTGCTTACCTTTGTTGGTCTCCTCCTCAGCCTTCGGAGATCCGGTGAAGTTCTAATAGTAGCAGTGTAGGGTTTTCTCCCTATTGATTTAATGAAGTTGATTTTTTCCGGGTGGATATTAGTGGCCACCCGCCTATTCCACTTAGGGCCCCACCATTGTCTCTTTCAGTTTTTCATTTTCCTTATTATAGCACAGTTTACTATTTTTAGCACTTTTTTGGGTTCTAAACTTCCGGAGCCATTTTGAGGCCCAAAACAAGGTTTTTTGGAAAACTAAGAGAAACATGGGTCCATGGATTGTTTTTTTTCACTAAAAAGTTGTAGTCCTCAAATAGATATTTCTAACGAGGTATGGTGCACGTAAAACGAAGATCGTATGCCAAAGCTACATCCCCGAGAACTTGATGTACCGATTTACCGAAACGAGGCCCATAGTTTCGGCGCTTCGTCTCCTAGGGTTAGGTTTTTGGATGTTTAGGGTTTTTCGTTGTTTATCAATAATAAATAGGCCCTCAAGCCTCATTGTAACATAGTTCAGAGGCCTATAGCCACCACATCTCTTCTTAGAGATAAGCTACTAGCACCCTAGCTAGTTTATTTCCATTCTATCTGTAAGCAAATTTAATTTCTTTGATATTAATGAAATGAATTGTTATTTCCGTTATATGTGTATTCTTTGTATTTCTAGTTATATGTGTATTCTGTTGCGTTCCTGCATAAATCCGGATCAATGGTATCAAAGCAGTCTATTTTTTTCTCAATCCTTCTTTGTATGTCCCTAACAAGGTCGGGGTATAAGGAGTTAGGGCTCGATCTAGTTGAATCTTTACAAGATCAGCCTCACAAACCCCGACGACCGCCCTTGGGGGATGAAAATAAAGATGAGGGAGAAAGAGATCCTATCAAAATATTTCTCAAGGAGGCCCTCTAAAAACAAAGGAACACGATGATGGATAACTTTGCCCAGATCCTTCAACGACTGCCCACCGGCGGCGCATCTGCATCCAGCAGCCACTCTAGAGGCGCGAATACCTTTAAGGTACAAGTAACCTTTTACATTCCCATATTTGAGGGCAAAATAGATGCATATGTCATAGATAGATGGTTGAATATATTAGAAGGATATTTCTTGGTACATGATTTTTCTAACCGAGAGAAGATTTTTTTCACTCGTCAAAGCTACCCCCCATGTCAAGGACTGGTGGGAAACCTACTGTGAGAAAAAGGACGAGACGGAACCCTCTCTGTTCTCGGTCGTAACCACTTGGAATTCTTTTCGAGACGCCATCAAGGAACAATACTATCTCATGGGGAGCTATGAGGAAATGTACATATAATTGATCACATTGCGGAAACAAAGGGATCAATATGTGCATGAGCTAACAAATTTTTTCCATACCCTACGCACAAAATTTGGTATCAAATATTCAAAGAAAAATTTAGTGCTAAATTATTGCAGTTGTCTACACAGATACATTCAAGAGGAAATGGAGTTCCTTGACATCTCCTTGCTTGGTATGGCATACTGGTATGCTGCCAAGATTGAGAAGAAATTCAAACAGAATAAGCAAGAATTTGGATCTGTGAAGCAAAAGAAAGGGAAAGGTGCCCCTAAACCGCAGAACAAAGGAAAAATCCAAGGCAGGGTAGCCCAAAAAAACCTACCAAATCTGCAAGCAAAGAACAACAGCGTGAAGCCAAATAAAGACACAGGAAAGTGGTTTGAGTTCCATAAGAGCTCCACTCACAACACAAGTGAGTGTTGGGCCAAGAAGTCGTTAGTGGCCGAGATGAGGGCTTTTGAATCAGATGCATGCTCTAACTTTGAATCAGAACCTGACAAGGGGAATGGAAAAGGGAAGAAAATTATTGATGTGGAACCCAACGCCATCATTTCCACTGCAAAGATCCAAAAGGAGGAACTGAAAATCCCAGAGGAGGAGGAGCGTCTCTTCCACTCCCAAGTTTGGATAAAGGGTTCCCTGATATAGTTCATTGTCAACAGTGGGAGCAAAAAGAACCTCATTTCAGGAAAGGTCGTGAAGATTTTGGGCTTGCCGACCACAACACACCCATAACCATACACCATTGGGTGACTTCACCAAGGACGGGATCTCCGCGTCAGCCATCAGTGTCACCTTCCCTAGAGCATCAAGCCCTTCACAGATGAGGTATTATGTGGCATTTCTCCTCTTGATGTTTGTGATGTATTATTAGGCCAACCATACTTGTGGAATTGACATGCTGTGTATGAGTCTCGACCTCACACTATTATTATGACTTTGGGAAATAAGTTGTACAGGATACCAGAGGTACCACCACCTGTCGCTATCTCTTTGGTTACTGAAAAACAACGTGGTAAGCTCATTTCCAAAACCAGGAAATTTGTTTTCCTGATGATCTGCCTCCAGGGCAAGAAGAATACTTTGGCCATGACCTCCAGACAGGGCTCCTCCACACAATAACAACAAATGTACAAGTTCATGGAGGAGTACGAAGACATCTTCACCTCATCCACAGGGGTCCCTCTGCACTATCAGGTAAAGCACCCCATTTATCTAACCCCAGGTACACACCACCCAATGGAATGATATATCAGGTGCTCTGTTCTGGAGAATGATGAAATCAAGAGGCACATTCAGGAGTTGTTGTAGAAAGGTCACATCCGGCCGAGTTCATCGCCATGTGGGAGATCAATCATGTTGGTACAAAAGAAGGATGGGACTTGGAGACTCTGTATTGACTATCAGGCGCTGAATGAGATCACTATCTGGAATAGGTACCTAATCCCACAGATTAATGACCTTCTAGACTAACTCAAAGGGGTCAAATATTTTAGAAATATCGACTTGAATTTTGGGTATCGCTAGGTACCAATCAAACCCTATGATGTGTGGAAGACTGCCTTCAAAGCCAAGGAGGGCCTTTTCAAATGGCTGGTCATGCCTTTTGGGTTGACGAATGCTCCCGCAACCTTCATGAGATTGATGGAAGACATCTTGTGGCTATTCACCAACTCATTTGTAGCGGTGTACTTGGATGACATTATGATCTTTAGCCAAACTTGGGAAGAGCACCTCCACCACATTCGACAGGTCCTCCAAACATTGTGGCAACACAATTTGTGTGCCAATTTGGAGAAGTGTACTTTTGGCATGAACCAGGTTCAGTATTTGGGATACATTATTGATGAAAGGGGAGTGCATGTGAATCCAACCAAGATCCAAGTCATTCGGGATTGGCCAGCCCCAACCACTCTCATAGAGCTTCGCAGCTTCCTGGGTCTTTCTAATTTCTACCGTAGGTTCGTGTTGGGATTCTCTCATATCAATTGACCCTTGAGTCAAGTCACCAAGGGAGGAGCGAAAGAAAAATTCTTATGATCAGAATCTCAACAAAAGGCATTCGTAGAATTGAAACATTGCCTTTGTTCTATCGCAGCTCTCACATTACCAAACTTGCAACAACCATTTGAGATCGAGACAGATGCCTCTGAATATGCTATTGGGGTAGTTCTTACTCAACAGGGGCATCCAGGGCATATCATAGTGAGACATTTTCCAACACAGTCTACAAGTATCCCACTTGTGAAAAAGAAATGTATTCCATTGTGTAGGCTTGTCAACAATGGAAGAATTACATTTTGGGGAAGGAAACAAACATCCACACATACCACTGACCCCTGAAGTTCATACACACACAAGGGAAGTTGGAGAACGATCGCCATCAGAAGTGGTCCACATATCTGCAACAGTTTCACTTGAACATCAAGTACAAGAAGGGTAGCACCAATAATGTTTTAGACTACCTCAGCCGACCATTGATCATGGCACTAACTACAGTTCTCAAACCTTGTGGGAACGGGACTTTTGATTGGCCGATTCTCTACAAGATTGATCCAGAATTTAGCTAAACATACAAGAAACTCTTAGAGGATACGCAAGTTCCAAATTTTCACCTCCAAGATGCACTGATATGTCACCTAGGACAACTTTTTGTTCCTTCAAGTGAGTGTTCCAAGATTATTTTGGAAGCACAGTAGAGTCGAGTCGTTGGGAATTTAGGGGTCAAGAAAATAGTGGCATTATTGTAGAAGTATTTCTATTGGTTGAACCTTCAACAGGATGCTGGGAAGTACATCAAATCCTGCACTGCTTGCACCATTTCCAAACTGACCATCAAGAAGCAAGGCCTATATACTCCGTTACTTACTCCTAGTCGACCTTGGGAATCCATCTCCATGGATTACATGTCAGACATTCATTCTACTAAGCATGGAAATGACTGTGTTTTCATGGTCATCGATACATTCTTGAAGATGTCCATTATGGCATCCTACAGGAAGAATATCATAGCAGAAGCCACTACTAAACTCTTCTTTGAATGAGTGTGGGTGAACTTTGGGATCCCATAGTCTATCATCTTATATTGGGACAACAGGTTCCTCATCACATTTTGTTCTATCCTCTGGTCAGTGCTAGACACCAAGCTCAACAAGTCCACAACTTTCCATCCCCAAACTGATAGCCAGACAGAGGTCGTCAATAGGGTGATTGTACACATTCTACACATGTACGATTCAAATCATCCATGCACATGGGATGAGAACCTCCCTTATGTAAAACACAGTTATAATCGGGCTCTCCACAGCTCAACCGGCCACAACCCCTTTCAGGTGGGCTTTGGATTCCAACCACTATGTCCCATTGACATAGCCATGCCATTTGCGGCTAGTTAGGCCAATTTGGCTCATGTACAGTTTGAAGTTGACAAAGAGAACAGCTTCATCGAGTGCATTCAGCACATCTGCTAACAGGTTCATGACATATTGGATAGAGCCAATGCCAAGTAAAATCAATGACATGATCAACATCGGGTGCCACACAACTTCCAGGTGGGCAACAAAGTGTGGCTACATTTGCAGAAGGAGTGCCTCACTAGACCCCATCACAAGCTCCACCCACTCCAATATTGGTCGTACACCATCACCAAGGTTATAGGAAACAATTCATTTGAGCTCATTATTCCACTATTCCTTGGTCTTCACCCAATATTCAATGTGGACCGCCTTCGGCCTTACTTCCCACCTCTATTGGACATCTCTGATATTACAGAACAACTTACACCAACAGAGTTAAACCTAGAATGCATGGAACATGCCACCACAGATTGTATCATGGACATGCAAATCAAGAACACTCGCTAGTAGAAGATCCAATTGTATCGGGTTGTCAAAGCTGGCCAACTCCTGCACCAAAGCAAGTGGTTCACCAGGGACCAAGTTCAGTAGAAATTTCCTCATCTCATGGAGGAACTCAACGCAATGGGGACCATTTCTTCCTAAGGGGGGAGGAATGATCCAGGTGGATATTGGTGGCCACCAACCTATTCCACTTGGGGCCCCACCATTGTCACTTTCATTTTTTCATTTTCCTTAATTATATCACAGTTTACTCTTTTTAGAATTTTTTCGGGTCCTGAACTTCCGGAGCCATTTTGAGGCCATAAACAATGTTTTTTTGGAAAAATCTGGAGCAACATGGGTTCATGGATTGATGTTTCTCACTCAAAAGTTGCATTCCTCGGATAGATATTTCTAACGAGGTATGGTGCATGTCAAACGGAGATCATATGCCAAAGTGACATCCCCGAGAAGTTGATGTACCAATTTACCCAAACAGGGCCTGTAGTTTTGGCGCTTCATCTCCTAGGGTTAGTGTTGGCTCGAGGGGCCCTAACCCAGGTTCAAAGTTCAAGGTTTGCCAAAAAACCCCTATACTACCGGCCCTTTCGGCAGTGACCTACTTACGCAAGTCAAAGTCTCACCCGAAGTAGTATGGGTGGGTGCTGGAACCAGGTTTCCACACCCTGAGAAAGGATAGGGAAGGCAAGAAAATTTATGTTCTACCTTGAGATGTCCAAATCTCCCTAAGTAGGACTTATGGGCCTCTTCTCGCATCCACGTGTGCAAGGTTAATTGTAATAAGGGGCTTAATAATCATATACTTCAAGACAATAGCTCAACATTACATAAACAGAACAAAACATATCTAGATGCAGTAAAGCACTTACACAGAACTTTTGTAGTTGAATACAGAATACGCATAAGACAGTAATTACCAATGATTCACGTAAACAGTACACATAGATTCAGTTTCCAAATAGCCTTTCATATTCATTAATTCATCAACTTCCTCTTACAACACTCGTCCCCGCCTGTGCACACAGAAGCAGGGTCCGCACATAGCAGGACTCTGGATCTCCGTGCACCCAGCCAACAGGAGTCCTTCCCCAAAAACCCAATTAGACTTACTAAACCATAATTCGCATCAATAGCTCTTCATTGCCTACTTACAATTCAAAATGTTCCTCTATTTATAATAATCTAGCCTAATCTTTCCTATGATCTGCAATCCATGGTTTTCGGACCCTAGGTTTAACCTTTGACCCATTACAATGCTTACGGGGCTTTGACGCACCCCAAAACCCCTGCGCTAGAATAAATATAATAAAAAATATACAAAATCGGACCAGTGTCGCAGCTCGTAGGAGACCCTGTTCCAACAGTCCCCCAACACAATCTTGTGACTCGTCCCGAGTCACGGTGGTGGTGCAGTCTCTATCTGCGCACACAACACATTGAAAGCAGCGATGAGCAGAGGTAACACTTCCTGACTTTGGGCAGCAACTCTTTGTGTGATATCGAAAGGCTTCAGGGAGGCAGGGCCTTCAAGATTCGTGGTAATATCTAATTGAGGTGCGCAATGGTGTCATGAGCACCTTGAGATATCTACAAGGCGGTATCGCCCCATGGATTCAAGCGCTTTTGGATGACATACTTGGCGCGGCAGAGATCCATAATCATGTTTATGAAGGCGTTGCTGGTTTTCAAGAGGGCTAGACATTGCGCGGGGACGAGGGAGGGCAAGGTAGCTTCGATCTGATCGAAAGAAGCTTCCTTCTGTCATAAGTCTTCCTTGACACATTGAAGCATCTGGTTGAACTGGACCACTATCCAGAGCTTCATGTCCACCTCGAGAAATTGAGTGCCCAGAGTAAGTTGTCCCTTAATAATATCCATTGCTTCCATGATCAACACAACCCGTTGTGCCCATACTTCTGGTGGTATGGTAGGCTATGCTTGGGCCTGACACTCGGTTAATTGGCGGGCCATTTGGGTCTTGAGGGTTTGGACTTTGGTTTGGGATGCCTTGAGTGCTACAACCAAGCCTTCAACAGTAGCCTGGGATGAAGCTGATTCCAGGATTTCATCAGGGAGCACTGTGTCGAGCTCGTGACCCACTGTTTCACGCTACTGCTGTGCAGTCTGGTCACGATTATGGATCTCTTGCAGCACAGCGGTGTGTAGATCTTGTAACGCCTCACGGGGCAACTGCACCAAGTCTATTTGTAGGTCCGTATCTATTGGGGCGTGGTCACCAACCAAGATAGTGCGAGGTAGCGAACAAATATGTCTTTCACTGGAAGGTAGTCTAAAACTACAAAGAAGTCGCATTGTATCCCTATATCGCTTCGTCCCCCAGGGGGATGGAGTATCTCTATTAGTCGTCCCTTTCGTGCGCAGGACTAGCTGTGACTCGACTGTTTTAGCTCTGATGGCGAACTTTGGAAATTGCGTACCATCCTTCGTGGTATCTTTCGAGGTCGTTTGGCTAGGGCCTGCGATCATTCCAAGGTTGTAAAGGTCGAGAACTCCTGTCGTGCAGCTTTGGTGCCCTCCTTCACAGAGTGCAAAATCAATTCTCCCTGCAGGGAGCCAGAGGGAAATCATCTTGTCAATCTCGGCATCCCCATACCCTCTCAACACAATGTCTATAGGTGCTTAACTCGTGGGTGCCGAAGCGTTTGGTAGGTTAGGGGCTGCCATAGAAAAAAAAGGACAGGAATCCCAAATTGGAAATTCACAGAAAACGCTAAAGATCCAGACAAGCAAGCAAGAGAATAACAGAGGCAGAGTACAGAGACAATATGGATCCCTGAGAGAATTTACCTTGTTGTCCTTATACTATCTGGGGCTATCCAACAGTAGAGTAAATCTAACTTGAAATGTATCATCAATCAACCTGTAACAACTCACCATAAATTTCTGCATTACTTGTCAGATGCCTATTTTTTGTAACGGTAAGGTTCCATTTTCACCAAAGTGCAGTGGTCTGACGGTCATTATTCGTACCTGAGGACTTTCCCACGGATTTACAGACTTTGGATGACGCCTGTGTGCTGCTCGCGTACCCCGAATTAAAGCCGATTCCAGTTGTTTTGTAATGCGGTCCAGGTACCACTCTAACAACTTGGCCACCGTACGCATCCTGCCTAGTGCCGCGGTTGGGATAGTGCGGGGATCAGTCTTCCCTTCTGTCAAGCTACGGCTCTAGTATTCAACTGTGTGTGGTACTGGCGTACCCCTTGATCCGGGTACGATGACCAGGTGTGATCTTCCCTTATTTGAGGCAGTCGGGTGCTGTAGAGTTGCGCCGAGCGCCCCTGTGCCATCTTCCACCCTAAATTTCTACAGGAACTCCTCCCGCAAATGCTCCCAATGGCGCGTGTGCTAATGCTACTCCGCATCTAGATATCATGCAGCGGGACGCAGTTTTAGGTCATGGAAAAGAACCCATTCGTTTGGGGTCCTGTCACCCCATTGTGTTTCCCATGCAAGAAAATATCTGCGTGGGTCTTCTGTCCCAAGGAAATTTTGGATCTGTCTTCCAACTGGGGCACCAAATCGCAGGATCATCTTATCCTGGCATTCCTTCAAATTGCGGAATATCGTCCCATGCATATCCCACCAACGTGCAGGCGCTCCGCGCAGGGCTAGCGAAAGGGCCCCTAATCTACGGTCCTTGGGAACTTCGGCTTCGAATGCACGTAAAAATTCCTTAATGTCGCCCACTTCCCCAAGGTAGGGTAGGTCTCTTACCTCAGTGGAGATGCAACGGAAGTTCCTTATGACTCGAAGACATCATAGCGCTGAAACCTCATGCAACCGGCCTTACCAATTCTCCAGTTCCCCATCAGAGTCAGAAAAAAATTCAATGTCTTTTTCCCTGCAGAGTACTCCTTCCACTGTGGGGTTAATCCAGTCTTCGTCTTGCGTAGTCAATTTGTAAATATGATCTACTTCCTCCTCATCGTGCGTTGGATCTGTATACCATGCACCTTCGGCAAGATCCAGTGGTACTATTACGTGCGTACTGTTATTTTTAAACACCATGTTGTGCTTTTTGAGATTGATGCGTTAGGGTCCCGTGATTTGGCCGATTGGCTAGCCAAATGACGATGTAACATCAAACCAAGCTTTGGAGCCCAAGGACCTAGCTTTCCTGGACTCAGAGAGGGCTCTCTCTATAAGTGCAAAAGATGTCGGTGTGTTTACTTGCGGTGTTTTGATATTAGGCTAGTTATGAAGTATGTTTTTAGTTTTTTGGTTTTTTAAGTTTGTGAGGAATGAAACTGATCAAATACACAAACTGGATGACAAGATGTAGATAAATTGGGCTATGGGGTCAAACAGGTCAAGGAAAACGACACTCTAGTCTATAGCCCACCAAGCCCTAGGAGAGGGTAGGTATCCGCATCCTCCACGATTTCAATTACCTCAAATTCAGTTTTTCTTGGACCTTACTCCCGCGATATCTTCCATGACATTTGCAGTCTTCGTTGTAGGGATGATCTTTGGTGATTTTCCATGTGCAGCCAGATGGTGGACCATTCCAGATTCCAATTTTAGGGTCTCTCCTGGTCTGCCGCCACATTTTCTTTAGGTAACACGTTCGTACCGATTCGAGGTCCAAAATAAATTGATCCATCTCGTAGTCACTAATTCAAGGCACTTTCACCGCATTTCACCAAGCAGTGTTTTCTATACCTGTATAGTTTGTGTACATCTTTGGTCCCGAATTTCGGATTGGGTCACGCTGCGTAGCTATTCATTAATGCATGAAGGTTTTCTACAGCCTTTGGGCTATGCAGCAGCTTTAGACATGCCTGTAGAAAGGGCTCAACCCCCTCATCTGTCTTGGGGTGTGTTGGTACCTGCGCAGTAGCTGCTATTCTCTTAGTGAGGTCCTGGTCATCTAGGACCATGGTCTCTTGCCCCCTCTTTATGATCAACCCTTCTTCTTCCTTCAATCCCCGGGGGACCATCCCACTACGTGTTATGATTTTCACACTTGGTTCTATGTTCCTTAGTTCAGCTTTAACTCTCTGCACATTCTGCGTAGGGGTGGGCTGCTTTTCCTTCATTTTTGCTATTAATATTGGGCAATCTTCGACCACATGGTCCAGCTTTCTGCGATATTTGCAGGATTTCCTAGTGGGATTTGGATAGTCCCTTGAAAAATTCCTTATTTCTCCGCAAATATAACAAATTAGCTGTCCCAGCCCTCAACCTGTGCTTCCCCCCCCCCCCGACCTCCCCTGCCCTTTGCTGGTGAGCCACCAAAGTTCACGAGAGATCATGGTGACGCAGGGTCTGATTGTACCCTATACAAGTTTCCTCGATCCATCATTAAGTCGTAAGTGCGATATTTCTGCTCATCGTGTCCTACCGATCAGTAGAACCTGCACCACTGCTGCTTTAGTTCTGTTACATACGCACCCAGCCGACAGCAATGGTCAGTATCATGCAGCCCTGCTACACGACATTCATTGCACCATAGCGTAGGTCCGCTCGATCCTGGTCGTGATAGGATGGGTCCCCCACTTGCTCTCGGGCGGATTGGACTATCCTCCTGCCTACATGTAATCTACTAATAGCGGGCACTGATCCTTCATATGGCCATATACCCAGCATCGTATGCACCACATATCTGTGTTGGCTCCTTTTACTCATTCTTTTCGCAGATTCTGAATTTCCACATGCATAGCTCTGAGTTGCTCCTGAATTTGTTGTACTCTTAACGACATATCTTCTCTGGGCGCAGCTTCTGATTTCATAGTGACTTCCACAGATTTTTCCTGCAATTCAAAGGTTTGGTGACTCATTGGCGTACGTAGGTGGGGCAACAACATAGCGATGAACCACTCTGTATGTTTTCTATCATCATAGTCAAATCCCCCTTCCCTGATCGCTTTCTTCAATCGCTAATCAACCTCCCATACAAATTCAGACGCACCTTGCTTGAATTCCTTCACTTCTGCTACCAACCGAGAATAATATTTTGGCTTTCGAAATTGTTGCTCCAGAGCATCCTTGACGTCTTGAATAGACGCACTCCCGTTCTTAGAGACGTATTTCATATACTATTCAAGTGCTCTATCTTCGAATGCCAGGGACAGTTGTGCCCTCTTCACCGTGTCGTTTTTCACATTTTGTGCAATCCATACGGAATCTGCAACAAACAAAAATTGGTCGATATCCTCGTCTCCTACCCCCTTGAAGGTAGGTAGCTTCATATGTGCAACCATATCACTGTCTGACAGAGGTGGAGGTATGGGCGAGTTCTTACCTTTATGCAGCTCGGACGGCGGTGTAGCTAGGGGGTCTTCACGCAGAGGATTATAGGCATATTTTTCCCCCTCAAGGTTGGTCCGGTAGTATTTAACACTACGTGTCGCGCTCTCATCTAGATCCGAGGTCACTCAGTTGGCATGACAACACAGAATGCTCTTTTCACACAGTAATATCTTAATCAGCAATGGTAATATTTTCAAAAAATTTCCCCGGAACCCTTTAAAGAATCATCGTTCAGCCTCAGAGTAGGAGACAAACTGATCAATGGAAAATTCTGTCACAAATCCTCCTAGCACACTGTCCACCCAGTGATCTACCATGCGCGTGATAGTATTATCAGTCCTTTCCAGCTGTTGGATCAGCTCCAGGGTCCACTGAGTGACTCGTTCATCCTTCCAACACTTATGGAATTATATGAGCCTAGCCAACCACTCCTAAAGGTCAATTGCAAATGTTACAAATAATATTTCGTAGCTTTCTATAAGAATGTACCTATTTTTCCACTTTCTGCTGCTAACTTCTCGCTGCGATTTTCTTTTACCGCAAATTTCTGGATCTGCTTTTTGAACCACTCCTCAATTTCCTTCCTTTCAGGCTTCCAATACTCGCTTTTTATTACCTGATCTCTTTCTAAAAATGCTCCAAGTCCTGGAAACGAAACCATTTTTTGGCTTGAGGGGTCTTGACCCAGGTTTGGAGTTCAAGGTTTTCCAATAAAACCCTATACTATTGGCCCTTTGGGCAGTGACCTACTTGCGCAGGTCAAAGTCTCACCTGAAGTAGTATGGGTGGGTGTTGGAACCAGGTTTCCGCACCCTGAGAAAGGATAGGTAAGGCAAGCAGGTCTATATTCTACCTTGAGATGTCTAGATCTCCCCAAGCAGGACTTATGGGCCTCTTCTCGCATCCACGTGCACAAGGTTAATTGTACTAAGGGACTTAATAATCATATACTTCAAGATAGTAGCTCAAAATTGCATAAACTGAATAAAAAAGATCTAGATGCAGTAAAACACTTACACAGAACTTTTGCAGTTGAATATAGAATACACATAAGATAGTTATTACCAATTATTCGCATAAACAATAAACATAGGTTCAGTTTCCAAACAACCTTTTGTATTCATTAATTCATCAACTTCCTCTTACAATACTCGTCCCAGCCTGTGCACACAGCAGTAGGGTCCGCACATAGTAGGCACTGTGGATCTACGTGCACACAGCCAGCAGGATTCCTTCCCTAAAAACCCAAACAGACTTACTAAACCACAATTTGCATCAATAGCTCTTCATTTCCTACTTACAATTCAAAATGTTCCTCTATTTAGAATAATCTAGCCTAATCTTTCCTATGATCCACAAACCGTGGTTTTCAGACCCCGGGTTTACCCTTTGACCCATTACAATGCTTACGGGGCTTTGACCCACCCAAAAACCCCTGTGCTGGACTAAATATAATAAAAAATATACAAAATCAGACCATTGTCGCAGCTCGTAGGAGACCTTGTTCCAAAAGTTAGGTTTTTGGATGTTTATGGTTTTCCATTATTTCTTAATAATAAATAGGCCCTTGAGCCTCATTGTAACACAGTTCAGAGGCCTGTATCCACTACATCTCTTCTCAGAGATAAGCTACTAGTACCCTAGCTGGTTTATTTCGATTATGTCTGTAAGAAAATTTCAATTATTTGATATTAATGAAATGAAATGTTATTTCCGCTACATCTTTTTATTTATGGTTATATGTGTATTCTGTTGCATTCCTGCATAAATCCGGATCAATAATTTTGATGATAAAATTTATTGAGATGAATTTTTTTGTGTCTATGATTAATGAATGAATGAATTTTATATGCCAATGAATAATTTATATATGTTTCTTTTTGTACATGACCTTGTTTCATATTACGTAAACATATTTTTTATGATAAAATTTATTGAGATAAAATATATTTTTTTATTTATGAATGAGTGAATGAATGTTTTTTATTTATATTTTTATGTATCTTAATGTATTTCTTTCAATCATTTCCTACATAGTAGATAGATTGGGTCATGGGGAATTGAGGATGATGTGAGGGGGGACGTGTTGGCTCGATTGGGCTTGATCCATGTTCATCATGTAATTTGCACCAACAAAACCCTCAGACATCGACCCTTTCAACAACGACCCGCAAGAAGAAAATAGTCTTACCCAAGGTGGCTATGGGTGGTTGCAGAACTAGGTTTATGCAGCCTTGAGGAACTGTGCGAGGTGGCTTTTACTTTGCTTTTAGGTATTTTAATTAGTCTTCGTACATACATATCGCTACTGCACCATATAACTTAACTACTTACTTCGTCACATGTATCTTAACATAAAATCTCACAGCACAAGATAAATTGTGCTAACATATCATTCACTTGCAACCATAATTACTTTGCATAAATAAATAGAAAGCAAGCATAAAAATGCATACAAATACAAAATATTTCCCAAAATTTATTCTTCTTTATTAAGATGAATATTTTCAGTACATTCAACTTCTCGACCTGCGCACACAACTGCAGGTAGTCTGCGCACACAACTGTAGGTAGTCTGTACACACAACTGCAGGTAGTATGTGCACTAAGTTGCGGACGCTTCCAAGGTCTCTGTACACTTAGCTGCAGAGCCTTCCATTAACTACAAAATACATATTCAAACTAGCCCAAAATCATATCATGTTCTATTAATCTTCATACTTCGACAAAGCATTACATATCTCTATATAACATTGCATAGTTAAAAAACCATGGTCCACACACCATGGGCTACAAAAAAAATCAAATATAACCCTGATACTCGTTACAAAATGAGGGGCTTCAACCCACATTGAATCCCCTAGAACACCTCATGGTAAATATAACTTCCCGGTACCACACACTCTACTCCTCAAAATGCGAAATATTTGACCAAATTCGGACTAAGTTGGGCGGCACCCAACAAGCCCCCAATACTCAAATGTGACTTGTCTCGAGCCACTCAGTTTTTGTGCCTAGAATCTTTGTTGCGATGCTCATGTAGGTATCATTATACGACTGAAGTCTTTTATCTACCTAATTTTCCTCTCGGCACACTTCTTTCGGTAGTGCTTCTGTTGTTGGTCCAACAATTTTATGTAGCACTTATTTCTCCCTCTATCGTAGTTCCTTGAGCCTATCATCTACTTCTTGTGAAAGTTGGAGGGCCTCATCCTTCCACGATTGAGTCCTCTCTGTTAAAATATTATCTTTTCTAAGAAGGTCTTCAATTTTCTTTTGAAGAATCTTTCCTTCAGTGATTATAGCGAACCTCTGAGAGACTAGCAAGGTCTTCATAGTTGCCTGGATTTCTTCCAACTGCTTCTAATTCATAAGGAGCTCCTCTTCAATCCTATGAATATTTGGATCCTCCTGTAGTCAGGTCCAAATCTGCATAGTTTCATCTAGTATTTTTCCACAGTCTTCCACTATGTCAGAGATGCCTTTTAGTGTATATTATAGATCCATATCCCTTTGCTCACGTACTTCTAGTGGCGTGATTGGATGCAGCCTCATTTTCAGCTCAGTAATATTCACTTCATACTCAAACTTCATCTCTGTGAACTTATTCTTTGGATCCTTTATTGCGAGGTCAAGCTTCGCGACCTTCTCTGCTAGTGACTTTTCTATGAGGACCTTTATGTCTGGAACTTCACTACAAGTTTTTTTGATGACTTCCTCTAGCTATTGTTGTTGCTAGCATGCTCCATCCCTTTACTTGATCAGTTGATCGAGCTCTTTCTTCAATGAATCTCTTTCCTTATCCACCTGAATGTTTAACAATGAAATGCATTGTTCTCGCTCCTTTAGTTCATTTGTTATACCTTGGTGGAAATCGTGCAATATTTGAGTTGGAAATGCGGAAATGTTCATATTGAAACGGTCTCACCCTTTTGATCTCTCTCTGTCTTCGATGTATTCAAACTCTAATTCTCCAACTGGTATTTGCATAATCCTTAATCCAAAGGTTGTTTCTATATGTTGCTCTGGCAACAGTAGTTGACCCATTTGGCCCAGTTGTCTGGCTGTCTATGCATATACCTTTAATTCGAATGTGCCCTGCTGAACATACATGAAGATAATTCTATAGTAATCATCGATCTTGTTCCATGTCTATCCTATTACTTCCTGTACGTTTTATCCAATTTCGTCGATGTCCTCATCAGTGAGGACAAGTTTTATTACGCCCTTATATTTTTCCACCTTTTTTTTCTTTCTTGTGCTCATCGTAGTTTATGTAGGTATCCTCTTTTTGATGATGAATGATGATTCCTATGTTGGATTTATGTCGCTGATAGGTTCCAAGGTACCCTGTTCCTGCTCTATCTCTCTCTCTTCTGCATCTATTCCTTTTTCCTTTCCACTTGGACTCGCATGATGCGAGGTGTCCTCTTCTACTTCACTGCCTTCTGTGCCTGGAGTCATCCACTTTGCTAAACAGTGTTGTAATATCCTGAGAAGGTCATTTTCAGTGAAAAAATAAGGCAGAGGATACCATTTCTCCATTGGATCCTTCCAAGCCTTGATATATATCATGTGAAACTCTGCCTTAAAATCTGGTATATTGTCATACTAATCAAACAAACTTAGCGATAGCCTAGGATGTTGGTTCACCACCATGTGCAAGTCTATTTGCAATAGTAGAAAGAAAATCATGTTCTCCTGTGCGTGTGACGACTCCTTGGTATGCCAGAGTGAGGCATACCATGCGGCTTCACATACATCTACTTCGACTAGGGGAAACTATGAGTCCTCTGTCTCCTTCCATGCTAGCAATGCAATGATCAAGATTAACCACGCATAGTGAAATTTATTACCTTCTTCTTGTGCCTTGCGGTAGTTCTCAAAAGACTCCCTACATAAATATCTGACCCAGTTGAACTGAACCTCGATGTTGCACTGCGCGACTTACGAAACCACTATTGTGGAGACTTTGTTTGCTCTACACTTTCTCATTATTTTTCTGGCTAAGATGTGTGCAGTGAAGCGCACCCCTTGTTACACCATTTTTTGGTCATCTAACCTATTATCATTAGATGGACCCAAGTACACCATGTAAGACCAATTTTACCCTAAGTAAAATTGCCTTCACTATGTTAAATAACTTAATAAACCACATTTATTAGGTTGTTTATGGTCCAAACAGAAAACCCCAAAAGGAAATATTAAACAAACCTATATTTGTTTGATTTTCCTCATGGAATAATTAATTAAACCATAATTTAATTATTATTCCTAATCATGTTTAACCTAAAACAAAGAAATTAATTAGATAAACCTTTATTTATCTTATTATTTTCTAGGAATAATTATTTAAGTCTTATTTAGATAATATTCCTTGTTAAATATGACCAAATCACCCACAAATAATTAAATAAATCATTATTTATTTGATTATCTTTCAACCACTTCCTTAAATAATTAAATAAATCATTATTTATTTGATTATCTTTCAACCACTTCCTTAAATAATTAAATAAATCATTATTTATTTGATTATCTTCCAACCACTTCCTTAAAAAAGATAAATAAATCATTTATTTATTTATTTAATTAATCAAGGGATTTGACCCAAGTCAAATACCTTTTCCCTCCAACAAATATAATAAAATATTCCATAAAAGGTGGATCTAGATTTGGTTAACATTATTTTAATCATGCACCAAGATCTAGAATGACCTAATATTTTGTTATAAATAGGAGGGTTTTTCCCATCATTCTTCACCTTTTGTTGCCTATTAGATCACTCTGGATATATACACTTGGTCCCAGTATTCTTCCACATTTAGAAGAACCTCTAGAGTCCCATATCACTTCAGATCACTTTAGGGATGATACCCCTTATCGTTCCCTCATCTTACATCAGCAACCCAGTCTCTTAGACATTATTGTTGACCAACCTATAGCTTTTCTACGAGAGCATCAGTTCATTATCTCTAAATCCTCTTTTTGGGATAGTGACACCAGGTATTCCAACTTGGAAACTTAAAGTCCATTTGATCCCTATATGCAGTACCAAAAGAGATTGGTAATCCTCCATTTCCTTTCTCAAATTGCATAACCATAACAAGAACAAATGGCACACCACATCATTAAAATGTGTTTAGATTCCCCTTTTTCTAAATACATTTTGGCATGACCACACCATGCTCGGGGGCACCCATGCCCCTCAACCATAACCCTCCTCACCTCGTTTTTGGAGAGGAGGTTGTCTTACCGATCAAGTGTGAAATACCTTCCCTTCATCTGGTTGTTGAACTTCTCCCTGACACCCAACCTCTAGAACAACGACTTATCCTGCTTGAGCGTGCCTCTGAAGACCGCCGTGTTGCATTGCAAACCATAGAAGCGGCCAAGAAATGCACCAAAGCTCAATATGACCGAAAAGTCCAGCCTCGTCCTTTTCACGAAGGCGACCTTGTTCTAGTATATGACCAGGCCCATGATGTCCTTGGTCACGAGAAGTTCGACTCATTATGGCTAGGCCCTTACGTCATCAGTAAGGATCTTGGTAAGGGGGCATACTTTTTAGAGGACTTCGAAGGCAATCCTCTTCCTAATCCTCGCAATGCACTCTATCTTAAGAAATATTACCCTTAGCATTTCCCTTCTGAGATGCGTGTTTTATTTTCTGTTAGATAGCCAGCATATTTTTTGTACTTTCATCCTTCGCCAGGACCTATTTTGTCCAAGAAGGGCCACTTCACCTCCACTTTAAATCGAATTTCCTCACTTACGACACTTGTACTTGGGGCACCACTTCGCCTCCATACTTTTCCATGTTCGTGTCGATTTTCGTCATGAGTTCCCACCTTGTACTCATGCTTTCATGATTCCCCATTGGGCCTTTACTGTGTGGCAGCACCATCGAGTCGCCCTTGTTTAGCGCATCCAAGTTGAGTCATCATCGCATTCATGGAGTCTATCCCGAGTCCCTTTGTACCCCGCCATAGCCCTCCATCATTGCTTGGTCTCTCTCTTGTGTCGCACATTATGACCTTCAGTCTCACTGTCCCCTATCCCTTATGATATTGTGTCAGTAGCTGCCATGTCATTCATGCCTTTTATGCTCTAACAAGGGAAGTCGTCCATTCGCTACTCAGTCCTTTCCATTTCCCCATCATCATTAGTGTCAGTCTGTCCGTCGCTCTACTATTTTCTCTCACGCCTTAGTTGAGGATTTCTCATTGCCTCACCTGTGGTGGACCTCCTTCTGTCGACATCAGCTCATTCATTCCAGAAGCCAGGTCTAGAGGGTGGTGTACCTTGGTTCCAGCTTCCACTCTTGTTCAGTGCCTCAGATCAGGCAAAGGGATCTCTCATTTCCCTTTGACTTGATTGTTTCTCCAGCTCCTTTCAGCATGACCGAGATCTGTATACTTGATGGTTCAGTGATACAGCAGCAGCTCTTGATGATTCCTGGGTGTGTGTGAGATGTCTCAACCCTCATGAGGGGTTGGCCCTGCAGGTAGCCCCCCACATGCCCGGATGACCTCTTCCTTGCAGCCTTCGATGCAGCTCCAGATATTTGATGATGTTGGCCTTAGCCACTTGCAGCGCCTCTTTGATTTGCATGTATCAGTCAGATTTTGTGAGCCCTTCCCCATTCACAGGGGGCATTTGGGTTGTATTTATCTCATGTACTCAGATATTATTGTACTAGTCCTGGCTGTTATCCCAGGCACAGCATGTATGTGAGACTCTTCATTGTATTTTTATCTGGCCCTTGATTATGCCAGCTGTACTCTATGGTTCGGTCCCTAGTTTACTGGACACACTATTCTTTTGTACTTTGTCACGGCGGGCATAGGTATGCCTCCCCCGCCGCCTTCAGCACAGGTACCCTCTCATAAAAAGAGACTTGTTGCACCTGCGAGTCTCGTCTCCTCAGGGTCTAGTTCTTTAGCACACTATCTACCTTTCATTTCTCTCTCTGACTTCCCTTTTGTTGTCTGGTGATTGAGTTCTTACAACGTACTTCGGTCATACGATTTTCTCCTGACACTCGCACGCTGGGGGGCAATCCGTTACACCATTTTTTGGTCATCTAACCTATTATCATTAGATGGACCCAAGTACACCATGTAAGACCAATTTTACCCTAAGTAAAATTTCCTTCACTATGTTAAATAAATTAATAAACCACATTTATTAGGTTGTTTATGGTCCAAACAGGAAACCCCAAAAGGAAATATTAAACAAACCTATATTTGTTTGATTTTCCTCATGGAATAATTAATTAAACCATAATTTAATTATTATTCCCAATCATGTTTAACCCAAAAACAAAGAAATTAATTAGATAAACCTTTATTTATCTTATTATTTTCTAGGAATAATTATTTAAATCTTATTTAGATAATATTCCCTGTTAAATATGACCAAATCACCCACAAATAATTAAATAAATCATTATTTATTTAATTATCTTTCAACCACTTCCTTAAATAATTAAATAAATCATTATTTATTTGATTATCTTCTAACCGCTTCCTTAAAAAGATAAATAAATCATTTATTTATTTATTTTTGACTAATCAAGGATTTGACCCAAGTCAAATACCTTTTCCCTCCAACAAATATAATAAAATATTCCATAAAAGGTGGATCTAGATTTGGTTAACATTATTTTAATCATGCACCAAGATCTAGAATGACCCAATATTTTGTTATAAATAGGAGGGTTTTTCCTACCATTCTTCACCTTTTGTTGCCTATTAGATCACTCTCGATCTATACACTTGGTCACATTTTTCCATCATTTGCTGTGTGAGCTCCCATTGAGCTCCTTTCTTTGCATTGGGTTTTCTACACCAACAAGAGAGATAAATCTTAGATCTGAAGTGCTGAGGACTTCCAAGAACCCATCCCACTGAGGAGAATTGGATACGCCTTCTTTTTTTCCTCCCAGGTGCCCAATTAATATAAAAATTCTTTCAAAAATTGTTCTTGTCTTGTCTATTGGTATATGGAGCAAACCTTTGTTTTTACTGCTTAATGTCTTTCCATGCATAGATCTGGTGTTTTGCAACTCTTTTCTTGTCTAACTAACCACAGATCTGAAGATATTGGCAGCCACTTTTGTTGTTAGGGCTATTAGTTATGCGTAGCTAAAGTGGTCTTTTTTCATACACTTAGACAAAGGATTCATACTAACACCCCTTGGTCATTGATAGAATTAATATCATATCCTCGTGATTTCTTGATTATCCCGAACTAGTCCTTCATGTTTTGTGCTAATGCCTTGTCTTTTTTTTTGCCAATGAACTCTTCGAATAGGTCCTTTCCTTGGTATGGAAGTCCAATAATCCACTGCATCAAAATTTCATCAATCGGGATTCTCTTCCCCAACCAAAGGCATCCATCATGCATTAATAAAAGTAAATTTTGAACGCAAGCTATGTTAGATTTTCTTTTACCAAAGCATGGCATGTTTAACATGTTTAATGGGCCCAATCTCTTCAATCCCTTAGCCCACTGGTGTGACTCTAACCTTGTAATTCTGCTCTTTGGATAATATACCTGTTATAGGTACTTGATCAGCTCAAACTGCAGGTACTTACTCTGGTCACTGAAGTCCCAATGCTCCATCTTCAATTGCAGAAATTTCCAAGTAATTTTCCTTCAAATGGCACTTTTTCTAGTAGCAGTGGTGTGAAAGTGATGCATTTTTTTTCTTTGGGTTCTCTAACTGGCTTGGCACCCAGTTTCCTTTCTGGAAAATATGGTGGAAGATTATTATTTCTACATCTCAGATTCCTTCTCATTGTCGTTGATTTGTTGTGGTTCTTTTTGATGCATTGGTTTCTTCACCTTCTCTGTGGGTTTCTTATCTTGCTTGTTCTTCATCCATTTTTATTTTGCTACCTTATTTTTTGGGTATGTCCTTATCTCTACTCCAGAGGATCTAGCTGGTCTCTTTTCTTGTCTTCTTTTCGGTTGTTATTTTGTGGCTACTTGTTTTCACAAAAACCTTGTGCACCTTGGGGACACAGGTACACTTGGTGCTATGGTTTTACCAGTCTGGGCTTCCATTATGCTTGCTATCCCTTTCTTTACAAACTCTCTAGCAATATCTTTGACATTTTTCTCAGACATACAACATAACATGTGTCTCACACGATTGAAAATTCTCAAACAGAATTCTCCAGATATAAAAGTGTCAAATGTGGACTGGGATATATCTTTTATAGCGAATTTGAATTTTGAACCTCATGATTAGCTTAGATCTTTCTCATTCAATGTAGATATGGTGCTAGATCCGACCAACTGTGCTTCATAACGTTTCTCTCACACCTCTTAATGAAAACTTGCTTTTAATGATAACTTTTTCCTTCCAATGGTCATATTTTTTTGGATATCTTCGACTCATTCCTTGTTGTGTCGTAGTAATCAGAATTCAAAAAATTTCTGAAGATCACGCAGTAATCTTCTATCCATCGCAATTCTTTCAGACTTCAACATACTCCTAAATATCGCGCAGTAATCTTCCTTTGACGAATTTCACTTCTACAGAGTAGTTTATAGTCCAGTGGCCACTTTCAACTACAAGTGGAACTAAGGCTCTTCCCATTTCATATTTTAGTGAAAATATCCAGGGACAGAGTCGTCCCTGTATACCTTCAATCTTATACCATTCACTTGCCTTATAATCAACTAGCCATTTAACTTTGTGATTTGAATTGCACCACCATCAGAGATGTGCTTGATGATATATGGTCCTAACCAATATGTTTTAAATTTTCATTAGGGGGATTTCGAGGTCTAAAATGGGTATCCTAAGGAAATTATAAAATAATAGTGGAAATAATAAAATAAGATTCGATTCCATCATCAAATTTTAGAGGGAAAAAAGAAAAATAGTATTTTTTCAACTCGTATTTTCAACTTATCTTTCTATGGGTTTACTCAAATTTCTAGCGGGAAAACATGTTGGATGCAGAATTTGATTCAATAGACCTTACTACACAAAAAATGAGAAATACATGAAAAATGTGAATGCAATCACGTTTTTTCATGTATTTCTCATTTTTCTTGTAGGAGGGTCCATCGAAAGTATGCAACATGGGTACTCCTTGGATAAGGTATTAAATTTTGCATCCAACAAGTACTCCCACTGGAAAATTGAGTAAAACCTTAAGAAGACAAGTTGGAAATACAAGTTGAAAAAGTAGTTTTCTTATTTTATTATTTTTTAATGTTTTTACTTTTTTACCTAAAAAATGGTGAATCATCCCCCATGGTTGACATCATCATCTTAAATCCCATTGGTTCTTATAAAGTTTATTTTGGTTTCACATTTTCTTAGGAGGCCCATTTTAGACCTAAAATTTTCTTTAGTGTCTGGGAACTTTGAAAATTTTCTATCATATAAAAGTACAAGATCTCCTTCCCGGAATGTCTTTTGCTTGATGTGTCTGTTATGCCATGTTTTCTTCCTTGATTTTTTCATTTGCTGATGCAAACCTACTATAAACCTATCTTATTTTAGAACAATAAATTGTGTCATCCTTTCCTCCTTTATATCAGAGTCTGCCATGTATGTGAAGGCTACAATTCTCAAACTTTGCACAATGTACTCCATAGGCATCATTTCTTCTTGTCCATATACCAACCTAAAATGTGTTTGGCCTGACAGTTTTTTGCATGTTGTCATATATTCCCACAACACCGCTGGAATCCTTAGATCCTAGTCATTTATGTTCACATTGCACACTTTTGTGAGTGCATTTTCCAGAATCTTATTAAAATCTTCAACTATACCAGTCGCTTGAGGATGATATGGGGTAATTTTATGAGGGTGTACTTGAAAATATTCAGTTAATGCCCCAATATTCTTATGCAAGAAATGTGAGCCATGGTCATTCATCAATATCTTTGGACACCCAAATCTGGATAGAATATATTCAAATATGAACTTCACAGCGGTATCTGCACTGCAATTCTTCACTTCCTATGCCTTGGCCCACCTTGTTAAATAATTAGTTTCAGCGATTATGTATCTTGCGTTGCTCTTCTTTCCAGGTGGGTTAATAGGTCCAACAAAGTCAACAGCCCATTTTTCAAATGCTTGCAATGTCACTTGTGGTCTTAATGGAATTTCATATTTTCTGGATGGCTTTCCTATTATTTGGAATACATCACAAGCTCTAAAAAACTCTTTTGCATCCTTATGTACTATGGGCCACCATAACCTAGCTCTCAATATTTTCTACACAATGGCCTTTCTTGCATAATTTCCACCCGTGAATCCTCCATGACCTTTTTCTAGAATACTCTACCTTTCATGTCCAGGGATGTATCTACACAGTATTTTTTCTATTCCCATTTTGTATAAGTGTCCTGCAATCGATGATAAATTGGCTTCTTTGACTACCAACTCCTTATTTTGCTGCGTAGTGTAATCTGCGGGTGACATTCTTGTGGCTAGAAACTGAATAATATCCGCAAAGTGATCACCCACGACCCTGATTGAGAATAAATGCACGTCACATAGGCTATCATCGATACCTATGGGTTCTTCTATCTCCATCCTCGACAAATGATCAGACCCAACGTTCAATCTTCCTGGTTTGACTACAACCTCGAATTCATACTCCTGGAAGAATAACAACCATAAACATATTTTTCATCAAATAGGCTTGTTCAGCAAATATTTCAGATCAGAATGATCAATGAACATCTTGGAATGCATTCCCAACAAGTCGTGCATGAACTTCTGTAATGCATAGACCATAAATAACCCTTTTATTTATGTCGTAGTATAGTTATTTTCCGCCTTGGACAATTTTCTGCTTGCAAAAGCTATGGGGTGATCAATTTCTCCTACTCCTGGTTGTGCTAGTACTACACCTAGCACTATGAAATATGCGTCGACATGTACATGAAATTCCTTATTCCAGTCCAGGAAAACCAGAACAGACACAATCACCATCTTCTCTTTTAACATGTCCAGGATTTTCTGGCACTCTTCATTCCACTGAAAAGGCACATCTTTATTTAAAGCTTCTCCATTGGCACATTTATCTACACATACCCCTTTATAAAAAAATTGTAGTAGCCAATGTATCCAAGTGTCGTGCACATTTGTCTCACTATTTTTGGCAATGGAAAGTTCACAATAAATTCTAACTTCGTGGGATCCACCATTAATCCCCGCTTACAAACCACATGGCCCAACAATATGCCAAGTGGTACATAAAATATACACCTCTTCAAATTTAATGATATTTGATATTACCTACATGTATCCAACATAAACTTGAAGCTCACAACATGCTTTTTCAACAACCCAAAGACTGTCCAGTCATCATAGTAATCTTCCAAAACTTTGTGTATATATTCTTCGAAGGATGCAACTACAACTCTAGAAAATATGGCATGGGCATTCTTCAAGCCAAAATGCATCACTATGTACTGGTAAGAGCCCCACTCTGTAGAAAAAGTTGTCTTATGTTTATCTTCTAGTGCAATTATGATATGATGCTAACAAGAAGATCTTTTTGTGAAATAATAGGCCTCCTATCCTCCTACATTTTCCAATACTTCGTCAGTAAATGGTGTAGCAAAGGGGTCATGCATACATGCATCATTTAGTTCTCTCAAGTCAGCACAAATTATAATGTCTCCTTTTGTCTTATTTTCTTGAACCACCATAGGGCTTACCCATTCAGAATCTTCGATGATTTCTATGATCCCAGCTTTGATCATTTTTTCTAACTCCTCCTTTACTTTTTCCATGTATTTCAGATTCAACCTATAGGGTCTTTTCTTTACTGGCTTCGCTTAAGGTTTCAGATGGATCCTCATAATTCCTAGGTCCCCTAATATGCCCTTCATTTCAGAAATTTTCGTGTGGAAGAGCTCTTGATACACGTGCAGAAGCTCTGTAATTTTTCTAACTTTGTATTCATCCCAATAATCTCCAACCATTGCAAATTTTGGTTCTTCTTATGATCTGATATTCACCTTATTCATTTTTGCAGGCTTCACTATATCGGGTACTTCAGGTTCTAGTCCAACAACTTTGCGGTGTCCTTCTGATTCTGCGATGTTAATATTGTGCAGATCCTCATCATATTCTTCTACAATCACATTATAGCACTCCAGTTCTTGCTCCAACTGCATGGTCCAATCTGGCTTCTTCCATATTAGCGAAGTTGTGTTCTAAAAAACCTTTTCTCTAACTTTCCGAAGGGTTGATTCTATGCACAAACAGTCATCTTCAAAACTAAATGTTAGTATGAAACCTTCAACCAAATCTATCCAGTTTTCAGTTCCATGTCGCAATTCTGTCTCAAGATACCAATTCATAGGAATCGTTTCTAGTGTGTGGATAAACCCATGTACCCACTCTTTCTCTGGAACTTCTTTCCAAACTAAAGTGCAGTGATGAATATGCTCCCGGGGGTCAAACTTACCATCACATTTTACTTCAAATCATGTATCTACTGGCCCAAATATAACCCACATCAGCCTTCGATACTCCTCCCAACTTCCTATATTCATTTTATGAGTACCCCACCATCTAGCAGGTGTATACCACATCCAAAGTTTACAACATTTATTCTTATGGTATTTCTCTTTCATATTCATCAAGAAAAAGGCTTATATATCCTATCCCGTCACAATAAGGAAGACTACATACCTCTGAATTTATTCAACGAAGTGATTTTGTGATTCTGGCACATCGTCTTGTAGATAATTTATGTAACCTATTCTACCAATTTTCCAGTTCTTCCTTAGAATCTGAAGTACATGAATTGTCTTGTTCCCAACTTAGTTTACCTTCCGCAATGGGATTAATCCAATATTCCTCCTTAGCTATCATCTAATAAATTTTTTCGACGTTTCCATCAAAATTATCATCTCAGAAAGGATCTATATAGCACACTCCTTATGATGGGTCTAAAGGAACAATGACCTTCATATTTTATTTTTCAAACACCATTTTCTTCTTCTTTAAATTGATTATTTCAAATTATCGAAATACCAATCCAATCCAAGAAATATTGTATAGGGGTTGTTATCATATACAATTTCAATCACCTCAAAATCTGCAACAATGCAGACTCCTTCAATGTATACTATAATTCTATGTAACCTTCCCATAGGGAGGATCTTCCGTTGGTTGGCCATCCTCAACTAGATCGGCGACCATTGCAACTTTGGTTTTCCCATTAACTCCCAAGTTTTCTTAGGTAACACGTTGGCATAAGATCCTAATTCTAGGATTACCTGACCCATATCCTATTCCCCTAACTATGTGGTTAGTCTAACTCCCTTCCCCTTTCTCTTGTTATGTCGATGTAAATTTTTTACCGCATGCATATCACTTCATGGAACTTCTTTATCAACGCATGAGTCTATCAACTCCTGGAGTCCTTTAACAACCCTCTAATTCCTCAACAACATCGTGCAGGTATGTAAGAATGAATTTAAAATACTTGGATATAATTCTTATGTCATAGTAGATACTTTGTTGCATTCCTTCTTTGGGATTAACTTGGGTTGCGCACTAGATGTTAAGGCCCTAACATCCATGAAGCTTTTCTTTGCCTCCATGAACATTTATTTTTCCTTCTAGATATTGAACCCAGGGAATTTTTTTGTGGTATTTCTTACCCATGTATCTTCCATTTTCTTCTTACCTTCTACTTTATCATCTCCCATTGCAGCTCCACTCCTTGTTACAATGTTGATGCACAATTCATCCTCCCTTGGTTCAACGGTCATCATTTTCAAATTTTGTGCAGGTTGTTGGTTCCTTTTCTCCCGCATATTTGTCATAATGACTGGAAATTATTCTATCACACGATCAAAATATTTTCAGTACTTACAGGTTGTAGTAGGATTCTGATAGTCCCTCGTGAAGTGTCCTGTTTTCTCACAGTTGTAACAGATAATCTGGTTGTATCCTCAACCAACTCCTCCACCTCCTCCTCATCCTCATCCTTGGAAACCTCCTCGACCAACATGTTGTGCTTGATCCTTGTGTGCATATCCTTCATCTTTCATTCTATAAGCATCAACATTGCGCTCCATCATCAAGTCATAACTTCAACAATTTTTCTCATCGTGTCCTACCAATTTACAAAAGTTGCAAAACAATTGCCTTGGGGTCTTCACATATTTTTGTAATAAATAGAAATATTTAGAGTGATGTTGACCTCTAGTTCTGCATATATCACACCATAGGCTTTATACTGGGTTTATTGGATTAGGTGCTCCACTAGCCAAGTAATCTCTGAACACAGGGCATTGTTCCTTAGAATGGCCTTCTGCTTTACACTTTATACACCAGACTTCTTGTCTAACTTATTTACCTTTGTTCAGATCTTTCAATTCCAAGGTAAAATTTTCTACCTAACTCTGAATCTATTGTACTCCTCCATGAGTATCTCCTATCATTAAAGCTTCCAACTTCATTTCAATTTCGAGAGCTTTGGCTTGAGTTGTTATCTTCTGTTGTGTCAAGGGTAACCTGATATGTGGCAGTAGCACAACTATAAATAATTATGTATGCTTCTCTTGGGGTATGTTAAATATTAATTGTCCCATAACACCTTGAATCATTCATCCAACTCCCAAACATATTCATTAGTCATATGTTTGATTTCCTTCAACTCAGAAATGCACTGCGACTCAAACTTCAACTTCTTAAATTTTGATATCATTGCTTTCTTAATGTCATCTAATGAAGCATCCTGATTAGTTGAATACTTCATGTACCATTTCATCACTCTTTCTCGTAGTATCGTAATGATTTTTTTCTTCTTCTTTACATCCTCATTATTAATATGTCTTGCTTTCCATACTATTTTAGATACAAACAAAAAATTATCTAGATCATATAATCCAAGTCCTCTAAAGACAGGTAGCTTGATGTCGATAAATATCTTTTGGATTAATCATTTCATTAGGATAAAAAAAGTCTTAGATATAACATAGCTTGATGTCATCAACCATGTTTCTTTTCAGTGGGTTAGGGGAAGGGGGAATGGGTGTAGAGTAATTAAGGTGAGGGGGATGGCAGGTAAGGGGAGTAGAGGAATGGGGAAACCCAAATATGCCCTTATTATTCTCATCTTCTAAGTTCGATGCAACTTCAGTTTGGGAAGGGGAATATCACAGGGTTGCGGGGTTAATTCCTTACTTCACTCTCGAATTCACCTAATAAGGGATTATAATCAGTCTCAATAAAGTTCTTCGGTTCATGATCTACTTTGTATCACTTTCCACTTCGTCTTGCTCCAATATTTAACTCAAATGTATTTCTTCCTCCAAACATAAGTAACTAACTATATGGCTACATTCATAAGACTCCCTTTTCACACAAAATAAATCTCAATCCACAACTTAAAATAATTTATATACTTACCTCACAGTCCCTTGAAGAATATTCACTCAAATTTGTTGTAAGATATAATAATGACTATGGTGAATTCAATGGTGAATCCTCCCAAGCTACTGTCAATACAAAAATCAACAACTCTTGAGATGATATTTTTGGTATCCTTGATTCGTTGTATCAATTCAGGGCTCCACGTGGTAGGCCCATAATTTTCAAAACAAGTCTTGTTCTCGGTCAACCTTGATATCCATTCATATAGTTAATTAGCAAACAACACGAATAAAATCTCGTGTTGTTCTATGAAAAGATACCTCTGCAACCAGGCTTGATTCGTCAATCACGAATTTCTATTTTCCTGAGCTGCGAATTATCATTCTTTATTATTTACCCAATCTTTATTTTCTTCTTTTATGGATGCCAAATCCACATGTCACTCAAATAGATCTTGGTCCCGGCAACAGAACCATTTGTTGGATCAGTTGGGCTTGACCCAAGTTTGGCTTGTACTTCACACCAACAAAACCCTCAGACATCGGCCCTTTCGGCAATGACCTGCAAGCATATCGCAGTCTCACCCGAGGTGGCTATGGGTGGTTGTAGAATCAATTTTCTGCAGCATTGAGGGACTACGCGAGATGGATTTTACTTCATTTTTCTATATTTTAATCAGTCTTCTACCATACATATCACTATTGCGTTGTATAACTTAAATACTTACTTTTTCACATTTAGCTTAACATAACATCTCACATAACAAGATAAACTGCCTTAACATATCATTCACTTGCAACCATTACTTTGCATAAATATAAATAAAGAAAACATAAAAATACATACAAATACCAAATATTTCCCAAAACTTCTTATTCTTTATTAAGATGAATATTTTCAGCACATTTAGCTTCTCGTCCTACGCACACAGCTGCAGGTGTTCTATGCAATATGTTGCAGAATCTTCCAAGGTCTCTATGCACTCAGCTGCAGAGCCTTCCCTTAACTACAAAAGATAGATACAAACTAGCCCAAAATAATATTATGTTCTATTCATCCTCATACTTCAAAAAAGCATTACATATCTTTATATAACACTGCATAGCTACAAAATCATGGTCCACATACCATGGGATCAGAAAAATAATAAAATAAAACCCCAATACCTGTTATAAAATGAGGACCTTCGACCCACCCCGAAGCCCCTAGAACACCACATGGTAAATATAACTTCGCAGTACCGTGCACTCTGCTCCTCAAAATGCAGAGGCTTTGACCAAAATTGGACCAAGTTAGGTCGCCCCCAATAGGAGAGGCCATGATATCTTCCACCTACACATGGTTGGCCTTGTTTAGTAGAGAATAAATTAGGATTTAGATAACCTTGGATGAAAAAACCCTCGATCCAATAGATCAACAAAAAATTCAATGTTGACTTTGTTACTACTTCGTCGAGTGGAGGGATGTTTTTTGAAATATTAAACCACCCCAATAATTTATTCTCGAAACCGAGAGGAGATTATTCAAGTATTCTTGTTCTAGATTCCTTTTACTTATTATTTATTCATGTAATTAAATTTAATATTTGGTCAAATTTAATCTAATTCTACCTCATTGGTCTCATGAATATGTGTAGGATAACTAGTGTCAATTCAGATGTTGAAGTGGAACAACTATTGGAAGAAAATAACTCAAAATGGTAACATTACATTTAGCATTCAAGGTAAGTTACTTTCAATTTGATGCCTTTTTGCTTTTTCACAATTCACTGCACTACTTATTCTATTTGTAGTCTTATGAGTGGTAGATATTTGAACTGACTTGACAATTATTATGTATTTTAAAGGGATTTGTTGTACAAACTGGTAGTTCCAACTTAAAAATTTCTTCAGATTGGGAATAACATACTACCATGGATGGAAGAATGTATGAGAAACAATGCTTCAAAGGTGTATTATTTGTTTATATTTGTCACTATCTAGTCAGAAGTGATGGAACATGGTTGATATTATGAGTAGCAAGATGAGAGATACATGTAGTTTTCATCTTGTGGTGTTTCCCATTTCTTACATGTTCAATTTATATTTATTTAATACCTTCAATATGAATACTACAAGTATTTGAAAATCATTTACAAATTTATACTACGCAATAAAGAGATTTTGTATATAATACATTGGAAGCTTTGTGAACTTGCTTTCTCTAGGAAAAAAATTAATTTGTACATTCCAATACCTACTAATTCTATATTCTACAATACCTAATTTTTTTTTTGTGTAAAGCTCAACATTTAATTATTTTTGAAAATGAGTATAATAATTTATACTTGGCGTTAAGGGTTGCCCCACAGGAAAACCAACCCGAAACCACCAATTTAAAGTCTTAAGATTACATATACTATGTTTAACTAGGATGTCTAGCAGAACCATAGGCGAGACTAAAAGTGCTTTGCAAAAAAATACACAACGAATGGCACTTTGGCCTTTCTCCACAAAACTAACAGTGATGGTGCAAAATATGACCAGACTAAACTAGATAAAAAAATATAGGAACTGGCATAATAATTATCCACTGAATTGGCTAGGTTTGGAAGGCTAGGACAACGCACTGGCCAGGAAGAGACACCAACCATGGGATGCGCCCATGGGTTTCATGTTGGAAACCTTTGAGAACTACTGGGGGGGAGTGAATCAATAATGTGTCTTATTACCAAAATTTTCCCTTTATTTACTTTATTGAATCACACACACTAATTAGCAGTGACTCAATCACACACACTAATTAGTAGCGACTCATTATATATTTTTAGATCTATGCATAAGTCATAAGTATAAAATAAACCATATGAGAAACATAACCATGAACAAAAATACAAGAAATCATCAACACATGATACATAATATATCTGGTGGACCTATGTTGTAATTAACTGATGGACCACTTTATTTTTCTTATTATGGTTATAATTTATATATCTATCATTCTCCATCGATTACATTATTTTCAAAAGATAATTATATAAATATATGTTATATATGTCATAATCCTTTAACTCTCGACTTTGATATATGTTATATATGTTGTAAACCTTTAACTCTCGGCTTCATTGCGGTATAAGTTAATATGAATGTACTTCTAGATTATTCCAAAGTTATGGTTTGTAATGACACACATATGTGTCTCTCTTTGATGCTAACACACAGGTTCATTCGACCTACCCTTTCAAAGGTTGCGATGAGATATCTTTAGAATGTTAGTGACTAGTGGAATAGGATTTTATTTGGGTTAATGACTACTCTGAAAATTGTGTGTCTGCTCATTCATTCAAAAGTTATCTATCACAACTCTTATGATATACAACTAAGTTTCTTTAACACCTTACTACTTTGTGTCAGTGATTAAGGAGTGATAACTTTGTCTCTGCAAGTACTCTTACTTTGAACCTTCCAAGAAAAATCGTGAACCATTTTCTATGGATTTTTTTTTACAGGTAATTGTTTCTCATTACCATCATTTACATTTTTATATAACTTTATTTTTATACTTACTAAGGTTTGCTTCCAAGGTATTACTCTTTTTGTTTTTTTATTTTTGCATGTACATTCAAGGGTATTTATCTGAATTTGCAGTGGTTCCTTTTCATTAACTTATGTCATCGACCATGTGAGAAATTTCTAGGTTTTCATTCTTTTTCTGGTAATTTGTTCACCATGAGAAGAATCACATTGTTTCACCATATAATTTTGTAATGGTAATTTTTGTTACAATGTTCATTAAATTTTTGTTGTTATTAATACATTTCTATGTTAAAAGTGTCAAACTTTAACCTCCATTTTTCCTTTTAATTGTTTACAAGAATAATGAGTTTCCATCTCTATCGACTAAGTTGTTGAAGCTCTAAGGTTCCTCTTCTCAGTTCGTTTTATAACAACTCGACTGCTTCTAGGTACACACATGCACAAACACACACACATATATTTCTTTTATCCCTTCTTCATATTATTCCTTTCTTTGTGGCCAAGGCTTCTATTATACTCTAGGTTGTTTCCATGATTTTCACTCGTTTAATATCTCGATTATTTCGTTGTAAAGTGTTTGAGGGTTTTCAGTTATAAAACCCTAACCCTTAGGGTACATTTTGATACTCCTTCTCTTTACAAAATTTTAGCTCTGGATGAGGGTCTCGAAAACTCATGCAATCACATGAAGATAGCAACAAATTTCATTTTCTATATTACCTAAATCTTATGTTGATTTTCCAGCTAGATTTTTAATCCTACAAAGACTTGTATACATAATTTCTTTATGTATTATTGTATATATTCCTTTATTGACTATAAATAAGATATTTTCCATAGGACTTACATTTGTGCTCTTTGTTTAGGTTTTATTATGCCCATGCATTATTGTTACTAAAATAGGGTTATCGATTTTCATTCTATATAACCCTTACCCATTTAGTTCTTTTTATCATACACATAAATGACAAAATGTTTTGCATCTTGGGTTTTTTTTAGGTAAAAAACCTTTAAATTTTATTCCAAACTTTCATAAATTTGTTGTAACCCTTTAGAAATTTTTTTGTTGTGTGTGTATAGATATATCCTAATACAACATTTAATTTTGTCATTTATTTGCATGTATTCATATTTTCTTGAGCATTCTTGAAATTTTATGCTTCACTGAGGAAATTTAAATTTGTTTCAACGCTTATGGAAGTCTTGGTACTATTTACTAGGTCAAGTGGCCCAAACCCTTGGTCTTCTCTTTTGTTTGAGCTATGTTCGGGAGCAAGATCCAGATATTTTTAGTTATAAATATATATATATATATATATATATATATATATATATATATATATATATATATATATATATATTAATTAAACTTGTTCCTCCGAGGGATTATTCTTGTCAAGAAGTATGATATGTAAAGGCTTTAAGCCTTTTCTGTATTGGGGTTATAAGAAACTATATCTCATGTTTTTAAGATTTTTTTTTTTTTTGTTAATTGTTCTTAAGGTCCTCTGTGGCCCCCACTTCTATTCACTTAACAATGACTATTAAGTCAATGAACTTTGGCTTATTTTGGAATGTATATATATGAAATTCCTTTCATACATGTTAGTTCAAGGAATCACTTCTTGACTGCAAAAGGAGTAAACCTTACACATCATAGTTCATTTCAAATTTAAAGGTTTTGAGTGGTGGGATGGATTTTTAAAGAGTTTGAAATGATTTTTATTCTTTTAGATTTTCATTCATTTGGAAAGATGTGGCAAGTATAAATTGTATGGGTAAATTGGTAGTATAACGGAGCATATTATAACAAATGAAAGATTACAGATAGATGGTACTCAATCTAAGGAATAATCATATCCTAAATCAGTCACACAGTTGTAAGAGTATCCTTTTACACAAACTCTATTTTATGTAAAGGAAATAACATTTATAAATCAGAGTATATGTATAAAGTATTTCATAAATATTTCATGAAACCTTCACAAAAATGCTCTACACAACATATATATGATTTTTAGAAAACTAAACAACATATAATTAACTATTAGATCTTCTAAAAATTCTCTTACTCACACCTTACTAGCTGTTGTAACTCATAAATCAGAAGAATTAAATAATGAGAGAAACACACCATACATCAGATAGTCCTTGAATCAAAAATCCTCTAGCATGAAGTGAAAAAAAGAGTTTTATTTATTATAATAAGTCTTTAGGTAGACCAAAATCCAACCTTGAAATGGTATATACAAATGATATTTATAGAGAGAGAGGCACCAACTCCATCTCTCCTAAAAATAAGGAACCACTAGTTTTCACATTACATAGGTGTTATAGGAAATTAAAGATATATCCTATTGAAATCTAACTAACATAAAAAATGGAGATGAGAGAAGAGAAGACATTTTGGATTGTGCTATTGAGTATGCTGACATGTTGCCTCTTTTTCTATTGATTTGTATCCTCACGACTTTGGTTCTTTAATAACCATGTGTCTTCATTAAATGTGACATTCAACAACCTCATAACCACTTATCAACCATCACTTAATATATCCATACCGTTATGAGTCCTTATCATTCCTGAAATTTCTCGGAAAATTTGCTGACATTTGTCAAAAATCATTTAAAACAAGCACTACCGGAAATTCCAGTAAAAACCCGTAACTGCGAAAAAATTATAATGCTACCGGAATTTCTGATAGCGCTCTGTTTATTTTTCAAAAATGCACAACAAATAGTTGAAAAACTTGTGCAGATTTATGCTCTCTGAAACTTGATCTGTTGTTCAAAAATATACTCTGTAAGCAAAAAGGTATTTTATTAGGAAACCCTTTTATCTTTCTTGTATATGGGTTGCAACTTCTGCAAGATTGTCCAAGTCTGATTTTTTGTCAACAGATGATTTTGATCTTGTGGTCCTAGTGGTTATTTCTCTGGCAGTGGTCTTTTTCTCTTTTGAACCCTTTTGAAATTTTCTTCTGTTTGAGGATTGTGTTTGCTAGTCTAAAGGGGATTTACCCTTATCTTTCTTTTTTGACTCATTAGCATCTGCAATTGAAGGAGTTGCAGTCTGTAACCCTTCATATTTCTTCTCTATATCGATGACCTTTGTCAACAAACTTGGATATGCAGGGTTTCAGATTTGAGCCTAATCTTGTTGTTGTCTCTAGTATGTCTTTTTATGTTACCAGCAACTGGTTTTGCATCCTCTTTCCTTCTCTTGGTGCCAATATCATACCCTGCATATTTTAGGAGATCCTCGTCGTACTTAGTGGGTTGATATTC
Source organism: Pinus albicaulis (assembly GCA_034641835.2). Classification (NCBI taxonomy): domain Eukaryota; kingdom Viridiplantae; phylum Streptophyta; class Pinopsida; order Pinales; family Pinaceae; genus Pinus; species Pinus albicaulis. The sequence goes on from MU968450.1 coordinate 32,846,718, forward strand.
CTTATGAATATTTTTTTGAATGTCTGCTTCCAAAATTTTCGGGTGTTGAGATTCAACAAGATGATGAGCTTAGTGAAAATAGTCACCTTCACTAAGTGGGCCCGTAGGCTATTTTTGGCGCAAGTCTATTTTTAGACTATGTCTATTTTTAGACATGATGATCATATTTCAGAAGTTGCAGGATGCTATTTATGGATGGTTGATCAAGTTGGAAAAACAGATGAAATTATATTTTTAGAATATTGGGCAAAGTCTATTTATAGATCGTCGATCTAAAAATAGATGCATGTCGATTATTATTACCTCTTAATAATAATCAGACAATAAACAACAACTTATTCTCTTGGAGAACTTTGTTTCGGTGCACAGATGTGGCAGATCAGTGGACTGAGGGAATTACGCAATTCCCAAGGGTTGGGTTTACTGGATTTCATGAATGGAGGATTCAGTTAGAACTCAAGTGGAAGATTTATGACAGATTGGAAGAGTAGTTATGGAGTTGTATTCAGTTTAACTCAGTTAGACTCAGTTGAGCTAGTTGTATCTAGTCTAACTGAATGATACATTAGTGAGAGTGGAGTGAATTAATTAGTTAATTAATTCACAAATAATAACTCATTAAGAAACTGAATAACACAGCAATTAACTACAGTGCATGTCATTTTCAGTGGAGACCCAGTGGAGAGATAGGTGAAAGGGAAAGATGGACTATTTGTTGTGACTATAGTGATGCATTAATTGCATCACACACACATTGGAGTTGCCAATGATGATTGCGCATTCAAGGCAAGAGTAATTTGAATTCATTCAGAGCTATTCTTTAGCATGGATTGCGCAGTGGAGGCAGGCTAGCAGGAGGGCAAAGATCAATGCATGGATTTGCAATTTTTTCCTAATTAGTGTATGACGATTGTATTGTACTGAGAGCTTGATGTACTAATATTTGTATCAGATTGTCATATGATCTCCATGATACATAATATATGATATTTGGGGTTTTCAGCTTCAGGCTTTCCCGTTAAACAACTGTGTTATGTGCGATTGTTTTTATTTATGCTTTGCATGTGTGTGCAATTAATTTTCTGCAAAAGATTAATAATGGAATGATTTAGTATTTTGCAAGAAGTTAAATATTGTGAGATCAGGTGAATCTAGGACATATGCATGCTTAATGCATATAATTTCTACATGGTATCAGAGCATTGCTAATTCTTGAAGATTGCAATTGTGAAGTGAGTTTGTGCTGGTGGACAATTTGAATTTTCTACAGAAGATTCTTGGTGCAGAAGTTGAGTATACATTGAAATGGCTTTCAATGGGTTGCAATTGGAGTATGACCTTGATGGGAGCTTGAATTACATATCCTGGAAGAATAGGATGGAGGAAATGCTAGAGAATAATGGACTGAAGGAGTTCATCGATAGAGATGTTCCTAAGCTGAGATCTAGCGATGCTGCATTACTTGACGCATGGCAACAGAAGACAACAAAGACGAGAAGAATTCTATTGGAAGGTGTGAAGAACCATATTGTGCCCAGCCTTCATGGGAAAGCTAATCCATTCTTAATGTGGAAGGATTTGACAGACTTATTCCAAAGCAGAAGTGACCAGAGGAAGTTGGTGCTTAAAGACAAGCTCAGAAAAATAAAAATGAAGAAGGGCGACATTATTCCAAAATACCTCACGAAGTTTGTCCACTGCAAGGATGAACTGGGAAGTGTGGGGGTTACTGTTGATGAAGAATACTTGGTGATGTATGGCTCTCCAGCAGGCTTAGAAAGTTGGCACTTTAGCTACGAAGACTCTGTCAATGGACGGGAGAAACTGCCAGGATGGGAGCGACTTTGGTCGGATCTTGTGCAGGAGGAGATAAGGCGGGGTACCAGGGATGGATCTTCATCTAAGAATGAAGATGAAGAGAATTGCGCTTTGGCCACCAAAGCAAGGAAAGGGAAGGGGAAGAAAAATCCTTCAAAATCCGAAGCTAAAGGCAAGAAGCAGGATTTGTCCAAAGTGAAGTGTTTTCACTGTCATAAACATGGACATTTCGCCACTAACTGTCCACAAAAGAATAAGAACAAGAATTTTGTTGGAGCTGCAGCTGGAGAGGCCTTAGCCTCACAATTTGAACTTTATTTCTCTTTGATCGCATGCTTGTTTCAATCTGTATGGGATCGGTGTGGTATCTTGATAGTGGTGCGTCTTTCCATATGACGGGAGACAAGGAGTTGTTTAGTGACTTGGAGTAGAATGACCTCCAGATGCATATAGAGATGCGTGATGATGATCGGTACAGTGCGAATGGAATTTGGACCATTACCTTTGAGAGGGTGTCTGGTAATCCATTCTTGTTGAAGAATGTTATGCATGTTCCAGGTCTGAAGAAGAACTTGGTCTTGATCACAATGCTGGAAGACAAAGGTTATGATGCTGCTTTCAGTGAGGGAAAAGCCTTCCTTCGACATAAAACAACGGGTCAAACCAAGAAGATAGGGGTCCGAATTAAGAATCTCTACAAGATGGAGGTAAATGGTTGTGCTGCAATGGTGGGCAAAGCAGAAGAAGTGGTGAGCCGGGATGAGGGCGAATTTTGACACAAGAGATTGGGCCATCTTCACCATGGCGCTTTGAAGATTTTGCAACAGATTTCTAATAGACTTCCCAAGGGTACTCTTGCACAGTCAGATCAGTGCAAGGGATGTACTATGGGTAAGTTTGTGAATACCACCTTTCATGAGAAGGAGAACTGTGCTTCAGTGATCCTGGAGAGAATTCACACAGACGTGTGTGGACCTTTCTTAGTTGCTTCAATAGAAAAACACAGCTATTATGTTATATTTTTTGATGACTATTCTCGTAGATGTTGGATCTTCTTCATGTAGAAGAAGAGTGAAACGTTCTCAAAGTTCTGTGAGTTTAAGGCATTGGTGGAGAAGGAGTCGGGGAAGCAAGTGAAATCTCTACGGAGCGATAATGGTGGTGAATACATCTCGGGCAAATTCAAAGACTTCTGTAGCAAAGAAGGAATTTCAAGAGAACTCATAGCACCTCATAACCCACAGTAGAATGGGGTCACGGAGAGAAATAACAGAATGATCGTGGGTGTTGCACGAGCGATGTTGCATGACCAGGGCCTACTGATGCACTTTTGGGTGGAAGCATGCAACACTACATTTTATGTGCAAAACCATTGTCCTCATAGTGTACTTGGCATGAGTACACCTGAAGAATATTTTACTGGTAAGAAGCCTGATATTTCTCATTTGAATATTTTTGGCTCACCTGTTTACATTCATGTGACAAAGGATGCCAGGAAGAAGCTAGAGCTGACTGCAAAAGTTGAGATATTTGTGGGGTAAAAAAAAACACCCCATAATTATCGTGTGTATTTTCCAGATAGTTGGATGACTGTTGTGCGACAGGATATAAAATTCAATGAGGTGAAAGCCATGAAGTTGCCACTTGAGAGGGAGCTACACTTGCATGCGGAAGAGGAACTTCTTGTTCCCAAAGATGAGCCTATAGATGTGGATCAGCCATAGGAGGAGATTCATGGAGTGGAGGAGTCCACTCATGCATAACCAAACATCAGACAAGGCAGAAAGCATACCACAGAAGCTGAGAGATTGAAGCTTGATGCAACACAAAATGTAGGAGTTCCTACATCACAGCGCAGACAGAGACAGTCACCTGACTGATTCACTGGATACATGGCTCTTATGAGAAAGTGTATCGTTACAGAGCCATCTTCTTTTGAAGAAGAAGTGCAGGAGCCCACATGGGTAGATGCCATGGTGGAGGAGTATGAATCCATTGTCAGAAATAGTGCTTGGGATATTGTTCCAAGTTCGTTGGGAAAATCAGTTGTAGGATCAAGATGGATCTACAAGGTAAATCAAGCTACTTATGGGAGCGTCGAGAAGTATAAGGCGAGATTTCTTGCCCGGGGCTTCTCACAAATCGAGGGGATTGACTATGAAGAAACATTTGCACCTGTCGCACAATATTCTTCCATACAGACCATCCTTTCTCTCTCAGCGCGGATGGGTTGGCACATTCATTAGATGGATGTGAATACTGCGTTTCTTAATGGGATCATTGAGGAAGAGGTGTACATTAAGCAGCTTGAAGGATTTGAGATCTTCAGCAGTGAGGCGCATGTGTGCAGGCTCAAAAGAGCATTGTATGGGCTAAAACAAGCACCACGTGCTTAGGACACTCTGATCGACAACTATTTCACTGGACTTGGCTTCACCAAGAGTGAGGCGGATGCAAACCTGTACCAGATTGTGGTGGAGGGGAAGATTTTAATGATTTTACTTTATGTTGATGATTTAATACTAACGGGTGATGAGCAGTTGATACACTCATGCAAGGTAGATCTTGCAAAGGAGTTTGAGATGAAGGATTTGGGCCTCCTTCATTTTTTCCTTGGATTGGAAATATGGTAGCAGGAAGGTGAACTGTTTGTGTCTCAAGGAAAGTATGCCCAGGAGATACTGGAGAAGTTTCACATGTGTTGAGCCCCAAAGGCGTCCTTCCCCTTCACCAAATTTCACTTCATTTCCTTTGTCCCTTATCAATTATAGGCCTAAATGATCAATAGGATTAATTAAAGTTTCTTTAAGAATGTATATAATGACTAACTTGCTACACTTTCATGGTTTTGTTGTTGTAGTAATTTTTGACTAGATATAGCTACAAAATGCAGTCATTCTGTAGCTAGTTGCCGATTCCGCAGCTGTCTTCATGTTTTCACAGGTTCCAGGTGTCACCTCAAAGAAAAATGCATATGGGTGAATTCCAGACTTCATCCACATCATTCCTTGCTCCCTATGAAGTCTGAGCAGAATTCTACAGGTGGTTATGCACGTGGGAAACCAAAACTAAGAGATAGACTTCTAATAGGACAAGGACTGTACAGATGTCTTTAATCATAGTACAAGACCACCACCAGAGTTCTAATTTGATTTTAGTTGGGAAAGACATTTATTCCTATTTTATCTCAAGGGCAGTTATGTAATTTTCTTATAAGAATGACTCGGGAGACCGAGAAACAGCTAGCTAGATTTATGTTTTGTTGCTAGATCTCAAAAGACCGTAATACTCTGTTTTTGAAATACTTTTCCTTTAATGAAAGAAGCACCGCTTTATTGCAAGATCTGAGGTAATCTTGAGGAGATTCGTATGCTAATCCGGTGGTAGAGGGCCCCTACTGCCCGAGAAGATTTGTGCACATTGTTTAGATAAGTAATTTTAGCCTTGTTGCATTCCTAGTTTAAGCAATTTTCTGAACTTTGTGTTTTATACTCACTTGCATTGGATGCTACAGTCTAGTCTTGTTCTCACGAATTATTCCAAAATATCACTAATATTGAATGAGATATAATTGTATTATTTTAGGAATTAGTTTCCTTTTTCTGAACTTTACGTTTTTGTGTTCAATTACATCAAGTGTTACAGCTAGACTTGTTCTTCCGAATTGTTCCAAAATATCACTAATACTGAATGAGATAGGGCTGTAATATTTTAGAGATTAGTTTCATTATAGTGTAGTTGTGATACTCCGGAGATTAATGGCACGCTAGTTCAGTTTCTGTTCACTATATTTCAAGTTAGATTAATGGCACTCTAGTTCAGATTCTGTTCACTGTATTTCAAGTTAGACTAATGGCACTCTAGTTCAGCTTTTGTTCACTGTATTTCAAGTTAGGATAATGGCATTCTAGTACAGTTGTGGTCACTATATTTGAAGTTTTAATGATTGAATTTTAGTTCAACTTTATCTATTGTATTTTTAGTTTCATTAGTTAGTTGTACGCTAGTTTTGTTCCATTAAACTTCAAGGCCTTCATTATTTAAAAACTACTCTTGTTATTAATCTCTTCCAACACATCATCATATGGACAAGAATGAGTGATATCAGTTCAAGGCCTTGACTGTTCTGCAATCTCTTATAATTGTACAAATAGCCTTTTTCCCAAAACTCTTCCAAAAGACTTCTAACTTCCGAATAAGGCTTAGTAGTGACAATTTAAGTTGTAGAATGGACTAATTTCAGTGTCATAGGTTAATTTAGAGTAGAGTTCCTTACTATGCTACAAATAATCTTTTCCAATTGTGTTCCAATAAATTTCTAACCATGGATGAGATTTTTGTGATATTGTAAGTCATTGTTTACTTAGAAGAACCTCATTGCACTAACTTATCCTTTTCTCAAGCTATTCCAACATATTTTTGATGAATGAATTGGACTGAGTTCATGTTGTGAGTTATTGAGTTCATGTTATGAGTTATTTTCTTGTCAAAGTTTTGCATTTTCTAAGTGCCATACATAGTTTATAATAGGTTTTTCTCTGTTTTAGTGTGACCAACAACTTCTCTTTGCCAAAAATTAGTTCTTTTCCTCTTAGAATAAAAACACAAAACTAAAAACATTGGAAAAAACACTAAACACAACGTAGTGAGAAAAAAATACCTAGGCACATATGGTGCACTTCACTTCAATAGTTTACTAGCCCTGGTTGACAATTTATGACCTCAATTTAGAAACACTAAGTTGAGCAGACATTTTGGCGCTGTTGCTGGGGAAGTGTAACTAGGTAGCCTTGTTTCTTACCTCCCAAAAACAATGATATGCATAGAGAAAGAGACTCAAGGGGTAGATTCATAAGAAGCATAAGCTTGATTCCTAGAACACCACTTGTTTCACCAAGACCAAGAGCCAGATCACCTCCAAATCAAACCCACATTCCATCCTTTACTGAACCTAGACTTTCAGAGAACTTAAGATCAGATATTCCATTAGAAATACCTTCCACTTTACCTACTGAACTTGTCTTAGAAGAAGATTCTGGAATCCCTGCTAGGGACTTAAACTTTTCAACTTCCACAGAAGAATCAACTATGGTAGAAGAAGGGGGAGGAGGAGTCTTTAATGGAGAACACACACTATTTGGAGGGGGTAGAGGTAGAGGTAGAGGAGAAGGAGGTAGAGGTGCAGAAGGAGAAGGAGGAAGAGGAAGAGGTAGAAGAGAAATGGGAAGCTCTTTTGGGTTTCCTATAGTAGATGAAGAAACCAATGCAACTATGAAAAACATTTCACCCTCTATCCTTCCAAACTTTTATGGACTTAAAACTGAAGATCCTAAAACCTTCCTATTTGAATTTTAAGTCCTATGTAGAACCTATGACTACTTACAAGATGCCCAAAAACTTAAACTGTTCCCTTCAACATTGAAAGGAGCAGCATTAAAATGGTTTATGAGTTTGATCAACAGTTCTATTAGGACATGGGAAGACATGAAACAAGCATTTATAGAGAGGTATTTGGATCATTGTATGCCAGTCAACCATAAGGAGGAAGTGTTTAAAATGTTACAAAAATAAGATGAAAATCTGGAAGATTTGTTGGAAAGGTTCAACTATAACATCAAGAGGGAAAAAATGGAAAACTTAGACCAAGACACCTTGAAAGCTCTCTTGTTGAAGACAATTAGGGATGAATGGTTAGATATTCTTAACATGATGGGAAAAGGGGATATATCTCAGCTCACATTACCTAAAATAGCTGAATTATGTATCAACCTTTCAAGAGGGAAATCTAAAACTGTAAAAGGACCAAGAGACCCTACTCCTGCAAGGGAAAGTAAGTCTGCTTCTGGGACAGTAAGTAGGGCAGAAATAGGACATATGCTTGATGAATTCAAATATGATATCTTAGGGAGTCTTAGTGAACAAATAGACACCCTTAAGTTACAAAACAAGCAGAAAACTGAATCTGATGCCTTAGCAATCTTTTTTCCCAAATGTAGAAAGAAACATGCCTTGAGAGAGTGCCCTTTGGATGCAAAAGTTGTGGAGACTTGTGTAATTTGTTCAGAAAAACATGAGACCAAGAGTTTCCTTTCACTTCCTGGTCTTAAAGCTGTCTTTCAAGAAGAAACTCCTACAAGTTCCACAGAACCTCTCAATTTTGTCTCTAGGAGACCTTGGCAAGGACCTCAAACACAAGGATTTCATGATCAGTTGTATAATCAACCCCCACTAAATTAGAATTCTTGGCAGCAACCTTGGCCCCAATTTCAAAATCAATCACAAAATTGGGCGCAAGGAGCACAAAAACCCTATGGAAGATACTCTCATTATTACCAATATCCACCATCCTATCCACCATATCCACATTTCCCTCTTCAACAAAATTTTCAACAAAATCCTCAAAATCCACAACATCAAAATCAACCAATTCCATTACCATTTCCTTAGAAAACAAATTAGTTGCCTACCCAACCCATACCAAACCCCAACAATAAAAATCCTTAGAATACATACATGATAGAAGGCCAACAGTTTCCAACTTATTTGATCACTTCTTTAGACCTTAGTGATGTTCAACTTAGGTCTGGAAGAATACTTGAAAAGAGGAAACCGTCTGTAATCATACAAGAGCAAGACAATTCTGAGCAAGATTCTCTATGGGTAAATAAAAGTCTTCAAGAGAACACAACTTTCCAAGACCCAAACATTGAAAAATCAAAACAAAAAGAACCAATAATTTCAACTCCTATATTAGAGCAGCCATCAACATCCACTTCTACACCTCCCTTTCCAGAAAGATTACAAATTGATAGGGGTGTAGAAAAACAAATTATGGTGCCTAATTATGATTTCATGGATGAGCTGAGAAATGTTTGTATTAAGATCCCATTATTCCAAGCTATCAAGGAAATTACAATCTTAGCAAAGACAATAAAGGAGTTGAGCATGAAGAAAACAGGAAAAAGAATAAGAGAGATAAAGAAAATTCAACTGGCAGAAAAATAGCAGATATCATGATGGGTAAGATTGCTATTCCAAAGTATCTAGACCCAGGAAATCCAGTTGTTAAAATACACATCAATGGAATTGAGATCCAAAACACACTTATTGATTTAGGAGCAGCAATCAATATCATGAGTAGACAAATCATGGATAAACCGAAACTTCCTAATCTTCTTTTTACACCCACATTATTACAATTAGCAGACAGATCTGTGATCAAACCTGATGGGGTAATAGAAGACATTCCAGTGTCCCTAGATTCCTGGGAGTATCCTATGGATTTTATGATCCTAACTCCTAAGAATAATCTAGGAGGACATCCTATTATATTAGGAAGACCTTGGTTAGCTACAGCTGATGCTTTCATTAGTTGTAGATCCAATGATATGTACATCTCTGATGGTAGTTCAACCAAGAAATTTACCTTGTATCCTCCAGCAAAAAAAATTATAGAATTAGATGATACTCAATGGATAGAGGATGAAGAAGACTTACAACCTCTCTTCACAATTTCAGAAATTAGTGAAGATAGCCAGATTTTGAATACCCTAAAAAACTTTGAATCCTCTTCGGAATACAAACATGAACAATTTCAAGAAGAATCCAACATTGAGTTTTTATCATCAAGACATATGTCTCTCTATTCCATGGATAAATTTGGCAGCTCTACAATTGAGATATTTCCAGGCAAAACTTTAAACATAAACAAGAACCTAGAGAAATCTCAACAAGCAGAGCTAGTCAAGATATTACGGAGACATTCTTCTGCATATGCATGGGAGTACACTGATATGAAAGGGATAAGTCCCAAGACTTGCACTCATCACATCTATATAGAGGAAAATTGTAAACCAATCAAACAACCTCAAAGACGGATGAATCCAAATCTTAGGGAAATTGTTAAAGAAGAATTGCAGAAATTATTAAATGTTAACTTTATCTATCCCATTTCAGATAGTCAATGGGTTTCTCCTTTGGTAATTGTGCCAAAGAAAAATGGTAAATGGAGGGTATGTATTGACTACCGAGAATTAAACAAGGCTACTCTTAAAGATCATTTTCCCCTACCTTTCATAGATCAGGTATTAGATACATTAGCTGGCAAAAAGTACTTCTCATTTTTAGATGGGTTTAGTGTTATAATCAAATCCAAGTAGCACTTGAAGATCAAGACAAAACCACACTTACCTGTCTTTGGGGTACCTATGCTTACCGAGTATTGCCATTTGGATTATGCAATGCACCTGCAACATTTCAAAGGGCAGTACTAGGAATTTTTTCAAATCTAATACATGATTGTGTAGAGGTATATATGGATGATTTCACAGTTTATGGAAACACATTTGAAGAAGCCTTAACAAACTTGGAAATTTTTTTAAAGAGATGTAAAGAAACAAATATTTCACTTAGTCATGAGAAGTTTTTTATGATGTTTACTGAAGGAATTGTTTTAGGACATCACATTTCAGGGGATGGGATTAGAGTTGATGAGTCAAAAGTTGAAGTCATCTCTAACTTATCTATTCCAAGTTGTCAAAAATATGTTAGGAGTTTTCTAGGATTTACAGGATATTATTGAAGGTTTATAGAAAACTTCACCAAGATAGCATCTCCACTTTTCAAATTGCTTACCAAGGACTGTGAATTCAAGTGGAATCCTGATTGCCAATTAGCCTTTGAGACCCTGAAAACAAAAATTTCTGAAGCACCTATTTTAAGGGGACCTAACTGGAAGTTACCTTTTCATATTTCAACAGATGCCTCAGATACAGCTCTAGGAGCAGTATTGGGACAAAAAGACCTGATTCCTTATGCCAACTACTATACCAATAAAAATTTGACTCCTTCAGAGTTAAATTATACTGTAACTAAAAAAGAGTTTTTAGCTGTTGTTCATGCCATAAAAAAATTCAGACACTATATAACAGGATATGAAACTTTTGTTCACACAGATCACTCTGCAATTAGATATCTAATGAAAAAATCAATTACTAATGGCAGAGTTATAAGATGGTTATTGCTTTTACAAGAATTCAACATTACCATTCTAGATAGGCCTGGAAAACAAAACACAGTAGTTGATTTCCTATCTAGACTCCAAAACATCAAAGACAATACCCCAGTTGAAGATCAATTCCCCGATGAATATCTTTTTGCAATTTCTACTCAAACTCCTTGGTTTGCTGACATTGCTAATTATTTAGTTTCAGGGAAATTTCCTTCAATAATGAATGCAAGAGACAAAAGAAATATCATTTATGACAGTGCAAAATATTCATGGGTTTCTAATGAGTTATACAAAACAGGTCCAGATTTTATCATTAGGAGATGTGTTCGGGAAGATGAGATGCCTGAGATCCTCAAGGCATGTCATGATGAACCTTGTGGCGGACACTTTGCTGATAAAAGAACAGCTTATAAGATCCTTCATTTAGGATATTATTGGCCATCCCTTTTTAAAGATGCTAAAGAGTATTTCAAAAGGTGTGATAGTTGCCAAAGGGTAGGGAAACCTTCTCCTTTAGGTGAGATGCCATTGCAGCCTCAGGTACATATTGAACCTTTTGAAAAATGGGCTTTAGATTTTGTAGGACCTATTAGTCTTCCATCAAAGCAAAAGAAATATATATTAGTTTGCACTGATTATGTTACCAAATGGGTAGAAGCCAAGCCATTACTTTCTGCTACTGAAGCATCTGTAGTTAATTTTCTTTTTTAGGATATTTTTACTCGTTTTGGTGTCCCAAGGGAAATTGTTGCAGATCAAGGAGCTCAATTTACATCAAAGCTAGTGGAACAAATGATGGAGAGGTACAAAATCAGACACAGAAAATCTACTCCTTATCATCCATAAGCAAATGGTGGATCCTAACAAATACTGTCCATTTACATAGAAGAGATTGGGTAGATAGGCTTCCTGAAGCTTTGTGGGCCTATAGAACTACATGGAGAAGCACAAAAAGTCATACTCCCTATGAACTTGTTTATCGAAAACAAGTTTGGTTTCCCATAGAGTTTCAGATTCAAACTTTTAAAATCGCAGTTCAGCTAGGACTTGATCTAACAGAGGCACAAAAGCACAAATTGGAGCAGATTAATGAATTGGATGAGATCAGACAATATGCAGTTCAGAAAACAAGTATAGTCCAATAGCAAAGGACTAGATGGCATGATAATTACATCAAGGAAAAGAAGTTCAAAGAAGGTGACTGGGCTCTCTTGTTTGATTCAAAGTTCAAGGATTTTCAAGGTAAATTCCAAACACAATGGCTTGGGCCATATGAAATTATAAGAATTTTTGACAATGGAGCAATAAAAATCAGGACAATAGATGAAGAGAAGGTCACTCTTCTTGTAAATGGTCATATATTGCAGTTGTATCATAAGCCACTTTCAAGAGAAGAATTTGTCAAGAGATTCCAGGAAAACAGTGATGTGAAGTTAATGAAGAGGAATTTTTCTTCTTCATCAACTTAGTTGAATTTTCTGAATTCAAAAGCATAAAAATAAATAAAAAATAAAAAATAAAAATAAAAATAAACAAAGTATAAACATGAAAACTAATCACTGATTAGCATGTTTATACAGAAAAGATAAAGTGAAAATCAAAATCTTTCTGGCACTTTAGCTTTTCAAATTTGTTTTTCTGCAAGCAGTCATTACACAAACCATAAGTTTAACTCCATCATGTCTCACTTCATTCATATTTCATTCGCTCCATTCATTCATATTTCATTCATTCCATTCATCCATACTTCATTCACTCCATTCCATGGTCCATTTCATTTCCATCTCAGATTTCTAAATTTGATCTCTTTATGTAGATTGAGTGTTACAAATCATAAATTGCAGACCAATTTTATGTTTCATTCTACTTCACAGTGGTGATTCATTTCATTCCATTACATTTCACCTCACTTCTGATCCATTCCACCATATTTCATGATCCATTTCATACAACACTCCATTCCATGTTTCAAAGTTCCTACAGGTACATTCTACAGTTAGTCAGACATTCTGCAGCCAGCTAGACATTCTGCAGCCAGACATCCTGAAGACAATTATCCAGCAACAAATCGACCCTGCACACCTATGTCAACAAGAAAAAAATCAAAGGAATTATGAAGACTGAATAATTAATGATTTTCAAAGGAGGACAAAGCATATCAAAATCACAAAAGTTAAAGGAAAGGAAAAGGTAAAGTTGTAAAATTATTATGATGACAGAATATGAAAGTTATAGTATAGTTAGGTCATATATGATTCAAAAAGTTGTTTTAATTATTCGTGTTGATCATGCCTATTAAACCTATCATAAAAACTTTGGACAAAATCCCTTCCACTCCGCCATTTCAAATCATCATTTAAAACTTAACGGTTAAGTACTGAAGTGACCTAATCAGTCACGTCACCAGCCGAAGTATTCAGTGATGATTTTGAATTTCTCACGAAATGTTTCCGCGGTTTTTTCTTCCATGATGGTTCTCAAATTCATTAACTTGTGTAAATCACCCTCACCACATTTCACTCGTTCTGTAATCTCTTCATATCATCCTTCCGCAGCTAATTCCTACTGCATAAATAGAGAACAACACCTTTGGGGGCAAAAACAACTCTTTGACAGCCATTTCCACAGTGGATAGAAGGGTAGTAAATTGAAGGTTGAAAAGAGATTCTATGGGCCTCATAGTAAGATCCGAACCAGTTGGAACCAAGTACTTGGAGATTTATCCACAAATCAGATAAATGCTACAGCAGGCTAGGTGGTTACAATTCTTGGAAAAATTTAATGGTTTTCATAAGGAGGTAACTAAAACATTTTCACGGTCCTTCAATGGAGCAGAGGTCGAAATAGGAGATATTAAATTCACTATTACAGAGGCTTTCATTGCAGAAGCAACATAATTACCCAGGCAAGGAGAACGGTGGTTCAAAAATATGGAATTTCATAATGAGGCATGGAGGCAAATGCTTAAAACACCAGGTATGGATGTTTTCATTTTTAAGAAGGGTATTCCTAGCTCAGCACTGAAGAATAAATGGCGGAATATGTTGCTCATTTTGCAAAAAATTATAACTTTTGAGGGAAGGTTTGGTACCCTCTATGTTTATCATATTCAGTTAATGATGCATTTCTTAGATGAAGAAATTAATTTACCATTTTTCCTACTTCATAGTCTGAAGAGAATGGTCTCTAATGTACAAAAGAGGGTTCAATTCCTGGAAACCACTTTGTATCATCACAGCCTAGTTAAAATCCTAATTGAACATCATTTGAGAAAAAAGGGAGACAATTGGGATGAGTTTCTAGTAAGGAATCACTTTGAAGAACCCAAGGAACTCCCATCTGAAGGCAAGCCTACAAGAAGAAGCAGGAGAAGGAAAATTTCCGAAGCTGTTGAAACTAAAACTGGTAAGTCTATACAAGAGGACAGTGAAGAGATAATTTCTGAGAAATTGACTGAAATTAGGAAACAACTTAAAAAGGAGAAGATGATAAGAAGGTATGCCAAGGAGAGAGGTGAAGGACCATCTCAACCAAGACGAAGCCACAGACTTAGAGGTATATTGAAGAAAACAAGGATTAGACAAACGGGAATCATAAACATTGAGGATGAAGAGACACCAGCTGCTAGATCACCTGAGCACCAATATGAACAGAATCTTGATGAAGAAACTCTAGAGATAGACCCAGCTCAACAACAAATTTATAATTATATTGAGACATTAGAGAAGAGAGCCTCAGAAAGTAGAGACATAACTCCTAGCCCACCAAAATCTACAACTGATGTACTAAGAAGAGACAAATATGAGTTAGAAGTACTCAATAGGCATATCAAGAATGAGAATGACATTTTAAGGGAGCAGGTTAAGCTGAAAAGTGATATGAATACAACTCTCTCTGCAATTGGAAAAGTTGTACAAGGCTAGTGAGAAATTGAAGAAGAAAAACAAAAAGTTGAGCAGGGCACTTATAAATTTGAGATTCAAGTTGGTCATAAAGAAGCCTAGGAGGCCATTAACTATCAGGAAAAGCAGAAGAAGGAGCCGAGATGTCCCAGCAGAAGTCTCAGAATATATGGGTTGATTGCATGAGGACATGCAAAAACTTTGCAGTGGGGGTATTTTGAGCCCCAAAGATGTCCTTTTCTTCCACCACATTTCACTTCATTTCCTTTGTTCCTTATCAATTACAGGCTTAAATGATCAATAGGATTAATTAAATTTGCTTTAAGAATGTATATAATGACTAACTTGCTACACTTTTATGGTTTTGTTGTTGTAGTAATTTTTTACTAGACTTAGCTACAGAATGTAGCCATTCTGTAGCTAGTTGTCGATTCCACAGCTGTCTTCATGTTTTCATAGGTTCCAAGTGTCACCTCAAAGAAAAACGCATATGGGTGAATTCAAAACTTCATCCACATCATTCCTTGCTCCCTACGAATTCTGAGCAGAATTCTACAGGTGGTTATGCACGTGGGAAACCAAAACTAGGAGATAGACTTCTAATAGGAAAAGGACTGTACAGATGTCTTTAATCATAGTACGAGACCACCACCAGAGTCCTAACTTGATTTTAGTTGGGAAAGAAATTTATTCCTATTTTATCTCAAGGGAATTTATGTAATTTTCTTATAATAATGACTCGGGAGACCGAGAAACGACAGCTAGATTTATGTTTTGTTGCTAGATCTCATAAAACCGTGATACTCTGTTTTTGAAATACTTTTCCTTTAATGAAAGAAACACCACTTTATTGCAAGATCTGAGGCAATCTTGAGGATATTTGTATGTTGATCTGGTGGTAGAGGGCCCTTACTGCCCGAGAAGCTTTGTGCACATTGCTTAGATAAGTAACTTTAGCCTTGTTGCATTCCTAGTTTAAGCAATTTTCTGAACTTTGTGTTTTATATTCACTTGCATTGGATGCTACAGTCTAGTCTTGTTCTTACGAACTATTCCAAAATATCACTAATATTGAATGAGATATAACTGTAGTATTTTAGGAGTTAGTTGCATTTCTTTGAACTTTATGTTTTTGTGCTCAATTACATCAGTTGTTACAGCTAGTCTTGTTCTTATTAATCTCTTCCAAAATATCACTAACTCTGGATGAGACATAGCTGTGGTGTTTCAGAGCTTACTGTGTTTTGTTGAACTTTATGTTTTTATGCTCATTTACATCACATGTTACAGCCAGTCCTATTCTATGAATTATTCCAAAATACCACTAACCCCGAATGAGACAGAGCTGAAACATTTCAGTGATTAGTTGCATTATAAGTGTAGTTGTAGTACTCCGAAGATTAATGGTGCACTAGTTCAGTTTCTGTTCACTGTATTTCAAGTTAGATTAATGGCACTCTAGCTCAGATTCTATTCACTGTATTTCAAGTTAGGATAATGGCATTCTAGTACAGTTGTGGTCACTGTATTTCAAGTTTGAATGATTGCATTTTAGTTCAGCTTTATCCATTGTATTGTTAGTTTTATTAGTCATTTGTATGCTAGTTTTGTTCCATTAGATTTCAAGGCCTTCATTATTTACAAACTACTCTTGTTATTAATCTCTTCCAATACATCATCATATGGACAGGAATTAGTGATATCAGTTCAAGGCCTTGACTATTCTGAAATCTCTTATAATTGTACAAACAACCTTTTTCCCAAAACTACTCCAAAAGACTTCTAATTTCCGAATAAGGCTTAGTAGTGACAATTTAAGTTGCAGAATGGATCAATTTCAGTGTCATAGGTTAATTTAGAGTACAATTCCTCACTGTGTTGCAGACTATCTTTTCCAAATATGTTCCAACAAATTTCTAGCCATGGATAAGATTTCCTCTGTGATCTTGTAGGTGGTTGTTTACTTAGAAGAACCTCATGGCACTAACTTATCCTTTTATCAAAGCTATTCCAACATATTTCTAATGAATGAATGGGATTGAGTTCATGTTATGAGTTATTGAGTTCATGTTGTGAGTTATTGAGTTCTTGCTATGAGTTATTTTTCTTGTTAAAGTATTGCATTTTCTGTTCTCAAGAGCCATGCATAATTTAGAATAGGTTTTGCTCTGTTTTAGTGTGACCAACAACTTCTCTTTGCCAAAACTTAGTTCTTTTCCCTCTTAGAATAAAAACACAACCCAAAAACATTGGAAAAACACTAAAGACAACGTAGTGAGAAACAAATACCTAGGCACATATATTGCACTTCACTTCAACAGTTTACTAACCCTGGTTGACAATTTATGACCTCAATTTAGGAACACTAAGTTGAGTAGAAAACATGCAAGGCTACAAGCCTATCGACACTCCTCTTCCAGGAAAGTGGAAGAAAGAGGATGCTACATCGACAGAGGTAGTGGATGCCACTGTTTATCGACAGTTGGTGGGTTCTCTCATGTATTTAGTCAATACAAGACTGGACAAATGCTATGCTGTGAACCAGCTTTCACAAGCAATGGTTAAGCCTACCAAGCTCTTTTGGAAGGCATGCAAGCATGTCCTGAGATATCTCAGGGGCACATCTGAGTATGGTTTATGGTATAGATAGACGGATGACGTGAAGTTGCATGGCTTCACAGATGCAGATTGGCAGGAAGCCCAACAGACAGAAAGGGCACATCAGGAGGGATTTTCAGTATCGAATCTATGGCAGTTTCTTGGTACAGTAGGAAACAAAGATCTGTGGCACTCAGTTCAGCGGAAGCAGAATACATGGCAGCAAGTCAAGCTACATGTGAGGCTATCTAGATGAGGAACATATTGGTTGGTTTGTTCGGTTCACATTTAGATCCCACAGTGATACATTGTGATAATCAAAGTTGCATTAAACTCTAGGTTAATCCTGTGTTTCATGATAGATCTAAACATATTGATATCTGGTATCATCATATCAGAGATTGTGTGCGGCGGAAGATCATGTTGCTTCAGTACATTCCTACGGAGGATCAGGATGCAGATATTTTGACGAAGGTGCTCACCAGGAGAAAATTCAAATACCATAGAGGAAGGATCAGGGTGAAAGATAATCCCTATCTTGTTGAGAGGGAGTGTTGAGATTCAACAAGATGATGAGCTTAGTGAAAAGAGTCGCCTTCACTAAGTGCGCCCGTAGGTTATTTTTGGTGCAAGTTCATTTTAGACATGATGATCATATTTCAGAAGTTGCAGGATGCTATTTGTGGATGGTTGATCAAGTTGGAAAAATATATGAAATTCTATTTTTAGAATATTGGGCAAAGTCTATTTATAGATCGTCGATCTAAAAATAGATGCATGTCGATTATTATTAGCTCTTAATAATAATAAAACAATAAACATCAACTTATTCTCTTGGAGCACTTTCTTTCAGTGCACATATGTGGCAGATCAGTGGACTAAGGGAATTACGCAATTCCCAAATAATAACTCATTAATCAACTGAACAATACAGTAGTTAACTACAGTGCATGTCAATTCTAGTGGAGACCCAATGGAGAGATAGGTGAAAGGGCAAGATGGATTATCTGTTGTGACTATAGTTATGCATTGATTGCATCACACACACATTGGAGTTTCCAATGAGGATTGTGCAGTCAAGGCAAGAGTAATTCGAATTCATTCAGAGCTATTCTTCAACAGGGATTGCGCAGTGGAGATAGGCTAGCAGGAGGGCAAAGATCGGTGCATGGATTTGCAGATTTTTCCTGATTAGTGTATGACAATTGTATTGTACTGAGAGCTTGATGTACTAAGCTTTGTATGAGATTGTTATATTATCTCCATGATACATAATAAATGATAGTTGGGGTTTTTAGCTTCAATATTTCCCATTAAACAACTGTGTTATGCGTGATTGTTTTTATTTATGCTTTACATGTGTGTGCAATTAATTTTCCGCAAAAGATTAACAGTGGAATGATTCAGTATTTTGCAAGAAGTTAAATATTGTGAAATCAGGTGAATCTAGGACATATGCATGCTTAATGCATATAATTTCGACATCATTAGCACTTGTGCTTTGGATTTTTCTGCAGTTGCAAATTTTTCTCTCCGTTCTCCTGTATAAAATTTGGGAAAAGGAGGAATGGGAGGCACCATATTTAATTATTTAGGCTTATTGGTTGACGAGCCTTCTCCTTTCTCAAACTTCTTCTCAACCTTGGTTGAAGGAGTCTTTTCTTTTCTGCCTTTAGCCTTTTTGTGGATGTTCTCCTTCTTAACCTTTCTCTTAGTTCTCTTACCAACGGATGAAGTAGTTGGTTTCTGGTTTTTCTCTTTTTGTTTGGTAGGATGAGGATGTTGCTCTGAAGTTGGAGATAACTAAGCTGTGATATCTGATGTAGGTGTAGGTTGGCCTGCAGTGTAAAACAAAAATTGGTCCCATGACTGGTTTCTTTTCCTGAGTTCTTCCTCAACCAATACTTTGATAATAGTCTGATGATATAAGCTATATTTTGATGCAGTTGAATGAGTTTGTATCCTAGCTGACATCTTTGTCAAGCTCTTCAGTATAAACAATGGTAAGTT
The DNA here is from genome assembly GCA_034641835.2 of Pinus albicaulis. Taxonomy (NCBI): domain Eukaryota; kingdom Viridiplantae; phylum Streptophyta; class Pinopsida; order Pinales; family Pinaceae; genus Pinus; species Pinus albicaulis. The sequence goes on from MU968450.1 coordinate 32,866,056, forward strand.
GAGGGTCTTCATACCTGTAATATGAAACAAAAATCTCATATGATAAATAAAAACAGTATATATTCTCTCATAGGTGAGGTAAATTTTGAGAGCTTGAAAGTCTCAACCCATTCATTCTTGAGGTAATTGTTGGGAATTCCTTTAGCCCAGTTAGGGTCCCTGTGTCCATCTTTAATGAAATTATTGAGGTCTCATCCAGTGATGAATTGGTCTTTAAACCATTTTTCTCCTTCCTGTGGAAGGTTGAAAGCTCTAGCAATAGACTTTGTTGATACCTGCAATCTAAGACCATAAATAGTTGTTTCCTACCCATTGAAAGAGTGTGAAAAATATCGAGCTACTCCTAAATGAGAGCTTCCTAGTCTTGAACACAGTGGATACCACCCTGGTTGAACAAATAACCTTATCACATTTGGATTAGCATCAAATAGATCAGCTCCTTGGGGTTCAATTCATTTTAACTTTCCTCCTTTCTTAGTCATCTTCAATAATAAAGAAGGTTGTCTACTAAAATTTGATAGGTGTTAAGATTAGAGGAGCTCACTTAACATGCATTGTTGTGTCTTCAAAGAAATCTGTCTGAAATCTAGGTATCCTTCCTTAAGTTTCTCACTGGAGCTACTCATTCACCAACTGTTAAACTCGAAAATAATGGTTTTCCTTTCTTTTCGGTGGTTTAAAAAGATATGTTTGTTCACCTTTCCATGCATGAGATTTTTCATAATGGTAATATCTTAGACCATAGCATACACCTTGTGGTAGTCATGATTAACTTCAATTGGTTGCGGTGTTTCAGATGATATGATACAATTTGCTGGAGATGAGAAGATATGGAGCTGGCGGTTACCCCCATCCTATCCTTATTACAGTCCTAAAATTTCGGCAACATTCATGCGTGATCAAACCAAACAGTCATCACATTAAAACTACAGATCCACGATCTACCTTAACACATAATACATACCTTGACATGTGGATGAAACGGCTCAGTTGGCGGACAGGAAAAACAACGGTTGGATTTTAAAAAATGCGGATTGACACCTAGCATGCTCTATGTATAACCAAGACTTCAACTTAACATCACTCAACATAAACCTTTCCTATCATGTGACCTAACTCATGATAAAAGTTTAAAACATATTTGATAACAGGAACACATGACTTAACACAAAGCGGATGCGCTTTTTTATTTTTATTTTTAAAAACATGGGAGGTTACCGAAATTTCTAGTAGCATCGGGTTAAAGAAAAACAAACATAAAATAGAATTATAACAAACTTTCTGAAAAGGGTTATAACAGACGCTACCGGAATTTTCGTAGCGTTCTATTTTTTTTTTTTGAAATTTACAAATTTTATCCTAAAAACAAAAAATTTAAAACCTACTCATGACTTAGCTTAGAACTTTGCCAACAATACATATCTATTTTTTTGTGTTATAAATATATCTTCAAAGGATTTCCTTGTGTTGACGGGAAAAATTGTACTGCCAACAACAAGGTGTTCTCCCCGGTGAAAGGTCCCAATTAGACCTCACACCGTTTGGGAAAGGAGCCCCATCCTTTATGTGGGCCCGGATGCCACCATAAGTGTTTCCACTCTTGGTTGTCAGATGGGAAGATGATGGAGCAAAGGCAAAGGTGAAACGACCAATCATTGAAGAAAAACCAGCCCAATATTTACGAACCATAAACAAAGATACAAGCAAGTCCAAGCAGCAAAACAAAAGGGGGGTATGCTGTGAATGGGATCGGTGAGCCGAAAAACCAGTCAAACATACACAAAAGAAAACACGCCAGAAGTTAAGTGCAAAGTAGTTCACAATATATCACCGACGTGGAAAGCAACAAATAAACACTAATTTGAGAGCAAACGTACATGCAACCACTGTGAATTATTTTATAATCAATTGCATGTATGAAAGCATCTTCACAACATAGTGAAATATTAGATAGCTAGTATTATCACCACAAACAAACACATGAATCGATTCCAGAAAAGAGAATATATTATTAATGTCGCTGCAACATCAAATACATTTTTACACCTCGACAAAACCCAATAGTGGAACATGGGCTATTCATCTCAATGCATGATACAAAAAACCTAGCCTCACTACCTCTATCTCTACTTGGTACCAAGAGTTGAGTGCCTTTAGCTCTCAAGCAAAAATTCCTCTATCATCCTGGCTTCGATTGCCGAGCTAAAATTCCAATACTCGATTTCCCGAAGTTGTATATATAGGCTGAGATGTCCTTTGAGTTTCCCTTGACTCTTGGTCTTCCTGACTATTGGGCTGGCTTGCGACTTGGGGGGTTACTCGCGTCCTGTGACCTTGGGTCTATTAGCCATCAATAAAAAAAATTCATAACTGATGATGGGTAAAACAAGCCTATTTTCCTTAAAGAAACAAATTTAAAGAAAATATATGAGTTCTTGAAGTCTTGCTGAGCCTCTTATTCAAAGGATCCTTTTCACTGTTGTCTACACCCAAAAATTCCTCAAAGAAGCCCTGTTGGTATATAAAGAACTGTTTCAAAGCCTCCTTTTCCTTCATTCCACCCATTTTACTATTTTACCTAAAAAAGGCCACTTTCCTTCTTTCTAATCCCTTTTCTCCTTTTCATTATACTTTTTTTCCTCAAAAAATCCCTTTAAACCTTGTAAAATCCCTCTTATAAGGTTTAAAACTCCTTCTTTATACCTATTAGAACCCCTCGAAAAGGTTAAAAAACCTCATTTTTTAGCCTTATTCCGATATTTTTAACATAAGGCTTTAAGCGTCTTTTGGCTTAAACCCATAGCCCTTCATTCTTCATAAGACCGAGGACCGAGACCGTCGTCTAAAAGTCTTAAGCCCCCATCGCCATCGCAGTTTGGCAATTCCAAATTCCTCATTCCCAAACCTTTTTCCACCGATGGAATCCCCCACCGATAAGATCCCGACCATTGATCTCTCTCAGATCGGATGGTCATCGGTTTCCCTCCTTCCCATCGACCATCGCAATTCACAAGTTTTCATTTCCTCTCCATTCTCTTTTTGATTCACTACCGATATGCATTCTCCCCCGATTTAATCTCCGCCATTGGTCCTCAAGATCTAACGGCCCTCGTTTCCCCTGTCATCCATTCTCACAACCCATTCATTACCCTATTTCTCCTGCAAAAAAGATCTCAACCATTGGTTTTTCCGATCCAATGGCAACCATTCATTCAGCAGATCCTCGCCCTTCTACCCCGCTGATCAAACTTCTCTGCTAAACGACAAAACAGATAACGTCAGCTGTCAGTCCCACCTTCCCATCGGCAGATCGGACTTCGCAACTTCCCGTTTCCACTTCCCACACTTATCTTCTTGTTCATATTCCACCGATTTGATCCCAACCGTAGATCTAGAAACCCTTGATCTAACGGTCCGCACTTCTTCGCATCGCCATCCTTCCTCTTGATCACCCTCTACTGAATCCTCTCCACGAAAATATCTCGACTATTAATCTCCTTGATTCAACGGTTGTCATTCGTCTTCATGCCCATTTCACCCAAAAATTTTGTCATAAAATTTCAACGATAAATAGGTGGTTTTGGGGTGGACACACGTCGCCCTCCTGGTGGCATAGCGTCCATTTCGACCAAAACCACAAACCACCTCAACCCCGCGCGAAAACCACTTATGGTTTTCACAAAACCGTCTATCATTTTCCACGCCCGTGTTCAAATTTTTCCGCCGTTTCTTCCTATTCCCGCCATGAAACCCCTCCATACAGCATTCTCCTTCCTCTGCATTGCTCTAACGCCCTCTGTAAGCCTCTGAAGCAGTTAACCCCAAAACGCAGGTTTTATTTTATTATTGTTTTTTTTTGCAGGTTTGATGGAGGCCGAATACCAAAAGGCCATCCCACATCCAAATTTCAGTGGCAAAGGGCCGAAGGTGATGACCTTCTGTGGCCCAAATCATTGCAGAAAAGGTAAAATTCAGAGATAATTTCACATTTTTAGTCGATAAATCATGATATCAACTTGCAGACAAACCCTCCAAGCAACCACCTATACACCAAGACAGTAAAGAGTATCAGAGCAAAGGAAGATAAAGGTTAAAGGTTGAAGACGAATCCTAAAGACCAAAAGGCTTAATCCACTTTTAAAAAAATAATGTGCAATTAAAGGATAAGTTAATTTAAAGTTAAAAATAGTGAGCATAAGGATAAAGTTAAAGATGATTAAAGAAGCCTAAAGCATGAATCAAAGGCAGACCAGTTTTAAAATGCTAAAACAGAGATAGATCAGCAAAAGACAGCCTTAGTTGCCAAATAATCAAGGCTATTTACTCCCCCATAAACCAAAAAGTGCCACCTACAGGCTTATTTACTCAAAAGCATACAAAGTTAATGCATAGTCAGAAATATTTGTCAAAGACATCTCAGAAGTTATTGCCAGCCTACCAAAGTGCCTAAAAGTCAATGAAAGTGACTAAGCTTTTCAAAATTTAATGTGAAATTCATTAACAGATTTAAAACAGTAGATGTCATCTCCACTATGCCTCCCAAAGGTCGAGAAGCATTTACTCTATCTTTAAGATCACTAGAAACCTTTCTTACACTCCACCTCCTCATTCTTCTATAAAAACTCCATGAGGAGCACATTGTTGTTTGGTTGGTGGTTAAATGAATTATTATCAAGTGTAAATAGTTGCTGAAGCTGTTGAAGTGTTGGGATGTAATTGAAGAATACTAGGCTGAGAAGAGAAGTTAGAGCTGTAAAGACCTGTTGGACTTGGAGTATGTAATTGGTTTGAACATCAATAATACAAGCTAATTCATGGGATCCTGGTCTATGTTAATGGTGATGTTAATCCTCACTATATTTGTTTTTCCTTATGCTTTTCATGTTGTCCATTTTCTCTGATAAAGAGCATAAAATTTAGAGTAGGATTTACTGCCAAGTACCCTATTTCTGTCTGAAAGCTTTATCTCTATGTTTTCTTCTTATATTTGATTTGGGAATGATTCATTAGAGTATAACCAGTTAAGGAATGTTGGTGAGCCCATGTCTTGCTATGTAAAACTTAAGACATTGTTCTTGAATGATATTTTCATTGCATGCTAAGTAGAGTCGAAACCAGGGAAGTCTATGGTTAACCCTGTCCTCTGGTCATGTCTCCAGCAGTTGTTTTGAAAGTTTTCCTTTAGATTATGCCAAAAGCAGGATAGATTCAAAGTTATTACCTGATCTTAAGCTGCCCTTTGTTTTCTTATATGTTTTCTCCTTTCTGAAAGTAGTCTTTTAGATTACTGGATTGTTGTCTAAAAAGTGTGCTTTAGTAAAATTTTGTCCAAAGAAGTCTCATTAGGGGAATTTTGGGTTCTAAAATTGGCCTCCTAAGGAAATAATAAAATAACAGTTAAGCTAATAAAATAATATTTATGAATTTGCAATTCACTTTTTGCACCACAATCCATGTAACCATAGTTAAATTCAATTCAAAAGTTGTACCAAAATAAAATTAATAAAAAAATTGTATTTATGTGACTATAAATAAGAATGATATTTTCAAGAAAAAATCATTATCATTGAACAACTAATGCATTTGTCCTTTGTATTTAAATAACTTAAAATAAAATATAAATATAAATTTATAAATTCTTAATTATATTATATGCTATTAATTAAAATTTATATTATTTAAATTTCATAACAACATGTAATTAATATAATATGTAAAAATAATATAATATAATAAATATATATGGATATGCATTGTTTCTTTCAAGAAATATGAAATGACAATAATATATTTTTATTCAAAAAGTGTGAAATGACATTTATTATGAGTACTTTACTTTGACTTTAAAAGTACTTAGAGCACTACCATGGTTAACCATGAGTTTTTATCCACCATTTAGAATGTGACAATTAAGTATCTTTTACTCAAGTAATGCCACCTCAACCATTAGGGATGATGTCATCCCCTAAAATCTGATTGGTTCTCATAAAGTGAATTTTGATTGTACATTTTTCTTAGGAGGCCCATTTTAGACCTCAAAATTCCCCTAATGATGGTTTTCCCTGTCCTTTGGCTTGCTTCAAACGGTTACTTTGAAAGTATTTTCTTGTTTAGTGAAGTTAATAGATTTTTAATTGGTTGTTAGCTTTGCTTCTTTCACAACACTTTGATGTTCCATACCACAAATCAATCTAAAGAGATCCTTTTATATAGGTGACTTGCCCCATGGAAACCCTTGTAAAACTATTGTACAGTTAAATCCTTTTATGACCCCATAGCCCAATGGATTGACACTGTCTTTGACCTATCTTATCAGCTGAAACATTTTTCAATCTGCTCCCACCTTCACCCTTCTAGTAACCTTTTCCTTTCCTGATGTCTATCCCAACCAATCAAACAAACAAACAAGTTCCTTTGAGCTTCATAACTAGCCTAATATCATAAACAAAGCATAAATATGTATCCTTTGAAAACACTTATATAGAGAGATCCCTCTCTGAATCTAGGAAGGCTAGGTCCTAGGATTCCAAAGTGGTTCTGATGTGGCCCCTGTAGCATTTATTCTTGCCACTCTCATAAATTATAGGGAGCCAACATACTGGCAACCATACTGGGGATGTATTGAGTAATAGATAACTTCACAACTCAGAAATTCCATTCCTTAACATGAATCTAGTGTCTTCCAACAGTGGTTTTTTATTGTTGATGGTGGACAACAACGAGACCTTAGTAACAAGCAAAAATCCTCCACCTAGTGACTCCACTGGTTTTCAGTAGGCTTGTTGATTTCCCTTGGTTTTCCAAAAGCTCCACTGGGAAACCATTTTATCATAACATCATATAAACTCAGTTAAGAGAACTTTGAGGATTAAAGTTTTCTTTCACAAGATTAAATGGCCTTTTAAAGACCGTCATACTTGGCTAAACGTTTCTCATCATTGGGTCTAAAAACATAACATAGTGGCTTCTAAAATAATTCATACTAGAGCCTATCCTAACCCAAATCCTCCTGAGATAGTTGATAATCCAAAAGGCATCCTTAGGAAGTCTCCTAAATCCAAAACTTTAACTATTATCAGAACAATCCACAGAGAAAACTCTGTTCCTGAAAATCTTTCAGCTCTGCAAGATACACAAGTTGACTTACCTTTCATAAGGAGTCCATCTAGGATTAAGTCACTAAGTGGTATAGATCAGGTAGACTTTGAGCCTGAAGATTTACAGCATAGCAGCAGTAGAGAAACCACCCTACCTGATCTTCATTTCATTCATAATTTTAGTTTCTCTCATCCCATATTTACTCAACAGTCTTTTGTTGGTCCAAACACTTCTGTTTTCCATACATCCACTGTTCAAACCACTCCACTTCATCATCCCCCTCCTATCCTACATCCTACACTTGTAAACCCCCCATTTTTTCCACAACCTCCTATCATGGCAACATGGTATGCTCCTCTAGTCCTTCCTTTACCTTTAGTAAATTTTCCATAGGACTATCAGTCCAAGATTCCATTATATGATGCTAGTAGTTCTACTGTTTCTTTACAACATGTGGAAAAAATGAATGACTATTTTGATAGAAATGAGATAGATGATGAAACTGTCAAACTCAGATTGTTTTCTCAAATTTTAGGGGGAGAAGCAAGAAAATGGTTTAAAGGCTTAACCCCTAATAGTATCCATGACCTTCAAGCTGTCCACCAACTATTTCTAAAAAAATGGGAGGTCAAAAAGAATCCTCTCTAGATTCTATCTAAATATGAGAACATTAAAAGGAATGTTGGAGAAGGAGTTCAAGAGTACTGCACTTGATTCAATAGTGTGTACAACACCTTACCTATCCATATGAAACCCCCACAAGGCCTAGCTTTGATGAAATTCCCTAACGAATTTGACCCTAAAATGGCTTACCAACTTTGAGAAAGAGAACCCCTTACATTAGAAGATATGCAAATAGGGGCAGTCAATGTTGAGGCAAATTTAATTGCCAAAAGAGCTAGAATGAAGACTGAGAAGAGGGTATCATATAGGGATGAAGCTGCACCTTCCACATCTGACTCAAAACTAGACAATGCGGTCAAGACTATGGAAATGATGATGGAAATAATAAACATATATGAGAGAGCTCAATCTAGAGAAAACCGAACAGCTCCTCAAAACAGAAACCAATCCCAAAATCAAAATCAGAACTTTAGGAGGAATCAACCTCAAAACAGATAAAGAGATTCTGATCAACAGATCAGACCCCCTTATCAAGAAAATTATGTTAATGAAGATGGAGAAACAATTGAACAAACAGAGGATGATAACATGAACATGCTAGAGGTGAAAAATGAGGATTCTGATTTCCTCCATGAAAGAAAACAAGGTCTATATACACCCTATAATGATGGAAGATTAGAAACTGAATATTACAGACAATACTTTGAAAATTCCATCATAGGAGCATCCAAACAATATGACTTGTGAAGTAAAAAGAACCAAGAAATTCCCAAGAAGCAAACCTCTGATAATTCTGCAAAAAACAACCCTGTAAATGCTTCCAAAAAGACAGCAGAAAATCATAAAACAGTGGCTGAAAGTTCTGATCAAAATAAGGGAAAAAACACTTAGATTCAAGACAAACTTAGTAGCGACCTTAGCAATATCAACACTTCAGCTAATACTCCTGAAAAAACCATTTTGACTATTGTAAATAGTAGAAATCAGCAAGTTGATTTTGTTGATAAAGGAGTGACTAACAAGGTTGAATCAAACATTTTGAAAAATCAGACTCCTTTTAGCCTAGAGAAGGAAATTTCCAAAATCAAGATCTTTGTTCCACTCACTGAGTTAGTCACTCAAAATGTATATAAATGTCAAGTTTTGAAAGCTTTGAACATAGAAGATACTCATGATGTTGTTAACTTAAATGATGATACACCAGAGCTCCTGTTCGGTCCAAAAATTGAAGGGAAATTTCAAGAAGGAGCGATTCCTCCTTTTTATGCCAGTCTCAACATTCATGATAATATTCTACACAATGCCATGCTTGATTCAAGGGCATCACATAACCTCATGCCCAGAGTGGTAATGGAAAAATTAGGCCTTGAGGTAACCAAACCTTATAAAGATTTATATTCCTTTGATTCAAGCAGGGTAAAATGCCTAGGCCCAATAAAATATCTCTTTGTTAACTTAACTCAAATCCCAACCAAAAGCTTAGTGATGGACATTGTAGTGGCTGATATACCCCCCAAATATGGCATGCTCCTTTCGAGATCATGGGGTGCTAAGTTACAAGGTACTATGCAGATGGATATGACTTATGTCACCATCCCTGTTTTCAGTCAACCGAGAAGACTCTATAGGGAAACACACATGAAATATATGGTGAGTGGTCAAGAAGGACCATAAAACTCCCCTCTCTATTCTGTACACACCGAACTTGACTCATTCATTCTTTACAATGATGAGATTCTTAATGAGCAAGGATTAGAAAATGAAACATCAACCAACATGGTGGTGACTCCATACCCAAACATAGTGGCAGCCATAGAAAGAGAGGAGAACGAGGAGAAATCCATTGAACAGTTTGCTGATTTGAAAAATCATAGCAAACAGATCACAGGTCTTGAGCATTAAAACGATCATGAACATAGTACCAATCAAGGACATCAAAGAACAATCCTTCAACACGTTGAAAATCCTAAGGTACAAAACAAACATAGTGCAGACCTGCAGGAACAACACAGCATCAGCTGTAACAAACAAGACAGAGAGGAAATTAATGATAAATCTGAAAACATTCCTCTTTGGAGTATGATTTTTATGGGTCTTGCTCTAAAACTGGTGCAGGAGTAGGCATATGGGTGCACAACACTGAAAATAATCATGCTAAGAGTCATTCCTATAGATTAAATTTTCAATGCACAAATAACATAACAGAGTATGAAGCTATCATTTTAGGCCTGCATTTATTGAAAAATTTAGGGGCCAAGAGAATAACAGTCCATGGGGATTCAAAGTTAATAATTAGGCAAGTAAATGGGAAATATACTGCCAAACATCCAAGACTAAGAGCCTATAGAGATGATTTCATGGACCTATTAAAATCATTTGCTCAATTCCAACTCACCTTTGTCCCTAGAAACCAAAATATCCTTGCCAATGGATTAGCTTTTGCTGCTAGTACATGTATAAGACCATATGAAAGAAAACAATACACCATTCAAGTGAAATATAGACCAGCAGTCCCAGACAATGAGAAATATTGGCAAGTTTTTGAAGGAGATAAACAAATAGAAGAATTTCTATAGTCGAGAAATGAATTTGAAATGCCAAACTCAGATTCAGAGTATGAAGAAGACTGTCCTACTGAAGAAAACCCACTTATAGAAGAAGAAAAGTCTCCTGAGATTGTTGTTATAAATATGTTATCTAAAGAACCTGAGCATACAATAGAAACAAGCAAAGATTTAGAAAAGAAGACTTGGAAGTGCTGCAATCTAAAAATCAAAACTTGCCAAAAGGACTGGTACCATTAGAAGAATTGTTTGACTTCAATGATGTTGCAAAAAGGCCAAAAATAGAACCCAATGAAGCTGAAGTAGAAGAGTGCAACATAGGTAGTGAATAAAAGCCTAAAATGATTAAATTATCAAAGACACTGCCATCTCACATAAAACTGAAATACCTTGAGTTGTTTAGAGAATTTTCTGATGTTTTTGCATAGAGCTATGAAGATCTAAAATCATATGATACAGAGATAATTTAGCATAAGATACCTCTCCAAGAAAACCAGAAACCCTTTAGACAAAAATTGCGTAGAATCGACCATGTTCAATTACCTCTGGTAGAGAAGGAAATTAGAAAAAGGTACGATGTTGGAATTATAGTCCCAGTAAGATATTCAAACTGGGTATCTAATCTTGTATCTGTTAGAAAGAAAACAAGAGAAATAAGGCTTTGTATTGATTTTAGAAACTTAAATAAAGCCTCATTAAAGGACAACTATCCCTTGCCCAAAATGGATCATATCTTAGAAAGGGTAGTAGGTTCCAGAAGAATTTCTTTGCTAGATGGCTTCTCAGGATATAATCAAGTATTGGTACACCCTGATGATCAACTTAAAACAACCTTTACTACACCTTGGGGCACTTTCATGTATGTGAAAATTCCTTTTGGTTTAATGAATGTTGGTGCCACATTCCAGAGAGCCATGGATATTGCATTCTCAAAATAAATAGGCCACTTCATTGTGATTTACTTAGATGACATCACAGTCTACTCCAAAACATATGAAGAACACCTAATACACTTGAGAAAAGTCTTTGAAAAATGCAGAAAATATGGTTTATTCTTAAATCCCAAGAAAACATTGCTTGGTCTCCAAGAAGGTAAACTTCTTGGACATATCATATCAGAAGAAGGAATAAGGATAGACCTAAAGAGGATCGATGGTATTTTTCAAATCAACCATCCTAGAAACATCAAGGAACTGCAATCTTTCATTGGGAAGATTAATTTCTTGAGAAGGTTCATACCCAACCTAGCTGAACTCCTTAGAAACATGACAAATATGCTTAAAAGAGAAGAAGGAGTTAAATGGACCTTAGAAGCAAAGAAATCATTTGAGCTGGTAAAACAAACACTTACCAAAAATCCAGTTCTTATTAGTCCTGATTTTACAAGAGATTTCTTCATTTTTTCATTTGCATCAGAACATGTAGTGGTTGTTGTCCTATTACAGAAAAACATAAAGGGACAAGAGAAGACTATCATATTTTTCAGCAAGGCATTAAGATATGCACCTTTGAAGTACAACATAATGAAAACACAAGCCTTTGCCTTAGTCAAAGCCTTAAAAGACTTCAAAGTTTACATTTTACACTCACACATCATAGCATTTGTGCCTCATTCAGTGGTAAAAGACATCTTGACACTAGATCCAGATGGAAAAAGAGGAAATTGGATTGCTGTAATACTGGAATATGACTTATAAATTAAGCCAACTAAGCTCATAAAAGGTCAAGGACTAGTAAAACTTATGGTTGAATCCAACTTTCAAGCTCTTGATATAAACATGTTTAATGCATTAGATGAACAGGAGGAATCGATAGCTCCACTTATTGAAGATCATTTTCTGAATTCATCTTGGTATGCTGATATTTTGTACGTGCTGCTTAATCTAAATGTCCCTCCTGTTTTGTCTAAAACAAAGGCAATATTTTTAAAGTTGAAAGCTGTAAATTATTGCATTTTAGATAAATGTTTATATTGGAAAAATGCTAGTGGATTATTGCTTAAATGTTTGCCTGAGAATGATGCATATAAAATCAAGCATGAGTTCCATGAAGGAGAATGTGGAGGCCACCTCTATTAGAAAACTACAGTGAAAAAAATCCTTAGAGCTAGTTATTACTGGCCCACCCTCTTTCAAGATATTCACAAAATGGTCCTTGCCTGTTATAAATGTCAAATATTTGAAGGCAAAAGAAAACTGCTTCCCTTACATTTTCATCCAATCATTGTTGAAGCTCCTTTTCAGCAATGGGGTCTAAACTTCATTGGGGAAATCCATCTTACCTCATCTGCCCAACATAAATAGATCCTCATTGCCACTGATTATTTTACCAAATGGATAGAAGTCATCCCTTCTAGGAATGCCACAGACTCAGTTATCATTTCATTCCTTGAAAATCATATCCTGTCTAGATTTGGTTGTTCTAAGAAAATTATCACAGACAATGCTGTTGCATTTGGATCCAAAAAGATAGTTGATTTCTGTCATATATATCAGATTACAATGGGCCATTCCACAGCTTATTACCCTCAAGGTAATGGGTTGGCAGAATCCTCAAACAAGAGTTTGGTAAACATTATCAAGAAGTTGCTGGAAGAGAATAAAAAATCATGGCATAATAAGCTAATACATGCACCTTGGGCAGATAGATTGACAATCAAAAATTCAATTGGGATGTTCCCCTTATCAACTATTTTATGGAACAAATGCAATATTTCCAACTATTCTAGGAGTTTTAGTCATGAATTTGGTCCAAGAAGTGCAGTCTGAAGAAAATGATATGGTAAGAAGAATAAACCAAACTGTACATTTACAACAAACCAGAGAGGAAGTATAAAAAAGAGCACAACAAGTACAAGAAAACTTCAAGAAGTTGTTTGATAAAAGAACAAAGGCAAGTGATTTTAAAATTGGTGACAAAGTTTTAAAGTGGGATTCTAGGAAAGAGGATAAGGGCAAACATGGAAAGTTTGAAATTTTATGGAAAGGCCCTTATCTCATTTTTTCTGCTCCTGGTAACAATGCCTTTTTCCTTCAAGAGATGGATGGTACTGAAATTTTTGGAGGTCATGTCTGGCAGGATGCTCAAACATTATTTTTGTTAAGTATTTGTTCAAAGCTTTTCAATTCATTGTAAATACCATTGCTTGAAAAAATTTTAAAAAGGGAAAGTACAAAAAAATAGAAAAAGAGGGCAGATAAAAAGAGAAGGTACAGCCTGTTGAATTTTGCAACAAGAAACAGTGAATGAGGCATCCTGAAACATCATCCTTGATCCTAGTTGGAAAATAATCACCTAAAATAGGTGGGGCCCACACAGACTATTTTTAGGTGTAAGTCTATTTTTAGACATGGTGAGCATATTCTATATGTAGCAAGAGGCTATTTGTAGATGGTTGGTCAAGTTGGAAAAATAGATGAAATTCTATTTTTGGAATATTGGGCGAAGTCTATTTATAGATCATCGATCTAAAAATAGATGCATGTCGATTATTATTAGCCCTTAATAATAATCAGACTCTAAACAGCAACTTATTCTTTTGGAGCACTTAATTTTAGTATACATATTTTTCAAATCAGTGGGTTGAAGGAATTACGCAATTCCTAAGGGTTTACTGGAGTTCATGCATGGAAGACTCAGTTAGAACTGAAGTGGCAAAGTTATGACAAAGTTGGAAGAGTAGTTCATAGAGTTGTATTCAGTTTAATTCAGTTAGACTCAGTTGATCTAGTTGTATCTAGTCTAACTGGATGATACACTAGTGAGAGTGGAGTGAATTAATTAGTTAATTAATTCACAAATAATAACTCATTAATCAACTGAACAATACAGTAGTTAACTACAGTGCATGTCAGATACAGTAGAGACCCAGTGCAGAGATAGGTGAAAGGGAAAGATGGACTATCTGTTGTGACCATAGTGATGCATGAATTCATCTATATATACATTGGAGTTTCCAATGATAATAACGCAGTCAAGGAGAGTGGGATTACATCGAATTGGTCTTTGTAATCAGCTTGGATTGCGCAGTGGAGGCAAGCTAGCAGGAGGGTAGAGATTGGTGCTTGGATTTGCAAATTTCTTCTATGTTAGTGTGTGATGATTGATTGTACTAAGAGCTTGATGTACTAATCTTTGTATTATATTGTTACATTATCTCCATGATACATAATATATGATAGTTGGGGTTTTCAGCTTCAGGCTTTCTCGTTAAACAACTGTGTTATGTGTGTTTTTATTGCTTTATGTGTTTTGCAATTGTTGATTAAATTTCCGCAAGAATTATAGTGGAAGGATTCTGTATTTAGTAAGAAGATAAATATTTTTAGATCAGGAGATTCCGGATATATACATGCATATTGTATATAACTTCTACATGGTACCAAAGCTGTGTTATAGATTTTCTACATGGAATGAGAACAGGAATTTTTGGGAGTGCGAGTTTGCAAAGAATATCTGAAATTTTTGGTGAAATATTTTCAGAAAAAGATAGCATATTTTGATTCCTTGTGAAAAAGTGCCCAAATTGAAAAAAAAATTGGTCTAATCGGAGCTCGGATGAGGGAGATATCATCGATTTAAAGTCAGCTCTTTTGTTAGAAAATTTTGCGCCGGCGGGACAATTACAATGTGTGCGAGCCAAGAATATACATGCACTGAGGTACAAGATGCATGCAAAGCTTTGAGGAGCAAAGCAGAGGTTAGTGACTTTGTGGTTGAGAGGGAGCCTCTCAACATGCAGCCTAAGAAACAGTCTTAGAAGGTTGTGGAGCAGCCACAACTAAAGATGTAGAAGAATCTTTATAGATTTGAAGTAGATGTGATTTCTACGGAGCTTCCTACTGTTGGGAAGTGCAAGAAAGACATGCAATTGAAGCTTGAGAGGGAGCAGTATTTCCATGCAGGTAAGAGTGAACCTCGAGATGTGGAGAAGCCACAAGATGAGGATCATGGAGTGGGAGCAACCACTCATGCAGAGAAATTTTGTGCCAGATGGGCAGAGGGAGTGCATGAAAGTAAGAGTGAACCTCGAGATTTGGAGCAGCCATAAGATGAGGATCATGGAGTGGGAGCAACCACTCATGCAGAGAAATTTTTTGCCAGATGGGCAGAGGGAGTGCATGCAGGTATACCACCAGGTGAGAGGTGGGGCGTCATGCATGAGTAATCCCAAAAGGAGATTTCTGGGCAGGATTCATTGAGATGGTGTGGATCTCATGAATTGAACCTGGCTACGAGGTTCCCATAGAGTAGCAGTAGCATGATCAGTTATATTAGTGCAAGCAGATCAAAGTGACAGTGTCGAATACTGGAGCGCGATTCAGACTTGACAGCAAGTGCAGAGTGCATGGGTGCAGAGTTCAACAGCGTAGTGGTTCTTGTGGACATGTGTAATTGGTACCAGTAGAATTTGAAGACTTTGATGATATATGCATTATAATAATTCAGTTGTTTGGAGGCTATTCAGTTTCAGAATTTTTGTAGCAAGAGGTGCAGAGCTGATGCATGGAGTTGCAGGTCGCTTGCAAAGGTTGTAGGGTGAATGCATGGAGTTTCATGTCGCATGCAAAGATAGTCCTTTCTTGTTGAGAGGGAGTGTTGAATTTTGCAACAAGAAATAGTGAAGGAGGCATCCTGAAACATCATCCTTGATCCTAGTTGGAAAATAATCACCTAAACTAGGTGGGGCCCACACAGGCTATTTTTAGGTGTAAGTCTATTTTTAAACATGGTGAGCATATTCTATATGTAACAGGATGCTATTTGTAGATGGTTGGTCAAGTTGTAAAAATAGATGAAATTCTATTTTTGGAATATTGGGCGAAGTCTATTTATAGATCTTCGATCTAAAAATAGATGCATGTCGATTATTATTAGCCCTTAATAATAATCAGACTCTAAACATCAACTTATTCTCTTGGAGCACTTAATTTCAGTATACAGATTTGTCAAATCAGTGGGCTGAAGGAATTACGCAATTCCTAAGGGTTTATTGGAGTTCATGCATGGAAGACTCAGTTAGAACTGAAGTGGCAAATTTATGACAGAGTTGGAAGAGTAGTTCATGGAGTTGTATTTATTTTAACTTAGTTAGACTCAGTTGAGCTAGTTGAATCTAGTCTAACTGGATGATACACTAGTGAGAGTGGATTGAAATAATTAGTTAATTAATTTGCAAATAATAACTCATTAATCAACTGAACAATACAGCAGTTAACTACAGTGCATGTCAGATCTAGTGGAGACCCAGTGCAAAGATAGGTGAAAGGGCAAGATGGACTATCTGTTGTGACCATAGTGATGCATCAATTACATTTATATATACATTGGAGTTTCCAATGATAATAACGTATTCAAGGAGAGTGGGATTACATCGAATTGGTCTTTGTAATCAGCTTGGATTGCACAGTGGAGGCAAGCTAGCAGGAGGGCAGAGATTGGTGCATGGATTTGCATATTTCTTCTATGTTAGTGTGTGACGATTGATTGTACTAAGAGCTTGATGTACTAAGATTTGTATGAGATTGTTACATGATCTCCATGACACATAATATATGATAGTTGGGGTTTTCAGCTTCAGGCTTTCCCGTTAAATAACTGTGTTATGTGTGTTTTTATTGCTTCATGTGTTTTGCAATTGTTGATTAAATTTCCGCAAGAATTATAGTGGAAGGATTCTGTATTTAGAAAGAAGATAAATATTGTTAGATCACGAGAGTCCATATATATACATGCATACTGTATATAATTTCTACACAGCCCCATACCAAAAAAAAAAAAGAGAGAGAAAAATCTGAAAGTGTGCAAGCTCAAATGCCACTACTTGAAAAGAAGAAAACTATTATTTAGTCATGCAGCCTAATCATGACTAGATAAATTTGAATTTTGTGCTGATAGGATAGTGAAGAAGATTTGTCAAACAGTGTAATCTTAGATTATCTGTAGAATAGATTAGGATAGAAGAAAAAATGGTTCAGACATGCTCAAAATTTGAACCAAAGAAACAAAGAAAGAAGAAGATGGCTCTAAAGAGATCAAAATTTGAGCCAAGAAGAAAAGAAGGATATTCATTGTTTTCAGATCTTAAGCCTTCGCGGTTTTGTTTTAATTTTCTGAAAAATAAAGGTCTATGTGCAGCTTGTACATACAGCCATAGGCACCATAGCAAATCATATTGTTTAATCTTGATTTGACCATGTTTTAAATTTTTGCTTTAGAATATAGAGAATGAAGATCTGTCAATATAGCTTAATCTTGACAGATAGTAGATTAGGTAGAGAATTTATGAGTTCAATTTTTTAATCTGAACTCATGGAAGAAATAAGGGTAGAAATAGATTAGTTTTTCATGTTTTTCAAAAGAATAAAATGTTGATGTTTAAAGGGTTTGCAAGTCTAAATGCACCCACAGAAGAAAAAATGTTAGGACAAGTAGGCTGTGTAGGTAGAATGTTTGAAATAAATTCATTTGGTTGATATGAATACCGATCATCTTTTTAAAGCAGCATGATCAAAGAAGAATGAGGACTATCAATGGATAAGGCACTTGTCTACTTTCCAGATATTTATCTCTAAGGTTCTTGACACCTCCAAGGAGCTGCCTTCCCCAAGTGGAGCCACTGTTAGCCATCAATAAAAAAATTTCATAAGTGATGATGGCTAAAACAAGTTTATTAGCCTTCAAGAAACAGATTTAAAGAAAATTTGTGAGTTCTTGAAGTCTTGTTGAGCCTCTTATTCAAAGGATCATTTTCACTGTTGTCTACACCCAAAAATTCCTCAAAGAAGCCCTGTTGGTATATAAAGAACTGTTTCAAAGCCTCATTTTCCTTCATTCCACCCATTTTACCATTTTACCTAAAAAAGGCCGCGTTCCTCCTTTCTAATCCCTTTTCTCCTTTTCATTATACTTCATTTCCTCAAAAAATTCCTTTAAACCTTGTAAAATCCCTCTTATAAGGTTTAAAACTCCTTCTTTATACCTATCGAAACCCCTCAAAAAGGTCTAAAAACCTCACTTTTTAGCCTTATTCCGATCTTTTTAACATAAGGCTTTAAGCGTCTTTCGGCTTAAACCCCTAGCCCTTCATTCTTCATAAGACCGAGGCCCGAGACCGTCGGCTGAAATTCTTAAGCTCCCATCGCCATCGCACTTCGGTGATTCCAAATTCCTCATTCCCAAACCTTTTTCCGCCGATGGAATCCCCCACCTATAATATCCCGACCGTTGATCTCTCTCAGATCAGACGGTCATCGGTTTCCCTCCTTCCCATCGGTCATCGTACTTCACAAGTTTTCATTTCCTCTCCCTTCTCTTTTTGGTTCACCGCCGATATGTGTTCTCCCCCGATTTAATCTCCACCATCGGTCCTCAAGATCTAACGGCCCTCTTTTCCCCCATCATCCATTCTCACAACCCATTCATTACCCCATTTCTCCCACAAAAAAATATCTCAACTATTGGTTTTGCCGATCCAACGACTACCATTCATCCAGCAGATTCTCGCCCTTCTACCCCACCGATCAAACTTCTCCACTAAACAACAAAACAAATAACGTCAGCTGTCAGTCCCACCTTCCCATCAACAGATCGGACATCGCAACTTCTCGATTCCAATTCCCACACTTTTCTTCTTGTTCATATTTTGCTGATTTGATCTTGACCGTAGATCTAGAACCCCTTAATATAACGGTCCACGCTTTTTTGCATCGCCATCCTTCCTCCTGATCACCCTCTACTGAATCCTCTCCACGAAAAGATCTCAACTGTTAATCTCCTCGATCCAACGGTTTTCATTCGTCTTCGTGCCCATTTCACCCAAACCTTCGTCATAAAATTTCAATGTGAAATAGGTGGTTTTTGGGTGGACACGTGTCGCCCTCCTGGCGGCATCGCGTCCATTTCGACCAAAACCACAAACCACCTCAACCCCGCACGAAAACCACTTATTGTTTTCGCAAAACCGCTTATCATTTTCCAAGCCCATGTTCGAATTTTTCTACCGTTTCTTCCTTTTCCCTCCATGAAACCCCTCCATATAGCGTTCTCCTTCCTCTGCATCGCTCCGACGCCCTCTGTAAGCCTCTAAAGCAGTTAACCCCGAAACGCAGGTTTTATTTTATTATTGTTTTTTTTGCAGGTTTGATGGAGGCCGAATACCAAAAGGCCATCCCACATCCAAATTTTAGTGGCAAAGGGTCGAAGGTGACAACCTTCTGTGGCCCAAATCATTGCAGAAAAGGGAAAATTCAGAGATAATTTCACAGTTCTAGTTGATAAATCGTGATATCGACTTGCAGACAAACCCTCCAAGTAGCCACCTGTACACCAAGACAGTAAAGAGTATCAGATCAAAGGAAGATAAAGGTTAAAGGTTAAAGACAAATCTTGAAGACCAAAAGGCTTAATCCACTTTTAAAAAGATAAAGCACAGTTAAAGGATAAGTTAATTTAAAGTTAAAAACAATCAGCATAAGGATAAAGTTAAAGATGATTAGAGAAGCCTAAAGCATGAATCATCAGCAGATCAGTGTTAAAATGCTAAAACAAAGACAGATCAGCAAAAGACAGCCTTAGTTTCCAAATCATCAAGGCTATTTACTCCCCCGAGAAACCAAAAAGTGCCACCTACAGGCTTATTTACTCAAAAGCATACAAAGTTAATGCACAGTCAGAGATATTTGTCAAAGATAGCTCAGAAGTTATTGCCAGCCTACCAAAGTGCCTAAAAGTCAATGAAAGTGACTAAGTTGTTCAAAATTTAATGGAAAATTCATTAACAGAGTTAAAACAGTAGATATCATCTCCACTAGGCCTCCCAAAGGTCGAGAAGCATTTACTCTGTCTTTAAGATCACTAGAAAATTTTCTTACAGTCCACCTCCTCATTCTTCTATAAAAACTCCATGAGGAGCACGTTGTTGTTTGGTTGGTGGTTAAATGAATTATAATAAGTGTAAATAGTTGTTGAAGCTATTGAAGAGCTGGGATGTAATTGAAGAATACTAGGTTGAGAAGAGAAGTTAGAGTTGTAAATACCTGTTGGACTTGGAGTATGTAACTTGTTTGAACATCTATACTGCAAGCTGATTCATGGGATCCTGGCCTATGTTAATGGTGATGTTAATCCTCACTATATTTGTTTTTCCTTATGATTTTCATGCTGTCCATTTTCTCTAATAAAGAGCAGAAAATTTAGAGTAGGATTTACTGCAAAGTACCCTATTTCTGTATGAAAGCTTTATCTCTATGTTTTCTTCTTATAGTTGATTTGGGAATGATTCATTAGAGTATAACTAGTTAAGGAATGTTGGTGAGCCCATGTCTTGCTGTGTAAAACTTGAGACATTGTTCTTGAATGCTATTTTCATTGCATGCTAAGTAAAGTCTAAACCAGGGAAGTCTATGGTTAGCCCTGTCCTCTGGTCATGTCTTCAACAGTTGTTTTGAAATTTTCCCTTTAGAGTATGCCAAAAGCAGGACAGATTCAAAGTTCTTACCTGATCTTAGGCTACCCTTTGTTTTATTATATGTTTTCTCCTTTCTGAAAGTAGTCTTTTAGATTACTGGATTGTTGTCTGAAAAGTGTGCTTTAGTAAAAGTTTGTCCAAAGAATTCTATGGTTTTCCCTGTCCTTTGGCTTGCTTCAAACGATTACTTTGAAAGGCTTTTCTTTTGTAGTGAAGTTAATAGATTTTTAATTGGTTGTTAGCTTTGCTTCTTTCACAACACTTTGATGTTCCATACCACAAATCAATATAAAGAGATCCTTTGATATAGGTGACTTGCCCCATGGAAACCCTTGTAAAATTGTTGTACAATTAAATCCTTTTATGTCCCCATAGCCAATGGATTGACACTGTATTTGACCTATCTTATCAGCTGAAAAAAATTTCAATCCGCTCTCACCTTCACCCTTCTAGTAACCTTTTCCTTTCCTGATGTCCATCCCAACCAATAAAACAAACAAACAAGTTCCTTTGAGTTTCATAACTAGCCTAATATCATAAACAAAGCATAAAGATATATCCTTTGAAAACACTTGTATAGAGAGATACCTCTCTGAATACAGGAAGGCTAGGTCCTAGGATTCCTAAGTGGTTCTAATGTGGCCCCTGCAGTATTTATTCTTGCCACTCTCAAAAATTACAGGGAGCCAACAGGGTCATTTGCGACCGGGTCGCATAGTCGCATTTGAGGCTGGGTTCCACATTGCTTTCCTTCTTGAAGATTGCGACCTTGCGACCTATATAGATCTGCGACTTGAATGGGTTGCATAGTCACATTTGAGGCTGGGTTGCGCATTGCTTTCATGCTTGAAGACTGCAACCCTGCGACCTATGTAGATCTCCAACTTGAAGATTGTGACCTTGTGACCTATGGAGATCTGCAACTTGAAAGGGTCGCATAGTCACACTTGAGGCTGGGTCGCACATTACTTTCCTGCTTGAGGATTGCGACCCTGCGACCTATAGAGATCTGCAACTTGAAAGGGTCGCATAGTCGCATTCGAGGCTGGGTCACACATTGCTTTCATGCTTGAAGATTGTGACCCTGCGACCTGTGGAGATCTACGACTTGATAAGAGGTCGCTTAGTCGGATAGTCGGGGAGTTGCATCGATCATTTCTCTACAGTATTTTCGACTTAGCGACCGGTCGCAACGAGCCAAAGGTCACACTACAAACTTGATTGTGTTTCTTCTTGCGAGGCACTTTCCCTCCAGGCCAAGCTTCTGCTAGTAAAGGACATAGGCAGCTTTGGCTTCGATTTTGTGACCTTCGTTACTGCTCTACCTCTGGCGTTTGATGAGCCCGTTGCATCCCTCAATCTTTATCACTGCTCCGCTTCCTGTGTTTGACGAACTAGTAGCTTTAGCCACTACCCGCACCTTCCGCACTAATAATCGATGAAGAAGGGACTCTGGGTAAATTAGAACATGATGGATGTATTTGCGAAGATGCAGATGGTGTGGAAATAGCTAGTGGGAAAGTACTCTTAAACGAGCAACCTTTCTGATCCTTCTATGCAATAGCCAAGTAGTTGTGTTGCACTTTGGCTACAAGTTTTATTTTATTCATAAATACCCTTGTCTGTTGGGTAGACTTGGAGGATAGCTTTCTTGCTGTTTTTTCTGTGCCCTTGGAAGTTGTACCTTTGTATACAACATCAAAACTTCCCTCTCTGATTTTATTATCTCCATGAATCCCCCCTTGTTGCTTTTGTCAATGTGTCCAAGTTAAAACTCTTTAGGGGTTGAACAATAATCCCAATCCAGAGATGTCATCCCGCCTTCTCAAATCTCCAATTTGGTGGTGATATTATCGGGTATATATTTCATAGGTTAAACCTGGATGAAGTATTATAATATCAATTAGTTCACAGTTACCCTTTTAGAGAATGATTTCCCCACAAAACTAAATTACATGGGACCATGAGCTTGGTAGATAGAATGCCTGAATGATCTATGGTGAAAGTGCCTCTAATGGACATACTTAATACACATAAAATCTTCCATTCGAGTGTATGCATGATTATCCCCCCACACATGGTGTGGCTGCAGCAAAAGTATCTCGTCATGATGGTGAGAAGTTTTACGAGGGGATGGGAATAGGTCATGGGGGTGTCACTGACTACAGGCCGGGTCAAAAACCCTAATGGCTGAGCGAGCAGAGGGGGAAATAAAATTTTGAATATACCCAAAATTTTGGGTGGTGTTGTAGCTGCTACAACAAATGGAAAACCACTAGTAGAATCCAGCATCTCTTTCAACGTCCCAATGATACTCTGGTTCCAGATAGTGATGCAAAGGAATATTGAACAGGTTCTGTGGGTACTCTTTATATTACTTTGACCTTTACAGATATGCCTAATCCTTATGCCTCAACTAGGTCCTGTTAATAAAAAAACGTCAAAGCGGAAGGTCACAGACACCAATAGTTTGATGATGATGTGGAGAGAAAGGTAGTGGGCTTATTATATTCAAAATTTTAAAATAAGTTTCTGGTGTTGCTTCGCTGCCAGCAGGCCTGGACAGTACCCCAGTAGAGTCGCCTGAAGAAATCACAAACGTTGCTCCGCTACCAGCAAGCCTGGTCAGTACCCCGACGGAGTCATTGCGTTAGCTCTCTGCGCAGGAAGCCTTTCTCAATCCTTTACCCTTATTATTATTTTTTTGTGTTTGTAGCACTTATTTTCATGGGTGGATGAGGGATCTCGACTTATTTTATGGGCAAGAGAGGTTGTTTCTTGTTTGACAAAAACTGAAATATATTCTGATTTGGGTTTTCCCTCATGCCAAGCATTCACCCCATCTCCCACCCATAGGCGAACTATGAAAAACAAAGCATTAATATATTCAATTCTAAGGTGGGCACAAGACTTAGGTTGCGGATATAGGCCACTCAAACTCATTAGAGTTCCCCACAAGCACCGGCTCATTTCTCTCTGGCTAATGAATTTAGACTCATAGGCATTATTCTAAGAACGTGACTTTGATGAAATTTTCTGAGAGAATTTTCCTCTTGAGGTAACCACCGCAACCTCACACAAACAATGGAGTTAGGGTTTCAACAATCAGGGAAGAACAAGTAAGAAATACCATCAATATTTCAATGCATGCAAAGGGGTAAAAGCAATCCATCCAACTTTAAACCCGTGTAAGGGGGAGTAAGAAAGATAATCTGGGCACAGAGGGTTTCAAGACCCCAGGTTCAATGAGGGCTCATGCAATGGTATGCAATGTACGAAAACTTTCACAGCTATCTCAACAACCAGTGCAAATGATGCAAGGAAGAAGGCATACAACGCGATGCAATAGACGAGGCTTATGATGCAATGCAATGCCATGTGCGAGAAATATCAACTAGATGCAGGTGAAGAAACAAGGAAAAGCACATGGAGTGATTATTTGAATAGTATGCAACAATAAGAAAATCGGAAGAAAAATGAGTGCAACATAAGTGGACAATTATAATGCATAAACTACTGACTGCAAGAAAATACAGCAAGCATAATTTTAAACCATAAAGAAAAACCTTAGCAATTAAACCTAATTAACAAATTGACTAACGAAATTTTATTAACAGATCCTAGCTAGCCTAAACCTAAACCCTAGTTTAACCAAAGAGGCGGTCGGGTTATGTGAAATCAGCTTTCCAATGCAGCCACCACATTAGTTCCCGCCCCGCAAGAACAATAATGTTCGAAATTAGATCCAGCATACAAAATTGTGCACCGACAACAAGACTTACTTGCAAAGCATGTGCGACAACCAGAAGGTCATGGATACTTACTAGAGAACATGCTAGAATGGATGGTTCGATTTGAATTGCACTTTCATCCTGATACATAGAAATATGTACCTGAAACCTAAAATCATTTATAATTTACACATATCCATCCACGCACCATGCTAGGTCCGACAGAAGTGGGGTAGGACATCGCCTATTTGCAGGTATATTCATCGGATAGGATTCGCCAAACCAGCTGGGAATCTCACCATGATGTTGAGGATGATCAATTTGATGGAATGGAAAAAATAAGCATCCTCCAGGCGAATTTGAGGTGCTCGTGAACCAAAGTGTGGAAACCCTAATTTTGAAAGCCCTAGTTCGAAGTTGTCCCTGGGTTTTGTCGAGGATGCGAGGATCTGAATCAACCTTTAGTGGAGGATGAAATTCCTCATCGTCCTAGACAAAATCCGGACCTTCGAGTGAGGGGCTTCCAAACTTTGATGGTTTGGTGAGATCAACTAGCGAATGGATGTGATCATTAATCGTGGTGATTGGAAAAATGTCAATGGGCTTATTATCAATTCGACCAAATGTTTGCGCACTGACCGATTGACAATCCAATGTATCAGATTCTTTAGATTTCCCAGGATGGGGTGAATTGACCGAAAGATTTTCAGGCAGTAGAGAGGTTTTCCAAACATCACATGCTTGTGCCTGATTGCAACTGGTATTGGCTGGGCAACAACCGAAAAGATTAGAGACAATGGCCACTGTTTTCCTTCCAGTGAATAAATTAGGGTATATCGATTGTTGCATACCAACTGTTAGGGAATAGAAATTTGTGCTCAGTGAAAGATCACTCGAATGGAAGGTTTTCCCAGATGATCTGACACCCTATGCGGTTATGCCGAGAGGAGTGTGATACATGGAAATCGTCATTTCAGAAACCCTTATTCGAGAAACCCTAGTTTGTCTTGCTTCAGGTGTTTCATCATGATCGTAAGAAATTGAGGTAATATCCAGCAAAATTTGAATTGCTTCAATTTCCTGATGGGTCCTTGAGTCATCACAAAGTGGATCATCAAATTTCGGTGGCTTCGTATGGTCAACAGATAGATATAAATGACAGTCCTTAGAGGCGTGAGTAAATATATTTTCAGATAAGTAATGATCATTGGAGCCATCAATTTGATTAGGTTGGGCATCCGGTATATTAGACTCTTCTTGGGTTAACAATTGGGATGAATCAATAAAAGAAACCTCTTGAGGTTGCTAAGACAGCTAGTCACCCTTTTTGTTGTTAAAATATTGTGGATGAAAAAGATCAGACATAAGAGATTCATCAATTTTGTAATGTGATTGTGAAACACCACCCGCGTGCTCATGATTGTTGCTAACACCAGTACAAGACGATTTCAAAATACTTGAAGAAATTACTGGCGTGGTAGGCCAAGAAATGAACCAGGGAATAATGGATGAAATGATTCAGATGCAGGGGCATCCACCATACAAGGACCTTCATCTCGCTCATCAGTGCCATCCAGAGAGGCCAATGATCCTGCATGCCCATCACAGTCCAATTATTTTGAAGGGAAAACAACTTTATCTAGGCCAAGACTCAATTTATTATCAGTGTGTAAATGAGATTTAGGACTCTGCCCAGGTAAGCATTCAGTGGACTCAAGATAGGTTTCATTAACAGGGAGAGATGTTGGGCCAATATGGTTTTCAAGCTCTGATTTGACAGGGTGCATGAAAGATACAAAGGTGGTACAATAGGTGTTATTTTCTTGCATATGTCTATCATCACTCAAAACTTTTGCGACCACAACTCCATTACACAGCAATTCAGGAGGAGGAATAGTAATATCCTTCTAGGAGGGTTGAATGTGTTCTGGACTTGGGGATATAAACAATAAAACATTAGAGACAAAGTCTGAACAGCTAGAAACTTGAGGATCATCATAACAAACATTGGGATTAGGCTTGGTTTCTGATTAAAATTGTTCTAGGGAAAAGAAAACCACCTGATGAAACTGTTCAATAAAATATGCCCAATCGACATCCCTTTCAGGGAACTCAAAACAAATATGAACAAATATGATATAAAACTCCTCTAGATATTCTTGAGGTTCCATTCTGATCTCATTTAACCGTATTAATACATTTTTAAAATCGTACATGTGAAAAGATTTTTGTAATTCATTGGCGAGTTGCTCGAACGAATGGATGGAAGCTACCAGAAATGTGCGACATCATTGCTTAACGCGACCTTTGAGAGTGAGGGAGAAAAGCACACAAGCCAACTCCTCATCGTCAATTTTGTAACACTCACAAAACTCACAGAAATCCGAAAGGTGCTCGGTTATGGAAACTCCGTTCTCACCATCAAATTTTAACTGGGACAAGTGATACATAGGTTCATCAGGGAATGAGCATTGAGAACCAGATAAATCCGATAAACATCTCAGGATAATTATTTGGGGATGATCCATTACATATATGAGACTAACTGCAAGCTCTGAGGGCTCAACTTGTCATCTAGCCCTCCTCCTAGCGCCAATTTTGTTGACGAGCAAAATTGTACTACAGACAACAAGGGGTCTCCCGGGTGAAAGGTCCCAATTAGACCTCAGACCGTTTGGGATAGGAGTCCCATCCAGTATGTGGGCCCGACTACCACCATAAGTGTTTCCACTCTCGGTTGTCGAATGGGAAGATGTGGAGCAGAGGCAAAGGTGAAATGACCAATCAGTGAAGCAAAATCAGCCCAATATTGATGAACCATAAACAAAGATACAAGCAAGTCCAAGCAGCAAAACAAAAGGGGGGTATGCTATGAATGGGATCGGTGAGCCGAAAAACCATTCAAACATACACGAAAGAAAACATGCCAAAAGTTAACTGCAAAGTAGTTCACAGTAGATCACCGACGTAGCAGGGAACAAATAAACATTTATTCTAGAGCAAACGTACATGCAACCACTATGAATTAGTTCATAATCAATTGCATGTATGAAAGCATCCGCACAACATAGTGAAATATTAGATAGCTAGTATTATCACCACAAACAAGCACGTGAATCAATTCTGGAAAAGAGAATGCCGCTGCGACGTCAAATACATGTTTACACCTCGTCAAAACCCAATAGTGGAACATGGGCTATTCATCTCAATGCATGATACAAAAAACCTAGCCTCGCTACCTCTATCTCTGTTTGTTACCAAGAGCTAAGTCCCTTTAGCTCTCAAGCAACAATTCCTCTATCATCATGGCTTCAATTGCCGAGCTAAAAGTCCATTACTCGATTTCCTGAAGTTGTATATATAGGCTGAGATGTCCTTTGAGTTTCCCTTAACTCTTGGTCTTCCTAACTGTTGAGCTGGCTTGCGACTTGGTCCACTTGCAACCTGCGACCCAAGGGTTACTCGCAACCTGCGACCTTGGGTCATTTGCAACCAGGTCGCATAGTCGCATTTGAGGCTAGGTTGTACATTGCTTTCCTTCTTGAAGATTGCGACCCTGAGACCTATAAAGATCTGTGACTTGAAAGGGTCGCATAGTCGCATTTGAGGTTGGGTCACACATTTCTTTTATGCTTGAAGACTGCGACCCTGTGACCTGTGGAGATCTGCGACTTGAAAGGGTCGCATAGTCGCATTTGAGGCTGGGTCGCACATTGCTTTCATGCTTGAAGATTGTGACCCTGCGACCTATGGAGATCTGTGACTTGAAAGGGTCGCATAGTCGCACTTGACGCTGGGTTTCACATTGCTTTCCTGCTTGAAGATTGCGACCTTGCGACCTATGGAGGTCTGTGACTTGAAAGGGTTGCATAGTCACATTTGAGGTTGGGTCGCACATTTCTTTCATGCTTGAAGATTGCGACCCTGTGACCTGCAGAGATCTGTGACTTGATAAGAGGTTGCATAGTTATACATTCGGGGAGTTGCATCGATCGTTTCTCTGTAGTATTTGCGACTCAACGACCGGTCGCAATGAGCCAAAGGTCGCACTACAAACTTGATTGTGTTTCTTCTTGTGAGGCACTTTCCCTCTAGCCCAAGCTTCTGCTAGTAAAGGACATAGGCAGCTTCGGCTTCAATTTGGTGACCTCCGTTATTGCTCTGCCTCTAGCGTTTGATGAGCCCGTTGTGTCCCTCAACCTTTATCACTGCTCTGCTTCCTGCGTTTGACGAACCGGTAGCTTTAGCCACTACCCACACCTTTTGCACTGATAATTGATGAATAAGGGCCTCTAGGTAAATTAGAGCATGATGGTTGTATCTGTGAAGATGCAGATGGTGTGGCGATAGCTAGTGGGCAAGTACTCCTGAACGAGAAACCTTTCTGATCCTTCTATGCAATAGCCAAGTAGTTGTGCTACACTTTGGCTACAAGTTTTATTTTATTCATAAATACCCTTTTCCGTTGGGCAAACTTGGAGGATAGCTTTCTTGTTGTTGTTTATGTGCCATTGGAAGTTATACCTTTGTATACAGCATCAAAACCTCCCTCTCCGATTTTATTATCTCCATGAAGCCCCCTTGTTTCTTCTGTCAATGTGTCCAAGTTAAAAGTATTTGGGGGTTGAACAATGATCTCGATCCAGAGATGTCATCCCGCCTTCTCGAATCTCCAATGCGGTGGTGATATTATCGGGTATATATTTCATGGGTTAAACTTGCATGAAGTATTATAATATCAATTAGTTCAAAGTTACCCTTTTAGAGAATGATGTCCCGACAAGAATAATTTACATGGGACCTTGAGCTTGGTAGATATAATTCTTGAATGATCTATGGTGAAAGTGCCTCTAATGGACATACGTAATACACAGAAAAGCTTCCATTCGAGTGAATGCATGATGATCCCCCCACACATGGCATGGCTGCAGAAAAAGTATCTCGTCATGATGGTGAGAAGGTTTACGAGGGGCTGGGAAAGGTCACGGGGGTGTCACTGACTACAAGCTAGGTCAAAAACCCTAATGGCTGAGCGAGCAGAGGGGGACCCGAAATTTTGAATATACCCAAAATTTTGGGTGGTGTTGTAGTGGCTACAACACCTTGCTATGCTCAAATACTTGTTTTTACCATGCATTTATTTTCATTTCATACTTACATTGAATAGTTTTATGCATGTAAAGAAATTCTTTGTAACTTTTTGTAGTATTCAAAGGTTATCTTCTAAGACTTATGTACATTTATATTTTATACCTAGTACAAATTATGTTATAACCAACTCTTACAACACACACACACACACACACACACATATATCCTCATTGCCTTATTCCATTTCTCGGAATAATAAGATTCTATATCTAAATACTATATTTTTTCGATATTATTTACTCTTACTTTAATAGATAAAATACTTAGAACCTACCATATGTAGATAGTTGAACCAACATAATAACATGTACTTTTATTTTCACTTGTGAGCATACGGTAAATAATAAACCTAACCAATTTCATTCATATGCATTCCTTTATTTATATACAAATTATTGTACATGTATATACTAGATATATAATAAAAAATGATAATTTTTCTGTTAAACGAGCTACTACCTAACTTTTCCTGCACAAATATTTAAGACATACATCAATATATATAAAATGAAAAAATATCAATAAACAACATAATACCTTATTTTTTCACATCATTAAGAAAATTATACACCAAGGATAAGTTTAGGGTATCAACCTAATAATATAATTCTATAACTCATGCAAGAGCTCACCGGGTCCACCCAACCAATGACACTTTGTCCTCTAAAAGCACCCCCCTAGCACATCTACAATCTCTTTTTATTTTTGTCATTTTCTATTTCTCTTCCACAGTTTAACATTGCGTACTATTAATCCAGTAAGAAGACAAAAAAAAATTACCCCTTACCAATCATTTGGTAGTTGGTAACTACCTCCACCTCACCCCAAAGGTGGCAGATAGTTATTAGCTCATTTATGAGCTCTACTTCCCACTTCCAAGAAAAAATTTGTTCTTTTAAGGAAGTTATGGATCAATCATATCCATAATCATAATTAATCTCATCATTCATATTAGATGTCTAGGACTTAATAAATGGGTAATTAATAACCAAAATGAACTTGTATCCTTTATCTATTTTAGCCAGATGTAGCTTATGTACTAACTTCCAAACTCATTATTTTTATTAACAACATAATAAATACAAGATTCAAATTCAGCCTTTATCAGTTTATCACACTAATAAACTATTTCCAAATAAGTATTTTAAATTTAATACACCATCACACTTAACCATTTATACCAATTTATGACAAAAACTTCAAGTTAGGGGATATCACATATCCCCCTTTCCCCCACAATTTAAATTTGCAACAAGAAATATTGAAAATGACAACAAGAATAGGCTTCTAATTTAATTTTCCCTTAATTAAATTAGAAGGAAATGGTCATTCCACATCACATGACAACTTGTACGAGTTAATTGAGTTAGGAAGTCTTATTTAGCTCAATCAATTCGAGTTGAGGGTCAAACTATAGGCATGTAGAGTTCTCTCTAAGTTTTAGGGGGTCCATCTACAATTTATTTTGACTTGTAATTATTTAACTTACTTATTTGAGTTAAAATCAGTTTAACTAGTTCTAACTGATGGGAGAACTAGCGAGATATCAAGTGAATTAAATCTGATTTAATTCACATGCAGTGATCAATCATATAACTGATAATTCACTATAAATAGTTGATGCATGTCAGTTTTGAGAAAGACCAAATTGAGATTTGAGTTAAAGGGAAGTTTACTATCAATTGTATATTTAGAAATTTGTACAGGCCATGCATGAGGTTAGCATAAGGCCTTAGATGTATTGAACAATCATTAATTTGGGATTTTATAATTAATAGTGGCTCAATTTCCCTAGGGATTTTGCAAGCAAGGCAGAGCATCCAAAGGAAATAAATTGGTTAAGTATTCGAACAAACTTTATTGTGATAGTATGAGACAGTCATAGATAATGTAGAGAGCTCTGAAGCCTAAGAGAAGCATTGCATTTTTTCATATTCTTGGCTTATGCAATATAAAAATAACGGGGTTTTTAGTTTAGGCTTTCCCCACATAATTTTTTGTGTTGTGTGATTGAAATTATTTCTCTTTCTTGTTCATGTGATTGTGCGATCGTAATTGGTTTCCACAATTTGTAGAATAGATTCAAGTATTTTTTTTAGCATATTACAAGATAAATTGAATCTATGTGGATTTTCTACATGGTATCAGAGCAAGAATCACTGTAGAAGAGAATAATACGAGTTTTTTTTTAGTAGGTGAATCAAATTTGCAGATCTACTCTTTAGGACCAACAACAAAATCATGATGTATTTTTGTGGATTGAAACTCTAATATTCCCTTGAGGTTCGTTAAAATTACATATCTCGGAAGGACAGGATGGAAGCAACATTGGAGGACAACGGGCTAAAGGATTTCATAGAAAGTGATATTCCCAGGCCTGCAACAAAATATTCTCAAAATCTCGATGCATTGAAGAAGAATGTAGTAAAGGCGAGAAGGATTTTGTTAGAATGAGTTCGAAATCATATTGTCTCGAACCACCATGGAAAGGAAACTCCATATGCTATGTGGAAGGCCTTAAAATATTTGTTTCAAAACAATATTAACCAGAGGAAGTTGGCGTTGAAGAAAAGCTCGTAAAAATCATGATGGAAGAGGGTGACACAATATGAAAGTACTTGACGAAGTTCACCCAATGTCGGGATGAGCTTGGAAGTGTTGGTGCTACCATTGCTAAGGATTATTTGGTGAGACTAGAACTTCTAGACCTTCCCAAGAGTTGGTACAATTACTGAGATTTGGTAAATGGGAGGGAGAAGCTACCAAAGTGGGAGCGATTGTGGTCTAACTTGGTGCAGGAAGATAAGAGGAGAAACACCAAAGACAAGACCTCTTCCAAAGAATAGGACTTTGCATTAGTCAGTAAAGGAAAGAAAACCAAGGGAAAGAAGTACCAATGTGAAAAGGGAAATAACAAATATGTGTCTAACATCAAGTGTTTTCACTGTCACGAGTTCGGGCACTATGCCATGAAATGTCCACAGAAGAAGGAAAGCAAGAAGGATCTTGTAGTCGCAGCAAGAGGTGAAGCTCTAGCTTCATAGTTCAAACTTGATTTCACTCTCATTGTGTAATATCCCAAATTGGGATCTGCTAGCAAGGCATGGATGGAAAACGCATTTTCCAGGAATGGATGCTACAGGATTTGAAACCGGAACTTGGATCCCTTAGATCTGAGTATGTAAGTCCTAAATCCAAGAGGATATCAAAAATAAATCCTTCTAGGTGGGTTAAACAAATCTCCCACACCTAGTTTGCTTGAAACATACCTAAAGGAGGGACTGCAACAATATGAAAGAACACTGCCCAGAAAATAACACAGTTCTAGATAGCAGTAGCAGTAGCAGTAGGCCAATATGATAGCTTGAAAATAACTTATACACTAATAAATCAGATTTACATTAAATCCCAATCAATTTACAGGAGAAATAAAGAGACTTAATGGAGAAAACCCCTCTAAAAGAGGTGTTGCAACAAATATATTTCACTGCAAAGCCATGACAGCATTATTTTTATGAGTAAAAAGAAGTTGTAGGTTACAAGTTAGATCTAGGAAATATCTTTGTACAAAATATTAGATCTATATCAGATTTGTACAGTAGACTATCTCTATTTTACATCCCCCTTGGGGTTTTCAGCAAAACATGAAGCACAAAGAGTAGATCTGAGATCTACTGCAGCAGATCTGCAAAATGCTTCAGAATTCTAAAGTAGATACAGCAATTAATGAATCAGATTTGAAACATACATGGATTGGTTGGACAATCCATGGATCACCACAGTGCAAGGAAGACTCTACACCAGAGATCTCTCCTCCAAACAGTTGCCAAACACCCTGCAACTCTTCCCCTACAAAATAACGTAGTATAGAGAGATAAACTGTGTTGTAGGCTTGATGTAGACTTTGGCTTGATGCCAAGTTGTATATCTGAAGCTCAAGACTTCTAATACACTCTTCCAGGAGGATAAAAGACTCACTCACTGAGAAGAGGCACTAGTATGGTCTAGATCTGAATAGATCTAGCCTCCACTTGCTGCTGCTCACAAGGACACACAAACCCTCAATAGGAACTGAGTTGTAGTTGGAAGAATAAGCTTGGAAAAATGCCTGATAGTGGACCAAGAATAGCAAGACTCTTCCAAGAGGCCTCTCAAGGCAAGAGGAGGATTCCTAAACAGGAGATCCTTGTGCTAAACAACACAATTCTCACCTAAACAGCTAGAGAATGAGGAGTGTCTAAACCAAAAAATCCTTTCAATACAATATGTTCAACAACCCTCTCATGTTTCTCTCCTCTTTCATTTATAGGATGATAGCCTTGCAAACCCTAAACCATCTCAAAAGGTTTAGTTCCTTTCACATTGAAACCCTCCAACTAGAACTGCGTTGTTCCTCTAGGTTCATTGTATCTGGACAGTGCTGTATATTTGGTCCTGTTGACCCAGTCAATTGTCACAATCCCTTTTCACACTAGAGGGAATTTTATTAAGGCAGCCCAGATTTAGCCTTGTTCACATGGGCGTTGATTTATTTTGCTGCTTAAGGAGTTTAATTTGTCCTCCTTTACAATTTTATTCTTAAACAAGAAAATAAAAACAAAATTGAATATTCCTATTAGCTTGGGCTAATTAGGAAAATTACAGTCCTCCCCTCCAAAATGTTTCTTGTCCTCAAGCAATTGATAAGGCATCACAAACAAAATATAAGCTCCTCCGATAAGCTAAGTGATCACCAACCCATCCATCCATGGCTTGTCCCCATAATGTCCTCTTGAGGTGCAAACAGCCCCTCCCATAAGGAAACAATGAATCACTTGAAGCAACCATGGTTTGCCCAATGCCCTCCTTGAAATACAAAACATAAAGTACAGGGAGTGTAGTCATCCCATAGGGCACATGCATGCCTTCCCTCCTTCCTCCATTCATCCCCATGGAAAGTACAAATACATCATCAATAAAGGGGATCAAGGAAATGTACAAATAGACAGAAATGAGTGTACATGGAGGTGGATCATAGTCCCACATGTGGAACTAGCGTAGAGCATCCCCTACCTGCATCAAACCAAGATGTGGTAAGTGGTTTTCCCACCACTTACTCTCTGCCCAAGTCATCTCACTGTTGCAGAAAATGTGAGATATCTTTGGTGCCTTTGGAAAAAACCCATCATGAAAACAAATCTCCCTTTACAAATCAAGGGAGTGGCCAAATTCAGAATTTGTGATGGCCCAACAATTTCCATGAGATTTAAAAAGTATATCACTCCTCCTTGGAGTCATGGCCTGCAATAACATGGTGTAAGAATGCACGAAATCAGAATATAAAACACATGTACTATGAACATGCTTTCCACCAACAATCCTCCTCATATCAATGGAGTGGTGCATAGATCTGCTCTCTTCTTCAAGGGGAGAAAGAGAGGGCTGATTCAACTCTTCCTTAGAGTAATGTTGTTGCTCCAACTCCACAAGGTCCATGCATCTTTGACAATGCTGATATAGTTCTCCTTCAAAACCCTCCCAACAGTAGCTCCTAAAAATTATATTGTTGAGCTTCATGGAATAGGTGAGGCTGAATTTGACCTTGTCATAAGCCCTCTATAGTAACTTCTCCTTGAGCTTGGAAGCTCTAGACAAGAAGATCTGACCATGATTATAGATGACTCCATCAAGGACTGAATAGCTTCCTTCATGCAACCAGTCATCAAGAATCATGCAAGTATGAAGATCCTTGGAATATTCCACCAACAGTTGGGATTTCCAATAGGGATCTAATGTGCCCAACAATGACAGTGCTGATAGTGTGTCATCTGAAGTATCTGCCATGTTGTTGTCTGCCCCTTTGACATTTCCCATGCCAAAGGTACAAAGTGGAAGGTTACCACCAGACCTTCCTTGTTTCCCTCCTTTCTCATGCACATTCTCAGAAGAAGGAAGCTCTTGGAAGTTAGTCTCCCATGGGAAGCTATCATCTATCCAAAACCTTTCTGTTTTCGCCAAAGCATGCATGTGAGACCACCATCTCTCTTCAAGTAGGGAAGAGTGTTCTTCAAGCAAGTTTGTCTTCTGATTCAAGTCTTGCCTCCCATGCTTCATGATGGTGTCATTCTCTCTTCTTGAAGCATATATTCTTAACGCAATTTGAGAGATGAGGATAGATAATGTAGTCAAATGAAAAATGCTTTCCCTTTATTTGTACCTCCCCCATACTCTCAGCATTGTAGCATGGCCTTCTAATGCTCCCTCCTCCTTTGGATCTATGAAATGAGCATCCATGGATGAAACATCTTTCATCAAACCTGAATCAGGTGGTCTTCCGTATGGCATACCACAGGATAATGATGTCTCATGGCTCATTCCCATGTGAACAACAGAAGGGAACATTTCATGACTGCTCCCACTGCACAAATCCATCTCATATTGTTGTGTGGAAGTACCATGAAACTTGGAGACCCCTCTTAATGGTGTAAGAGTGCCTCTGATTGGAGCCCTTGCCCCAACTTCTGGTAGTGGATCAACTGTGTGACCCCTCCTTTGTTCTGCCTCACTGTCTCTTAGCAAAGACATAGGCTGCTCATGTCCTCCATATGGAAGAGCCTTTGGAATTCCTTGCAAAGGTGTAAGAATTCTTCTAATGGAAACCATTGCTTCATCTCCATCTCCACATGAAAATAGAGCTTCTCCTACTTGCACAGTGCTGGAGGTTCTCCTATGCTTTTTCTCTCCCTTCTCCTCATCAAATCTTGTCACTAGTCTCCTAGTGAATCTTGCATAAGAAGAGATGTTTCTCCCTTTCAAGGAAGAGGACTCAAACAGCCACCAAGAATAAGCCTTCCCTTGAAGATGCAGTGCTGCTACTCTCAAGGCTTCTTCTTCTGATACTTGATGCAGCTACAATTATGTGTCAAGTTTCTTTACCCAATACTTGGCTGAGTCTTCAGGTGATCCATCAAATTTAGGTAGAGAGAATCTACCCAAAGTGTGTTGCATGCACCATTCCCTCCTACTGTAGCTGTTGGATCTTTCTTCTTTGAGTTGACAGAACTCCAGGAAACTGAGATGCTCCTTGAATCTCTTGGATTGAGATTCATATTCTTGGAGATAATCACCAAGAGACTCCTCCTTTGGTGTTCCTCCCTTCCCTCCTTTCTTTGATAAGAAAGTAGGCATGTTCCAACGTTGCAGATTAGGTTGTGTGGCTGAATGCTCACACACATGGTAGGAAGTATTGGGGCCTTCTTGATGTAAGGATTCTTCTGAGGGATCTGCATGTCTTCCCCTCTTCATCCCCCAGATTTCTCCCTTCATTTCATGCATAGCTTTAGAAAGAGTTCTTTAGAATTCTTCTCTCTACAAGCTTCTAGATAAAGAGTTTGGACCCTTTACTTTTGTGTCTTCGGTGTAACCACATTTCTTAATCAGTATTTTCCTCCCATGAAAAGACATATTGGCTCTTCAAAAGGCATAGCACAGGTTGTGCCAAGAAAGCTGCTTTGATACCAATATAATATCCCAAATTGGGATCTGCTAGCAAGGCATGGATGGAAAACGCATTTTCCAGGAATGGCTATTATAGGATTTGAAACCAGCACTTGGATCCCTTAGATCTAAGTATCTAAGTCCTAAATCCAAGAGGATATTATAAATAAATCCTTCTAGGTGGGTTAATCATATCTCCCACACCTAGTTTGCTTGAAAAATACCCAAAGGAGGGACTGCAGCAATATGAAAGAACACTGCCCAGAAAATAACGCAGTTCTAGATAGCAGTAGCAGTGGGCCAATATGATAGCTTGAAAATAATGTATACACTAATAAATCATATTTTCAGTAAATCCCAATCAATGTACAGGAGAAAGAAGAGACTTTATGGAGGAAAACCCTCTAAAAGAGGTGCTGCAACAAATATATTTCACTGCAAAGCCATGACGACATTATTTTTATGAGTAAACAGCAGTTGTAGGTTACAATTCAAATCTAGGACATATCTATGTACAAAATATTAGATCTTTATCAGATCTGTACACTAGACTGTCTCTATTTTACATCCCCCTTGGGGTTTTCAGCAAAACATGAAGCACAGAGAGTAGATCTGAGATCTACTACAGCAGATATATAGAATTCTTCAGAAATTCTGAAGTAGATACAACAATGAATGAATCATATCTGAAACATACATGGATTGGTTGGCCAATCCATGGATCACCACAGTGCAAGAAAGACTCCTTTACACCAGAGATCTCTCCTCCAAACAGTTGCCAAACACCCTGCAACTCTTCACTTGCAAAATAACGCAGTATAGGGAGATAAACTGCACTGTAGGCTTGATGTAGACTTTGGCTTGATGCCAAGTTGTAGATTTGAAGCTCAAGACTACTAATAAACTCTTCCAGGAGGATAAAAGACTCACTCACAGAGAAAAGACACTAGTATGGTCTAGATCTGAATAGATCTAGCCTCCACTTGCTGCTACTCACAAGGACAACCAAACCCTCAACAGGATCTAAGTTGTAGTTGGAAGAAGAAGCTTGGCCAAATGCCTAATAGTGGACCAAGAATAGCAAGACTCTTCCAAGAGGCCTCTCAAGGAAAGAGGAGGATTCCTAAACAGGAGATCCTTGTGCTAAACAACACATTCTCAGCTAAACAACTAGAGAATGAGGAGTGTATAAACAGACAAATCCTTTCAATATAATATGTTCAACAACCCTCTCATGCTGCTCTCCTATTTCATTTATAGGATGAAAGCCTTGTAAACCCTAAACCATCTCAAAATGTTTAGCTCCTTTCACATTGGAACCCTCCAACTAGAACTGTGTTGTTCTTCTAGGTTCATTGCATCTGGACAACGTTGTAGATTTAGTCCTGTTGACCCAGTCAATTGTCACAATCCCTTTTCACACTTGAGGGAATTTTATTAAGGCAGCCCAGATTTAGCCTTGTTCACATGGGCATTGATTTATGTTGCTGCTTAAGAAGTTTAATTTGTCCTCCTTTACAATTTTATTCTTAAACAAGAAAATAAAAAAAAAATTGAATATTCCTATTAGCTTGGGCTAATTAGGAATATTACACATTGCATGCATGGGAAGCAGTGTAATGGGATGCATGTTGTATCTCGACAGTGGTGTCTCGTTGCATGTCACAAGGAATAAAATATCTTCAATGAATTGGAGGAGAAAGACCTCAAGCATAACATAAAGTTTGGATATGATGGGAGGTATAACGCGACCAATATCGGTACAATTACTTTTCAGATGGAGTCTGACTCCCCTCTCAGACTCAGAGATGCATTGTTTGTTCCAGGACTAAAGAAGAATCTTGTTTCCATCGAAGTATTGGAAGGTCGCAGCTACGATGTGATATTTAGAAAAAAGGAAAGGTTTTCCTTAAACACATCACCATGGGACGGGTGAAGAAGATCGATGTGCAAGTCAAGAACATGTATGCTCTTGAGGTCGAAGTTTCATGAAATTATTTGAGGAGCAAGGCAAAGGTTATAGACATGGTGGTTGAGAGGGAGAATGAATTACCTCTCAACATGCAACCTCAAAAGAAACCTCAAAAACTTGTGGAGCAAACATAATTAGAGAAGCAAAGAGGAGACTGAGTGGAGGCATCGACTCAAGCAGATAAATACATTAGGGGGGAATTTAGAGCCAAGTGTGAAAAGGGAGCACATGCAGCCATACCTCCAGGTGAGAGGTGGGGTGATGTGAAGTAATAGTCCCAAGGGTGCAGAATTTGGGTAGGGTCCATAGAGATGTCTTGTCTCATGGATCATTACCTTGCTACGAGGGACCACAGTACACAATATCAAGATGGATCAATGGCGGTTGATGCAGTTAGATTATAGACTGATAAATGCAGAGATTAGTAGCAGTTAGATACAGGGGATCGAAGAGAAAAGTTGACAAAATTGTAGATGGCACAGTGTAGAGTCAACAACAATGCATATTTTTTAGTAGGCAATGCAGTAACTAGAAGCAGTCAGAGACTCTAGTGACAGATGCATCATACTGAACACAATTGATTTAATTTAGATGCTTTTCAATTTCAGAAGTTGAAGTAGCAACAACACTAGAGAGAAATGTTGCATGCAAAACTTTCCAAAGGTATCGGATCGGGATAGAGTTGAATTCCTTTCTTGTTGAGAGGGAGTGTTGAAATTCACAACAAGAAATATTGAAAATGTCAACAAGAAGAGGATTCTAATTTAGTTTTCCCTTAATTAAATTAGAAGGAAATTGTAATTCCACATCACATGATATCTTGTACGAGTTAACTGAGTCAGGAAGACTTAATTAGCTTAGTCAATTCAATTTGAGGGTCAAACTAAAGGCATGTAGAGTTCTCTCTATTTTTTAGGGGGTCTAGTTACAGTTTATTTTGAGTTGTAATTATTTAACTTAATTATTTGTGCTAAAATCCGTTTAAGGAGTTCTAACTGATGGAGGAACTAGTGAGAGATCAAGTGAATTAAATCTGATTTAATTCACATACGGTGATTAATTAGATAATTGATAATTTTCTATAAATAGTTGTTGCATGTTAGTTCTGAGGAAAACCCAGTTGAGATTGGAGTTAAAGGGAAGTGTATTATCAATTGTATAATTATAAAATTGTACAGGTCATACATGAGGTCAGCAGAAGTCTTTAGATGTATTACAAAATCATTAATTGGGAATTTCCTAATTAATAGGGGCTCAATTTCCCTAGGGATTGCTTAAGCAAGGTAGGGCATCCAAAGGCAAAAACTTGGTTAAGTATTGGACAAAAATTTCTTGGGATAGTGTGAGATAATTAGAGATAGTGCAGAGAGCTCTCAAGCCTGAGAGAAGAATTGTAGTGTTTCATATTCTAGACTTATGCAATATACAGATAGTGGGGTTTTTATTTGAGGCTTTCCCCGGATAAATATTTGTGTTGTGTGGTTGAAATTATTTCTCTTTCTTGTTCATGCGGTTGTGCTATCATAATTGGTTTCCAAAATTTGTAGAATAGATTCAAGCATTTTATTTTAGCATATTACAAGATCAGTTGAATCTATGTGGATTTTATACACCCACCCTCCCCCTCCCCACTACATTTTTTTATCATGTAGTCTTTCTTTCTCTCCGTCTAGCCTCTATATACCTCCTTAACTCTGTATTTTAATATTACGAGAGTCTGGGAACTTTTGAGGACTTGCCTTATCCCTCCTCCATCAAAGGCAAAAAGACCCTCCTCTCAAAATATCAAAAACAAACCAGTTTGAAAATCTAGTATGGGAAACAATCATTATTTTTTAGGGTGTTTAGAGCATTGGGCCTTATCTCAAGTTCTCAATGAAAGCTCTCTCTCTGAGTTGTCAGGGTCTATCTAGTCCTAAGTAAAAAATGGCTCTCAAATATCTTAAGTGTTTAAAATTCTCCTAAATCCTCTATCTACAAGAAACTATGTTTGGTAAAGATGAAGTTATGAACTTCTTATGGAAGCTTCTACCATACTAGAAATTTATATCCATTGATGTGGTGGGAAAATCAGGGGTTTTGATTGCGGGATGGCTTTCCTACTCCATGCAGCTACAAAACTCATGGTCAGTTCTTTCTAGATTTTTCCTAGGCCTTCACTCCTCTGATATGGATCTATCCTTCCTCTTCATAAGTATTTATGGTCCATACGCTAACAAATGACCTTTCTGGAGAATTTTCCAAAGCTTCTTGATTTTAGCTCGAGTAGAGTCATTTTTCGTGGGGACCTCAAATTTATTCTTGGTAACTTTGAATTCAAGGGTCCTTCAACTAGATTTGATCCCCTCTTGGATTTACTTGTATCCCTATTGGATGATCTTAGTCTTATGAAACTCTCCCTCCTAATATTCTACTTACATAGATAAATAATAGACTTGGGTTTGCTAGAATTACAAATTGTCATGATCGATTCCTAGTTTCAAATGATCTTATGGATCTCAATCTAAAAATAAAACAATGGAATTTTGTTGGTGGAGACTATGACCATGGACCAAGATATGGAACCCTTCCCTTCTAATCCACCTTTCCCCTTTCAAGCTCAAACTCTTTTGGCTAGAGGATCCCTCCTTTATTTCTCTTCTAAAAAATAATTAGACTCTTCTCTCCCCTAACTCTCTTGAATCTCCCCCTATTCAATGCTAATAAAATCTCAAAATATCCAACTCTATCATTATTTAATGGGAAAGAATGAAGACAAAAAAGATATAAAAATCCCTAAAGGACATTGAATCATAGCTCCTCTCCCTTTGGAACCAAAATATTATTGGGGATCCCCAAGAGGATTTGAATGCTCAAATTTTGGTGCTGGAAAAATCCAAAATGAAGATATTCCTAGACTAAGAAAAGAAATGTAGCCTAAAAATTTGAGGCTTGTGGATCCATGTAGGGGTTGGCAACACAAAATTATTTCATAGAGGGGTGAACCATAGGAAACCATAAACACCATTTTGGGTATAAAAGGGAAAAATGACATTATGGCCACATATTTCTCTAATATATTTGAAGAAGGTTACTCGTATTTCAAAAATATATTTCATCAAGGCGAGAGAGATTCTATTAAACAAACATTGTTAGTTTCAAGACACTTCCCAAGATTTATAGATGAAGATGAAAAAAAGCTCTCATTGCTAAGGTCTCCATAACCGAACTGGAAATAGTTCTTCATAATTTATAGGACTAAAGACATGTGCCAAATGAGCTTACTATTAGATTTTTCTCCCACTGGTTGGATTTCTTATGTGATGATATCGTCTTTGTTATTGAGTACCCTAGGCCCAGTGGTCTCATCCTAACAACCTTTAATTCTACCTTTATAATCCTTATTTCAAAATATGATAATGCAAATTTCTTTGATCAATTTAGACCCATATCCCTCGTTAATTTTATTTACAAAATGATCTCCAGGACTATTGCCCTTAGATTAAGAGAAACCCTTGCAAATCATATCTCCCTCAAACAATTTGGTTCCATATTTGATGGGAACATTTATGAGGCTATTGGACTGGCATAATAAGCTCTTCATTCAATTCATACTCTTTATCAAAAAGTTTTTGTCTTCAAAGTTGACCTCCTTAAAGCTTTTAATAGATTCATGTAGATTTATCTTCGGCTTCTTGTAATTCACTCAGGTTTCTCACATTTTATTGTCTCTTGGGTTATGAACTATATCAATACCCCTTGTTTTTCCATCTTTATAAATGGGTCTCGTTCTCCTTTTTTCAATGCATAGATGGGATTAAGACAAGGTTTCCCCCTCTTCCCTCTTCTTTTTCTTTTGGTGGCCAAGGTCCAAGTAGGATGATTTCAGACATGGTTCACCGGGGAAGCTTCAAAGGTGTATTCACCTCTGCTAGTTTCTCTCTCTCTCTCTCTCTCTCTCATCTCCTCTTCATGGATGATGTTCTTGTTTTCTTG
Organism: Pinus albicaulis; assembly: GCA_034641835.2. Lineage (NCBI taxonomy): Eukaryota > Viridiplantae > Streptophyta > Pinopsida > Pinales > Pinaceae > Pinus > Pinus albicaulis. The sequence goes on from MU968450.1 coordinate 32,909,115, forward strand.
GATGGTAGTATCCCCCATATTTGAGCTCTAAAGGATAGCCTTGACCTCTTTAGTCACACAACTAACATGATCATCAACAATAAAAAATCCTTAATGATTAGATGACATATTCCAAAAGCTAACAAGCCTAATATTTAACATATCATTTCATCTCAAATAATGAGTATTGTTCAAGGCTTAAAATATCTGAGTTTTCTCCTTAAACCTTGCAACTATCTTAAACAAGACTGGTCCTGATTACTCGAAAAACTGGAAAAAATAAATAAATAAATAAATAAAATAAAATAAAATTAGACTATGGAGCAACAAGTGGCTTTAAAGGGTTGGTCACCGTGTCCCTTGTAAATTAGTAATTAAAGCCATCCCTATGTACTAGGCTTCCCTAACATGAATTCCTATAGATTTTTTTGAGAAAAAAATAATTATCGCTTTGGTTTCTTCGACTTAGGAAAGAAGAAAATAAAACTTTTTCCCTCACATCTTGGAGCTCCATAGCTAGGCCCAAAGTTATGGAGGTAGGGGGCTAAAAAATATACCATGTTTCACAAAATCCTTCATAGCCAAGGGCATATGGCGTATCATCTAGGGGGAAGCTCTTTGGTCACACGTAATGAATAAAAAACATTTCAAGCCTCTTTCAATCCTAGATTAGATTTGTTCCCCTTATAAGGTATCTTTGAAAGCATTTATATTCTATAAGGGCATTGTAAATGTTTTCCCCATTATAGATGATCATCTATGTTGGAAACAATGAAAAAGTTCTTTCGTGAAGGGATCCTCATGTTATAATCCTTTTAAGGACATCAACTTCCAAACCCATTGATTCAACACCTTGCTAATACTGGGAAGTTTACTTTGGCACATATCTTTGAAGCATATCATCTAGATGGGACACAAACTTGGTTATCTTATTATGACCTTCAACTTGAAGGTCATAATGCCACTACATGTGATAGCTACATCAACGTCCTTAAATTTAAAAATGTTTCTCTCTCAAGTTTTGAAGATCGTCTTATTTGGACCCCAAATCCTTTTGGATATTATGCTTTGAAATATGGTTACTGATCCAGGTGAATATTGATGGTCACCCGCCTATTACACTTGGGGCCCCACCATTGTCTCTTTCAATTTTTCAGTTTCGGCACAACTTACTATTTTTAGCATTTTTTTGGGTCCTAAACTTCCAAAGCCGTTTTGAGGCCCTAAACGACATTTTTTGGGAAAAGAAACATGGGTCTAGACCCATGACCCATGTTGCTCACTCAAAATTTGTGGTCCTCGAATATATCTTTCTAACGAGGTATGATTCACGTCAAATGGAGATCATATGCCAAAGTTACATCCCCGGGAAGTTGAAACACCAATTTACCCAAACGGGGCCCATAGTTTTGGCGCTTCATCTCCTAGGGTTAGGGTTTCGAATGTTTAGGGTTTTCCATTGTTTCTAAATAATAAATAGGCCCTCGAGCCTCATTGTAACTCAGTTCAGAGACCTGTAGCCGTCACATCTCTTCTTAGATATAGCTACCAACGCCCTAGCTAGTTTATTTCCATTCTATCTGTAAGAAAATTTCATTTCATTCATATCAAAGAACTGAAATTTGCTTACAGACAAAATGGAAATAAACTAGCTAGGGCGCTGGTAGCTATCTCTGAGAAGAGATGTGTCGGCTCCCAGCCCCCTGAACTGTCTTACAATGAGGCTTGAGAGCCTATTTATTGTTGAGAAACAATTTTTTTTTTTTTATTACAATTCAATTGTCCTAGAGGATGACGCCAAAACTATGGGCCTCGTTTGGGTAAATTGGTGTTTCAACTTCCCGGGGACGTAACTTTGGCATACGATCTTCGTTTGACGCGAATCATACCTCGTTAGAAAGATTTATCCGAGAAATACAAATTTTGAGTGAGCAATATCGATTCATGGACCCATGTTGCTCCCAGTTTTCCCAAAAAACATCGTTTAGGGCCTCAAAATGGCTCTGGAAGTTCAGGACGCGAAAAACTGCTAAAAGTAGTAAGTTGTGTTGAAACTGAAAAACTGAAAGAGACAATGGTGGGGCCCCAAGTGGAATAGGCGGGTGACCACCAATATCTACCTGGATCAGTTACATGGTCAGATTCACGAGGAGGTGAACCCTCCCTAGTGGGGAAAATCTATTTGGAAAATAAGTTGTCCTTCAAAAGAAAAATTAATAATGTGGCTCACATTAAAAGACAAGGTCTCTACCTGGGACAATTTACAAAAAAGATCTTTTTAGGCCCTCAATTTTTTCCCTCTTTGTAGACAAGATGTTGAATCTATCATCCATCTCTTCATCAAATGCCCCTTTACCAAAAGGGTATGGTCTTACATTAAGTCTTCTTATCCTTAGATTCCCCTTTGGGAAGCAAACAACATCACTATTTTCCTTCAAACATGGTTATGATCCTAGATCACATAAAAGGGCTCCCTTTGTGTGTTAGCCAAGGCATATGGTTGGAACGAAATGTGGCTATCTTTGAAAATAGAGATCTGAACTAATCCATAGTGTCATATCAAAGTTTGACTATTGCTTCTTCTTTTTCTCCTTCCTCCCGTAGCCATGAGTCCATCCCTCCTACTCCCATAATTTTTCGCATTGCCTCTGCTTGGGATTTTTCTGATGGGGCAACATAGGGATCACCTTCTCAAGGAGGAAACAGTGGCATATTGCACCTATTTGATACCAACTCTCTATCCTTCTTGGATAATATTGGTCCAACCAAAAATACCTATGCTGAACTATTTTCCCTCTATACCATCATCCATCATCCTCTTGGCCATTTCTCAAGATGCCCACACTTTACACATGTATGGTAACTCACAGGTAGTCATTAAGTGGATGCAAGGGAAAGTTGTCCTCATGAATTATTCCTTACTCCCTCTTAATCAAAGAACCATACAAACCGTCTTACCTTCCTCTCACATTAATTTTGATCACCTCTACAAGCACCAAAACGAGGACGCTTACAGACTCTCGAAAAGTGGGCTAGAATTGGACCAAGGAACATGCACAATCACTAAAAATAAAGAGGGCCAATGGACATAATTTGTGTTTGACACCTCCCTTGTAGTGTATTTAACATATCACTTTTTTGTATTTTCAAAGATATCAGACTTTTTATATATTTTCTATTTTGGTTTTAATGGCATTTGGCACACACCCTCTAACAAATCTTCAAAGACAACTATTTTGTTGATTTTGTAGGGGATTTTATCAATTGATTTTGTCCATTCTTTTTTACTTGTTAAAACAACAATGGTGGATTATTTTTATATCAACCCACTGATGAATATAGCTAATCATAGAAGGAAATATCTAGCTGGGACTGTGTCCGAAAAAATTAATATACTGATGTGAATTTTTTAATCTTATAATGAAAGCTGCAATTTTTCTTTTTTGGAAAAAAAGAAAAGAAACTAGACGTTGTTCAATTCTAAAGACACCATGGGATAAAAGAGTTTGGTGCATTTTTTATGCTAAAAGGGTAGAAGATGAAAAACTCTCACTTATATTGTTCATAAACTAAAATTAAAAATCCGAATTTCAAAATATTTGTCACACCTACTAGGCTTCTTAATGTTTTAACTTAACAAAACTGCAATGGCCTTGGAATGCTTTTCTCAATGTTTTAACTTAACAAAACTACAATGGTCTTGGAATGATTTTCTTAATGTTTTTTTAGTATAAAAAATAATTTTAAAACATTCCTAGTAATGTTACCTTTTGAAAGTCCAATAAACCATATTATATTTTACTAAAAGTTAATCACTAACATTATTATTGTTGAGTGTGTGTTATATTCTTATAATGTTGAGTGTGTGTTATATTCTTTTCATGACTAGTCGCACGTGCAGGAAGGTCACAGGAGGGGGTGATAGACACACTTGTTCATTGAGTCGGGCGCAACAGGGGGTTCACAAGGGGCAGCAACCCCCCCCCCACCCGTCGAACGTTTTGTAGGGGGGTCACAAGGGGCGTGAGGCAAGTATGAAGATCCTTGGAATATTCCACCAACAGTTGGGATTTCCAATAGGGATCTAATGTGCCCAACAATGACAGTGTTGATAGTGTGTCATATGAAGTATCTGCCATGTTGTTGTCTTCCCCTTTGACATTTCCCATGCCAAAGGTACAAAGTGGAAGGTTACCAGACCTTCCTTGTTGCCCTCCTTTCTCATATACATTCTCAGAAGAAGGAAGCTCTTGGAAGTTAGTCTCCCATGGGAAGCTATCATCTATCCAAAACCTTTCTGTTTTCGCCAAAGCATGCATGTGAGACCACCATCTCTCTTCAAGTAGGGAAGAGTGTTCTTCAAGCAATTTTGTCTTCTGATTCAAGTCTTGCCTCCCATGCTTCATGATGGTGTCATTCTCTCTTCTTGCAGCATATCTTCTTAACGCAATTTGAGAGATGAGGATAGATAATGTAGTCAAATGAAAAATGTTTTCCCTTTCTTTGTACCTCCCCCATACTCTCAACGCTATAGCATGGCCTTCTAATGCTCCCTCCTCCTTTAGATCTATGAAAGGAGCATCCATGGATGAAATATCTTTCATCAGCGCTATGAATGGGGTGGTATTAAAATGTGTGTAACACGGAATAATGTTAATATCATGGTTCATTCCCATGTGAAAAAAAAATGGGAACATTTCATGACTTCTTCATTGCACAAATCCATCTCATATTGCTGTGTGGAAGTACCATGAAACTTGGAGACCCCTCTTAATGGTGTAAGAGTGCCTACGGTGGAGCCTTGCCCCAACACTCTAGTAGTAAGATCATTTTGTGTGACCCTCTACATTGCCCTCATTGTCTCTTCGCAGGGCATGGGCGCTATGACATCCTCCATATGGAAGAATCCCCGGAACTCCTTGCAAAGGTGCAATAATCCCTCTAGTGGAAGCCATTGCTTCATCTCCATCTCCAAATGAAAATAGATCTCCTCCTGCTTGCACAGTGCTGGAGGATCTTTTTTGCTTTCTCTCTCCCTTCTCCTCATCAGAAATCTTGTCACTAGTCCTCTGTTCTTGTTGAATGTTTTGTGAAAGGGGGAATGTTTCTCCCTTTCGAGAAGGGCTCCCAGCATTTTAAAGAACCATCGCACCGCGAGGTCCCGGTGTTGCTACTCTCAAGGCTTCTTCCTTTATGTAAGTGCGGTACAAAATGTCTCCAAACTTCTTGTCTGATAGCACGGAAGTCCTCGGGTGATCCATCAAATGTAGGTAGAGAGAATCTACCTAAAGTGTGTTGCATGCACCATTACCTCCTACTATAGCTGCTGGATCTTCCTTATTTGAGTTGACAGAACTCTGGAAAACTGGGATGCTCCTTGAATCTCTCTAATTGAGATTCATATTCTTGGAGATAATCACCAAGAGACTCCTCCTTTGGTGTTCCTCCCTTCCCTCCTTTCTTTGATAAGAAAGTAGGCATGTTCCAACGTTGCAGATTAGGTTGTGTGGATGAATGCTCACACACATGGTAGGAAGTACTGGGGCCTTCTTGATGTAATGATTCTTATGAGGGATCTGCATGTCTTCCCCTCTTCATCCCCCGGATTTCTCTCTTCAGTTCATGCATAGCTTGAGAAAGAGTTCTTGAGAATTCTTCTCTCTACAAGCTTCCAGATAAAGAGTTTGGAACCTTTACTTTTGTGTCTTCGGTGTAACCACATTTCTTAATCAATATTTTCCTCCCATGAAAAGACATATTGGCTCTTCAAAAGGCAGAGCACAGGCTGTGCCAAGAAAGCTGCTTTGATACCACTATAATATCCCAAATTGGGATCTGCTAGCAAGGCATGGCTGGAAAATGCATTTTCCAGGAATGGCTACTACAGGATTTGAAACCAGCACTTGGATCCCTTAGATATGAGTATCTAAGTCCTAAATCCAAGAGGATATTATAAATAAATCCTTCTAGGTGGGTTAATCATATCTCCCACACCTAGTTTGCTTGAAAAATACCCAAAGGAGGGACTGCAGCAATATGAAAGAACACTGCCCAGAAAATAACGCAGTTCTAGATAGCAGTAGAAGTGGGCCAATATGATAGCTTGAAAATAACATATACACTAATAAATCAGATTTTCAGTAAAGCCCAATCAATGTACAGGAGAAAGAAGAGACTTTATGGAGGAAAACCCTCTAAAAGAGGTGTTGCAACAAATATATTTCACTGCAAAGCCATGACGACATTATTTTTATGAGTAAACAGCAGCTGTAGGTTACAATTCAGATCTAGGACATATCTACGTACAAAATATTAGATCTTTATCAGATCTGTACACTAGACTGTCTCTATTTTACATCCCCCTCGGGGTTTTCAGCAAAACATGAAACACAGAGAGTAGATCTGAGATCTACTACAGCAGATCTATAGAATTCTTCAGAAATTATGAAGTAGATACAACAATGAATGAATCATATCTAAAACATACATGGATTGGTTGGCCAATCCATGGATCACCACAGTGCAAGAAAGACTCCTTTACACCAAAGATCTCTCCTCCAAATAGTTGCCAAACACCCTGCAACTCTTCACTTGCAAAATAACGCAGTATAGGGAGATAAATTGCACTGTAGGCTTGATGTAGACTTTGGCTTGATGCCAAGTTGTAGATTTGAAGCTCAAGACTACTAATAAACTCTTCCAAGAGGATAAAATACTCACTCACAGAGAAAAGGCACTATTATGGTATAGATCTGAATAGATCTAGCCTCCACTTGCTGCTACTCACAAGGACAACCAAACCCTCAACAAAATCTGAGTTGTAGTTGGAAGAAGAAGCTTGGCCAAATGCCTGATAGTGGACCAAGAATAGCAAGACTCTTCCAAGAGGCCTCTGAAGGAAAGAGGAGGATTCCTAAACAGAAGATCCTTGTGCTAAACAACACAATTCTCAGCTAAACAACTAGAGAATGAGGAGTGTATAAACAGACAAATCCTTTCAACACAATATGTTCAACACCCCTCTCATGTTGCTCTCCTATTTCATTTATAGGATGAAAGCCTTGCAAACCCTAAACCATCTCAAAAGGTTTAGCTCCTTTCACATTGGAACCCTCCAACTAGAACTGCGTTGTTCCTCTAGGTTCATTGCATCTGGACAACATTGTATATTTAGTCCTGTTGACCCAGTCAATTGTCACAATCCCTTTTCACACTTGAGGGAATTTTATTAAGGCAGCCCAGATTTAGCCTTGTTCACATGGGCATTGATTTATGTTGCTGCTTAAGAAGTTTAATTTGTCCTCCTTTACAATTTTATTCTTAAACAAGAAAATAAAAACAAAATTGAATATTCCTATTAGCTTGGGCTAATTAGGAATATTACACATTGCATGCATGGGAAGCAGTGTAATGGGATGCATGTTGTATCTCGACAGTGGTGTCTCGTTCCATATCACAAGGAATAAAATATCTTCAATGAATTGGAGGAGAAAGACCTCAAGCATAACATAAAGTTTGGATATGATGGGAGGTATAACGCGACCAATATCGGTACAATTAATTTTCAAATGGAGTCTGACTCCCCTCTCAGACTCAGATATGCATTGTTTGTTCCAAGACTAAAGAAGAATCTTGTTTCCATCGCGGTATTGGAAGGTCGCGGCTACGATGTGATATTTAGAAAAAAGGAAAGGTTTTCCTTAAACACATCACCATGGGACGGGTGAAGAAGATCGGTGTGCGAGTCAAGAACATGTATGCTCTCAAGGTCGAAGTTTCATGAAATTATTTGAGGAGCAAGGCAAAGTTTATAGACATGGTGTTTGAGAGGGAGCATGAATTACCTCTCAACATGCAACCTCAGAAAAAACCTCAGAAACTTGTGGAGCAAACATAGTTAGAGAAGCAAAGAGGAGACTGAGTGGAGGCATCGACTCAAGCATATACATACATTAGGGGGGAATTTAGAGCCAAGTGTGAAAAGGGAACACATGCAACCATACCTCCAGGTGAGAGGTGGGGTGATGTGAAGTAATAGTCCCAAGGGTGCAGAATTTGGGTAGGGTCCATAGAGATGTCTTGTCTCATGGATCATTACCTTGCTACGAGGGACCACAGTACACAATATCAAGATGGATCAGTGGCAGTTGATGCAGTTAGATGATAGACTGATAAATGCAGAGACTAGCAGCAGTTAGATACAGGGGATTGAAGAGCAAAGTTGACATAATTGCAGATGGCACAGTGTAGAGTCAACAACAACCCATATTTTTTAGTAGGCAATGCAGTAACTAGAAGCAGTCAGAGACTCTAGTGACAGATGCATCATACTGATCACAATTGATTTAATTTAGATACTTTTCAGTTTCAGAATTTGAAGTAGCAACAACACTAGAGAGACTTGTTGCATGCAGAACTTTCCAAAGGTATCGGATTGAGATAGAGTTGAATTCCTTTCTTGTTGAGAGGGAGTGTTGAAATTCACAACAAAAAATATTGAAAATGTCAACAAGAAGAGGATTCTAATTTAGTTTTCCCTTAATTAAATTAGAAGGAAATTGTAATTCCACATCACATGATATCTTGTACGAGTTAAATGAGTCAGGAAAACTTAATTAGCTCAGTCAATTCAATTTGAGGGTCAAACTAAAGGCATGTAGAGTTCTCTCTATTTTTTAGGGGGTCTAGTTATAGTTTATTTTGAGTTGTAATTATTTAACTTAATTATTTGTGCTAAAATACGTTTAAGGAGTTCTAACTGATGGAGGAACTAGTGAGAGATCAAGTGAATTAAATCTGATTTAATTCACATACAGTGATTAATTAGATAATTGATAATTTTCTATAAATAGTTGTTGCATGTTAGTTCTGAGGAAAACCCAGTTGATATTGGAGTTAAAGGGAAGTGTATTATCAATTGTATAATTATAAAATTGTACAGGTCATACATGAGGTCAGCGGAAGTCTTTAGATGTATTACAAAATCATTAATTGGGAATTTCCTAATTAATAGGGGCTCAATTTCCCTAGGGATTGCTTAAGCAAGGTAGGGCATCCAAAGGCAAAAAATTGGTTAAGTATTGGACAAAACTTTCTTGGGATAGTGTGAGATAATTAGAGATAGTGCAAAGAGCTCTCAAGCCTGAGAGAAGAATTGTAGTGTTTCATATTCTGGACTTATGCAATATACAGATAGTGGGGTTTTTATTTGAGGCTTTCCCTGGATAAACATTTGTGTTGTGTGGTTGAAATTATTTCTCTTTCTTGTTCATGTGGTTGTGCTATCATAATTGGTTTCCAAAATTTGTAGAATAGATTCAAGCATTTTGTTTTAGCATATTACAAGATCAGTTGAATCTATGTGGATTTTATACACCCACCCTCCCCCTCCCCACTACAATTTTTTATCATGTAGTCTTTCTTTCTCTCCATCTAGCCTCTATATACCTCCTTGACTCTGTGTTTTAATCTTACGAGAGTCTGGGAACTTTCGAGGACTTGCCTTATCCCTCCTCCATCAGAGGCAAAAAGACCCTCCTCTCAAAATATCAGAAACAAACCAGTTTGAAAATCTAGTATGGGAAACAATCATTATTTTTTAGGGTGTTTAGAGCATTGGGCCTTATCTCAAGTTATCAATGAAAGCTCTCTCTGAGTTGTCAGGGTCTATCTAGTCCTAAGTAAAAAATGGCTCTCAAATATCTTAAGTGTTTAAAATTCTCCTAAATCCTCTATCTACAAGAAATTATGTTTGGTAAAGATGAAGTTATGAACTTCTTATGGAAGCTTCTACCATACTGGAAATTTATATCCATTGATGTGGTGGGAAAATCAGGGGTTTTGATTGCGGGATGGCTTTCCTACTCCATGCAGCTACAAAACTCATGGTCAGTTCTTTCTAGATTTTTCCTAGGCCTTCACTCCTCTGATATGGATCTATCCTTCCTCTTCATAAGTATTTATGGTCCATACGCTAACAAATGACCTTTCTGGAGAATTTTCCAAAGCTTCTTGATTTTAGCTCGAGTAGAGTCATTTTTCGTGGGGACCTCAAATTTATTCTTGGTAACTTTGAATTCAAGGGTCCTTCAACTAGATTTGATCCCCTCTTGGATTTACTTGTATCCCTATTGGATGATCTTAGTCTTATGAAACTCTCCCTCCTAATATTCTACTTACATAGATAAATAATAGACCTGGGTTTGCTAGAATTACAAATCGTCATGATCGATTCCTAGTTTCAAATGATCGTATGGACCTCGATCTAAAAATAAAACAATGGAATTTTGTTGGTGGAGACTATAACCATGGACCAAGATATGGAACCCTTCCCTTCTAATCCACCTTTCCCATTTCAAGCTCAAACTCTTTTGGCTAGAGGATCCCTCCTTTATTTCTCTTCTAAAAAATAATTAGACTCTTCTCTCCCCTAACTCTCTCGAATCTCCCCCTATTCAATGCTAATAAAATCTCAAAATATCCAACTCTATCATTATTTAATGGGAAAGAATGAAGACAAAAAAGATATACAAATCCCTAAAGGACATTGAATCATAGCTCCTCTCCCTTTGGAACCAAAATATTATTGGGGATCCCCAAGAGGAGTTGAATGCTCAAATTTTGGTGCTGGAAAAATCCAAAATGAAGATATTCCTAGACTAAGAAAAGGAATGTAGCCTAAAAATTTGAGGCTTGTGGATCCATGTAGGGGTTGGCAACACAAAATTGTTTCATAGAGGGGTGAACCATAGGAAACCATAAACACCATTTTGGGTATAAAAGGGAAAAATGACATTATGGCCACACATTTCTCTAATATATTTGAAGAAGGTTACTCGTATTTCAAAAATATATTTCATCAAGGCGAGAGAGATTCTATTAAACAAACATTGTTAGTTTCAAGACACTTCCCAAGATTTATAGATGAAGATGAAAAAAAGATCTCATTGCTAAGGTCTCCATAACTGAACTGGAAATAGTTCTTCATAATTTATAGGACTAAAGACATGTGCCAAATGAGCTTACTATTAGATTTTTCTCCCACTGGTTGGATTTCTTATGTGATGATATCGTCTTTGTTATTGAGTACCCTAGGCCCAGTGGTCTCATCCTAACAACCTTTAATTCTACCTTTATAATCCTTATTTCAAAATATGATAATGCAAATTTCTTTGATCAATTTAGACCCATATCCCTCGTTAATTTTATTTACAAAATGATCTCCAAGACTATTGCCCTTAGATTAAGAGAAACCCTTGCAAATCATATCTCCCTTAAGCAATTTGGTTCCATATTTGATGGGAACATTTATGAGGCTATTGGACTGGCATAATAAGCTCTTCATTCAATTCATACTCTTTATCAAAAAAAATTTGTCTTCAAAGTTGACCTCCTTAAAGCTTTTAATAGATTCATGTAGATTTATCTTCGGCTTCTTGTAATTCACTCGGGTTTCTCACATTTTATTGTCTCTTGGGTTATGAACTATATCAATACCCCTTGTTTTTCCATCTTTATAAATGGGTCTCATTCTCCTTTTGTCCATGCATAGATGGGATTAAGACAAGGTTTCCCCCTCTTCCCTCTTCTTTTTCTTTTGGTGGCCAAGGTCCAAGTAGGATGATTTCAGGCATGGTTCACCGGGGAAGCTTCAAAGGTGTATTCACCTCTGCTAGTTTCTCTCTCTCTCTCTCTCTCATCTCCTCTTCATGGATGATGTTCTTGTTTTCTTGGATGGTAGTATCCCCCATATTTGAGCTCTAAAGGATATCCTTGACCTCTTTAGTCACACAACTAACATGATCGTCAACAATAAAAAATCCTTAATGATTAGATGACATATTCCAAAAGCTAACAAGCCTAATATTGAACATATCATTTCATCTCAAATAATGAGTATTGTTCAAGGCTTAAAATATCTGAGTTTTCTCCTTAAACCTTGCAACTATCTTAAACAAGACTGGTCCTAATTACTCGAAAAACTGGAAAAAATAAATAAATAAATTAAATTAAATTAAATTAAATTAGACTATGGAGCAACAAGTGGCTTTAAAGGGTTGGTCACCTTGTCCCTTTTAAATTAGTAATTAAAGCCATCCCTATGTACTAGGCTTCCCTAACATGAATTCCTATAGGTATTTTTGAGAAAAAAATAATTATCGCTTTGGTTTCTTCGACTTAGGAGAGAAGAAAATAAAACTTTTTCCCTCACATCTTGGAGCTCCATAGCTAGGCCCAAAGTTATGGAGGTAGGGGGCTAAAAAATATACCATGTTTCACAAAATCCTTCATAGCCAAGGGCATATGGCGTCTCATCTAGGGGGAAGCTCTTTGGTCACACGTAATGAATAAAAAACATTTCAAGCCTCTTTCAATCCTAGATTAGATTTGTTCCCCTTATAAGGTATCTTTGAAAGCATTTATATTCTATAAGGGCATTGTAAATGTTTTCCCCATTACAGATGATCATCTATGTTGGAAACAATGAAAAAGTTATTTCGCGAAGGGATCCTCATATTATAATCCTTTAAGGACATCAACTTCCAAACCCATTGATTCAACACCTTGCTAATACTGGGAAGTTTAATTTGGCACATATCTTTGAAGCATATGATCTAGATGGGCCACAAACTTGGTTATCTTATTATGACCTTCAACTTGAAGGTCATAATGCCACTACATGTGATAGCTACATCAACGTCCTTAAATTTAAAAATGTTTCTCTCTCAAGTTTTGAAGATCGTCTTATTTGGACCCCAAATCCTTTTGGATATTATGCTTTGAAATATGGTTACTGATCCAGGTGAATATTGATGGTCACCCGCCTATTACACTTGGGGCCCCACCATTGTCTCTTTCAGTTTTTCAATTTCAGCACAACTTACTATTTTTAGCATTTTTTTGGGTCGTAAACTTCCAGAGCCGTTTTGAGGCCCTAAACGACATTTTTTGGGAAAAGAAACATGGGTCTAGACCCATGACCCATGTTGCTCACTCAAAATTTGTAGTCCTCGAATAGATCTTTCTAACGAGGTATGATTCACGTCAAATGGAGATCGTATGCCAAAGTTACGTCCCCGGGAAGTTGAAACACCAATTTACTCAAACGGGGCCCATAGTTTTGGCGCTTCATCTCCTAGGGTTAGGGTTTCGAATGTTTAGGGTTTTCCATTGTTTCTAAATAATAAATAGGCCCTCGAGCCTCATTGTAACTCAGTTCAGAGACCTATAGCCATCACATCTCTTCTTAGATATAGCTACCAGTGCCCTAGCTAGTTTATTTCCATTCTATCTGTAAGCAAATTTCATTTCATTCATATCAAAGAACTGAAATTTTCTTACGGACAAAATGGAAATAAACTAGCTAGGGCACTGGCAGCTATCTCTGAGAAGAGATGTGGCGGCTACATGCCTCTGAACTGAGTTACAATGAGGCTCGAGGGCCTATTTATTATTTAGAAACAATGGAAAACCCTAAACATCCAAAACAACCACAGTGAGAGCGCCAAAACTATGGGCCTCGTTTGGGTAAATTGGTGTTTCAACTTCCCGGGGACGTAACTTTGGCATACGATCTTCGTTTGACGCGAATCATACCTCGTTAGAAAGATTTATCCGAGAACTACAAATTTTGAGTGAGAAATATCGATTCATGGACCCATGTTGCCCCGGTTTTCCCAAAAAACATCGTTTAGGGCCTCAAAATGGCTCTGGAAGTTCAGGACGCGAAAAACTGCTAAAAATAGTAAGTTGTGCCGAAACTGAAAAACTGAAAGAGACAATGGTGGGGCCCCAAGTGGAATAGGCGGGTGACCACCAATATCCACCTGGATCAGTTACATGGTCAGATTCACGAGGAGGTGAACCCTCCCTAGTGGGGAAAATCTATTTGGAAAATAAGTTGTCCTTCAAAAGAAAAATTAATAATGTGGCTCACATTAAAAGACAAGGTCTCTACCTGGGACAATTTACAAAAAAGATCTTTTTAGGCCCTCAATTTTTTCCCTCTTTGTAGACAAGATGTTGAATCTATCATCCATCTCTTCATCAAATGCCCCTTTACCAAAAGGGTATGGTCTTACATTAAGTCTTCTTATCCTTAGATTCCCCTTTGGGAAGCAAACAACATCACTATTTTCCTTCAAACATGGTTATGATCCTAGATCACATAAAAGGGCTCCCTTTGTGTGCTAGCCGGGGCATATGGTTGGAATGAAATGTGGCTATCTTTGAAAATAGAGATCTGAACTAATCCATAGTGTCATATCAAAGTTTGACTATTGCTTCTTCCTTTTCTCCTTCCTCCCGTAGCCATGAATCCATCCCTCCTACTCCCATAATTTTTCACATTGCCTCTGCTTGGGATTTTTCTGATGGGGCAACATAGGGATCACCTTCTCAAGGAGGAAACGGTGGCATACTGGACCTATTTGATACCAACTCTCTATCCTTCTTGGATAATATTGGTCCAACCAAAAATACCTATGCAGAACTATTTTCCCTCTATACCATCATCCATCATCCTCCTGGCCATTTCTCAAGATGCCCACACTTTACACATGTATGGTAACTCACAGGTAGTCATTAAGTGGATGCAAGGGAAAGTTTTCCTCATGAATTATTCCTTACTACCTCTTAATCAAAGAACCATACAAACCATCTTACCTTCCTCTCACATTACTTTTGATCACCTCTACAAGCACCAAAATGAGGAAGCTTACAGACTCTCAAAAAGTGGGCTAGAATTGGACCAAGGAATATGCACAATCACTAAAAATAAAGAGGGCCAATGGACATAATTTGTGTTTGACACCTCCCTTGTAGTGTATTTAACATATCACTTTTTTGTATTTTCGAATATATCGGACTGTTTATATATTTTCTATTTTGGTTTTAATGGCATTTGGCACACACCCTCTAACAAATCTTCAAAGACAACTATTTTGTTGATTTTGTAGGGGATTTTATCAATTGATTTTGTCCATTCTTTTTTACTTGTTAAAACAACAATGGTGGATTATTTTTATATCAACCCACTGATGAATATAGCTAATCATAGAAGGAAATATCTAGCTGGGACTGTGTCCTAAAAAATTAATATACTTATGTGAATTTTTTAATCTTATAATGAAAGCTGCATTTTTTTTTTTTGGAAAAAAAGAAAAGAAACTAGACATTGTTCAATTCTAAAGACACCATGGGATAAAAGAGTTTGGCGCATTTTTTATGCTAAAAGGGTAGAAGATGAAAAACTCTCACTTATATTGTTCATAAACTAAAATTAAAAATCCGAATTTCAAAATATTTGTCACACCTACTAGGCTTCTTAATGTTTTAACTTAACAAAACTGCAATGGCCTTGGAATGCTTTTCTCAATGTTTTAACTTAACAAAACTACAATGGTCTTGGAATGATTTTCTTAATGTTTTTTTAGTATAAAATATAATTTTAAAACATTCCTAGTAATGTTACCTTTTGAAAGTCCAATAAACCATATTATATTTTACTAAAAGTTAATCACTAACATTATTATTGTTGAGTGTGTGTTATATTCTTTTCATGACTAGTCGCACCTGTAGGAAGGTCACAGGAGGGGGTGATAGACACACTTGTTCATTGAGTCGGGCGCAACAGGGGGTTCACAAGGGGCAGCAACCCCCCCCCACCCGTCGAAGGTTTTGTAGGGGGGTCACAAGGGGCAACACCCCAAGATTTTTTTTTGGACCCTATAATAGGTGGGCAAACCTACCTATGATTTCATGCATGATTTTTGCTCATGATTTTGGGTATGATGGTTTTCTACCCATGGTGTTTTGTAGATACGATCAAGGGAACTATGATTATGTTCTAATTCAGGGTTGATGGATTGGAGTTTGTCAATGCTTCGACATGTATATATATGTATTGTAACATTGAAAGGAACATAATGAAAAATCAATCTAGTAGTCTCGGTTTTGGGATCAAGGGGAAATCTTTATTTTCTCGCCATTTTTTATTTTCTGTTTTTTTGTTTCAAGAATTCGTTTGCAGATAATTTCTGTACAAAGTCAAAACTTACAATTATAATATAGAATTTCCATAAAATTCTATATAATATCACCATATTATATCAAATTTTAATTTAATTAAAAATAAATTATATACCTATTTACTTATATAAATTAATATTTATATACTAAATTAATTAAAATTAAATCCAAATTTCAAAATATTTGTCATACCAACCGAGCTTCTTAATATTTTAACTTAACAAAACTATAATGATATAAATTTTTTTTTTGAAAATATTCATAGTAATATTACCTTTTGAAAGTTCAATAAACCTTATTAAATTTTATTGAAAGTTAATTACTAACCTTATTAAAATATAAAATTTTCTATCAAAATCTATATAATATCAGAATATTGTATAACAATTTAATTTAATTAAAAATAAATTATATATTTATTTACTTATATAAATTAATTTGATTTCAAAATTTATATCGTTTATAAATTCTGGTTTTTATTTCCAACACATCTTTTCCATAAAAATTCCCAATCCTGGTTTCGAATGCAACGTAGATAATTATGTATAGGAGACCTTTGTATTGGTTTGTATGCTCAATACTAATTTGTAAGGACAGTCAGGATTAACATAAAGAATAAATAAAGAGTAAACAATACCAATAAATCATTGTTTCCCATTAATGGAATAACGTATGGTGTAAATTAAGGAATATTATATATATTATTAATATTATTTAATTGTAAGCGAGGCTAGAAATTAAATTGGTGTATGAAATTTTTTGTTTGTGAGACAAAAGATTTATTTCTGCATAGCGATTTGACTACTAAATTTACAAAATAGTAGAAGAATAATCATTCTACTTCAACACAAACTTCAGTAATCTTTCACTTTAATGAATTCATTAAATAGTTTAAAGAGGGTCACTGTTTCTGATGTGTTTTATTACTGTTACTGATGTGTTTTATTATTCTTTGTGGATGCATGTATCTTGGGTAAAAACTGTGTGGTTTTTGAAGTCTAACAGCCCATCTGTTTCTTGTTGTCATTGCTTTGTTGTCCAACCCATGGCAAAAAGTTCTCTTTTTCTTTCTTCGTTACTTTGGAGAATCAATAGAAGTCATAGAAGTCATTTACACCTTGTAATTATTAATATAGATTAATAGATTTACATCTTGTAATTATTAATATAGACTAATAGTTGTTCATTCATCATGGTTTTTTTTATGATATATGCACTTGGAAGTAATTGTTTTCTTCAGTGAATGCACTAGATCTTGTGACTAATATCAAGTGGATACTAATTCAATTCAGTTTGTGCTCATTGCATGATAAACAGTTTTTAAGATATATACACTTGGAAGTAAATGCTTTCTTCAATGAACGCAATGATAAACAGTTTTTATGATACACTTGGAAGTAATTGCTTTCTTCAATGAACGCACTAGATCTTGTGACTAATATCAAGTGGATATTAAGTCAATTCAACTAATAGAAGAGTCCGAAATATTAGTAGCCTGCTTCATCTTCATTGAGTTGCCAATAGTTACAACAACATTTTCCAGTTGCAGGTTCGGGATAAATCTCTATTTTTACCTATTACAAGATGAAATACAAGGTATATAGCAATTAAAAACTGAAACTAACATTTGACATTTTCTCACTGTTGCAAAGGTTTCCTCCCCTTGAACAACAAATACATAGATATTTAATTTACAATCCAAGCAAAGCAGACAGGTTCGTTTAAAAACCACAAATAGCCCTCCTTTAGCCACAATCTGTACAAGGGCTTTCTAAACAACCCAAATATAAAGGTGGTTTACATGACTGGTTGTTCTGTCTTCATTAACTGCAAGAACAGTTTAAAGTCAGCACATCATAACTATAACTGAATAAAACAAATGAGAATTATATAATCACTTTTTCATAATCAAGCTTAAGTCCCACCTCTAATTTAGAAACTTCACTTCCCTGAATTTCTGAAATTTGGATGCCTTCCTGTGAGGGATCCACATTTTGGTCGTCTAGATTTGTTGTTACAGATTGCTGGTAGAGACGAAGAGCTACAATCAAAATAAATGCTGCCAACGAAGAGAAAGGTTTCAGTCAGTAGTCCATTGCAGGGCCACAATGTTTCAGTATACACTTACAAAGATTCTTCAGTCTCACCTCCCCAAACTCGGGCTGTGACAGTAGATAAATTCCAAACCAAAAGAAAAACTGCAACCAGCACTCCTTTCTTGTGGGAGCAGGTATTCCATGCATCCCAAAACCGACATAGCATGAAATGACCTATAATACGCGATGTGCAGTCCAGTGGAAATGTCAACAATCAATATATTTCGATTATGTATAAGCTAAAATGCTGAATGGGGAAATAAGCCAAATTTTGGTTTGTTAAAACTTTGAAATCTGAAAGCACAAACTTTTAAAGCTCTGTAACCTTGCAGGAAATGGGCAAAGACACATCATGACATACCATATTTGTGCAACTGAACAGAGTAGCATGCATAGAGTTTTGGTATAGTAAAGATGGCAAAGAATGCTGTTAGAAACACAAAGTGGAATTCCAATGCCATTAGTTAGGAATTGTGATAACTGTTGCAAAAGAGACTACTACAATAACAACCCAATAACCAAAATAAAGAGAATCATAGAGCTTTTACATCAGATCACTCTTGACCTACTAAAATGAACATAGTTGGAATACAACTATCTATGATTTACCATCAACATTTGTTACTTAGCTTTACAATGTGAGTACTAGTTGGCATAGATGGTAGTACTTATAGACTGCAAGTGTTAGAAGTGATGAATAGTCAAAATTTCTCAATTAATGATGCAAAGGAAGGTGAGTTTGGAACTTACAAAGCTTTGCTAGAGTCCATATGGTCATTTTCTGCCCACACTGTGCAAGCAACCAAATAATAGATGCCAACTGCCAAAAAAATTCCTTCTAAGGTTTAAGATGCAGAAAAGAAAACCCAAAGGGAGTAGATACAAAATTTCTAATCCAAAGAACTGGAGATCTGTTTATCAAATCATGTACCTTCATAGTGGTAGCTGGATCGCCTGAAAAAAGTTCTCGGAGCTTGGCAAGCAATCCATTGACAAATGGAAGCACCAATCTAATGATAGAAAGTGCATAGTCCTCACTAATTGCTTCATAATTTACAGGGCTGCAGTCTGGTTCAAGTCCCCTGGCCAACATTAAATCTCATAAATCAGTACTTATCCATCTCTCACTTCGATCATTTTTTTAAAGCCTTGGAAAGGCACATTCTGCTGGTAACAGCCTGTTCAATACCAGGAGGTGCTCAAAATCAAAATAAATAAATAAACGAAGCAAAATATTTGATGATCCGTGCAAGGGTAGAAATAATAACCGAGTGAAATGACCTTAGAGAAGATCCTTCAATGTGGCTATTGAGATAAAAGAAACAGGAATGTATTCATATGCCTGAAAAATGTTGAAAAAGAGAGAGCTCGTTACCTTTGCAAAATGTTCTTGTAGAAAAAAACTGCAGCTAGGTATACAAGGGCTAAGTATGATACACAGGTAACCAAGCTGCAACAAAATTCCACAACATTGTCAGGCATTATCCATCTTTATCAGTGACATATTTCAGTAAATAATCAAGAAAAAGTTGTAGACCTGAAATGCAAGTCCTGGGTAAAGGATGAAGATATGACACAAAACGAGCCGAGTCCAAACATTAATGCTGATTTCGGAGTATCTTTCCACATGATCAAATCAGCTGGAAAACCAGGTAAAGACACAGTCAATCCCAGATGATAACTGCTCCACTTAGAACTCTTATAAGGGTTGAGACTTTCAACAGTTGCAAAGAAGACTAACAAAATATTGTTATACCTTCAAATTTCTGTTGGCCAATGGCTTGGCACACAGAAAATTGTTGGGACAGTATTTGGCGATTTGCTAGCTAATTTTTCGTATTATATTTGGGAACAGGCAAACTTCTCTAAACCATTGGCCTGGACTATCTATATTATATAAATAATCCAATTATGCAAGAGAAACTGATGTGGAAAAGATCACGCACTTTTTACATTTGATCAATTCACAGATCAAAAGATTCAAAATAACCTATGGGTGTCCAGCCATTTCTTGAACTATTACACGACCAGACTTTAAGGTATGTGTCTGTACATGTGGAGAAAAAGACTAGAAATGGCTAAAAGAGATCAATACCCATATATTGGATCCTGTCAGGACCTTCCAAGGATTCTGTATATACTGCAATGGCATGAACAAGAGAAATTAGAGCGAGATAAGAATTGATAACTTCAGCAATCAGTTTTGTGCATTCGGTTACATTCTCAGTGCCAATAAAACTTATCCGTTACAGAGTTTCATATCAGAACAGGACATGAAAAGAAAAGACAAATCCATGTAAATCCTGCTGGTTTCATGATTAAAGGGAACTCAAAGATCTTTCAACACCTGGATCTAAGTAATGGAGGAACGTGAAAACACTAAAACAAAAGATGCAAAATCAAAATGCAGTTTAGTGACGGAAGTCATACTTCTCCTTGATCTCCTTTGTAAGGAAGGTATATTCTTAGTAGGCACTGGAGCTGGAATACTTGTTTCTTTGTAAATTATGGGATGGCGGTCAGTAGACTTACGAGAAACAAAATGTGTAATTGCAGGATTGGGGTGATCATCGACAGGTTCAGGAAAATCAAGGGATGTTGGAGGATTAGGCTGAGGATCCACAGGATCAGGAAAGATGTGAGGAATTGGAGGAATAGGCTGAGGATCCACAGGATCAGGAAAGACATGAGGAATTGAAGGGTTAGGCTGAGGATCAACAGGCCCAAGTTCAGAAAGGGAAATTGGAGGAAGCAGATGGGAATCAATGGGATCAGGATAGATAGCTTCAGGAGAGAGGTGGGGACTTGGAACAATGACATGGGGATAATTGGGTTCAGGACCAAGTTGGGAAATGGAGGAGATGGAATGAGGATGACTAGGCAGAAGATCAAGCTGAGGAACAGCAGCATTGGGCTCTGGCAGTTTGCGCTTGTGCCTTATGCTTGGTAATGTGTCCAACAGTCTCAGATCACCACCCTCAGTCACTAATGCGTCCATCATACACTTCTTGGTAGATCTTTCAGACCTGGGGAGTGGGCTTCCATTGGGCTGCTGCAAGCCAATTTCTTCAACAACTTCAGTCCTAGAGGAGCTTATCCTGGGACTCTTTATTTTCTTGATTTCAGATGGGCTCTTTAACTCCTCTTTGATCCGTTCTTCATTCAGACTACCATTAAGGGAACTTCTTTCTCTTCCTTCAGAGATGTTGGGCCTCCTTCTCCTCCTCCCAACAACTGAACCTTCATCTACTTGTTTGTCTTCCAATTTGGGCATGCTGGAACTTCTTTTAGGATTCCTCCTTGCTTGCTGCTGCTGATTCTGTTGCTTACTATCTAATGAATTAACTCTAGAAACATAGGCAACTCTGCTCTTGGGACTCAGAAGTCTATTACCAGGTGGGTCTGTAGCAGACACCCTTAAAGTGGCAGCATTGCCCAGATCAAGGCCAATTGGCCCATCATTGATTTCAGAAATATTGTTTTCATGGAGATCTGAAAGCTTTTCTTTGTCAATCCCACCTCCTGATTTTCTTTTGGGTCTCTCAGCCCTCCCCTCCCCAATGGGGGATGATGGCAATCCTTCTCTTCCCGATCCCATCTCAATTCCACCGTCACTACCCAATACAACAGCACATAAACCTTCATACATACATTCAACAGCCTAAGTTTCTGAGCCTATGCGACTCCATTAGTGAGCATGTGGTTTCCAGTTTTATACAATTGCGAACAATGAACGCCTGACTTAGAGAATCTTCTGCAGCGTTATTTCCTCTAGGAACCCGTGCAACTCCACGCAACACCACGCATTCCAATGCTGCTACTGTGGAAAAATTTCACCACATACGTATTTTTTAACCAAAATCCACAGCCCATGTAACTCTTAAACCCCTCAGAGCCTAACACCTACACCCCCAATCTAGACACTGAAAACCTCTCAGCCTTTAAGCCGTTTGGATGTATGTGCAAGTAAGCAACAGGCATTCTGAAATAATAAAAATTATTTATCTGCCACCATGAAATCTTTAGTCGACAATTTGGGTCTCTGTGGATTTGTTTAATTTCGACTGTGAAACTTCGTTCATCACAGTGCGGGCAGTTGCAGACCTCTGCCAGTAGTCCCTTTCCTGCCAACCACCATTCCTAAACTTTTACTTCAATCCAACCGTCTGAAAAGGCCATAATGCCAGAAATGCCTTTGCCTAAGTATGAAAAAATAAGATGGCTCGCAGTTGCAAGAAAGAAAGCAAATACCCAACAAGAAAATCAATAAATGGATTATCTGGATTTGGATGATCTCAAGGTAATTTGTGAAGATATGGCACAGATTTGTAATTAAATAAAGCTTAAGAAACAGAGCCGTTGAGAACCCAAAACTTTGGGAAAATGATGTCACCAACGTGCGCAACCCATTTGTTTTGTACTTTACTCATTTAAGTTATTAATTTCATGTTTTTGGGACTTTATAGGTTTGTAGCTGCTATTTATGTAATATTTTCTATCCATAATAATATTGTTAATATTATATTTTTTATTAATTTTATTATTTAAAATTAAAATGTTGATGATATTGATGTTATGTTTTGTAGAAACCCTGTAACTTTTAATTTTATTGCGAAAATTTTATAATTAAACATATTTAATAAATATAAATATTTGATATTCTTGAGGTCTCTTTTTCATGACGTAATGTTACTATTATATTTTTTATTATTTTAAAATTATATTGTTGATAAAATTGATGTTATATTGGGTAGAAATATTGTAATTTGAAATTTATTATTTATATGTAATAATAAAACATATTTATTTGAAATAATATCATTATTATATTATATTTTTTAGTTTTTTTTCATAGATTTTTGTTTTTTTGAGAGAGATTTTTTTATAATAATTAATATATAATTTCATATTTTTATATAGATATTATAATAAAATAATAAATAAAATATTTATTTAAATGTTGAAATGTTTTTTAGGATAGTTTATTTGGCAAGTTTGTGTTAGGTAAGTGATAAAACATTTATATTCAATTTCTATGAGTTACTAGTTGGGCAAGGTAGTTTCACTTAGGAGTTATATCGGTAAGAGTGGGAATTGGCCCGTTTCAAGTGAGTAAGAGCCCAACCCACTTGTTGATTCTTCTAATATTAAAAAAAGGTTGAGATAAAAATAATTTATGTCTACGAAAAAATAAGTTGGGTGGTAACGATAGTGATGTAAATGTTGTTTACTTCTTTTCAAATTCTTTTATTAACTACAACTTCATTTGATGCTTATAAATTTTCTTAATCATAAAAAAGGAAAAAATTCAAATTCAAATAATGTGAAATTATATATATTATAATAACAGTGAGAAAATCTACAATATAACTTAATTGTCAAACTAATTAATCTCATTGACCATTATCTGCTTGTTACAAACTATTCTCATTGACCATTATCTCTTAATATAAGTTGACTCATCACTATTATTTAAAGAAAACCAACCATACCACCTTATATTATAAATCTGACAAAAATAAAATTAAATATATATTAACACAAATTTTTTTAAATTAATGAAATAATTAAAATAATAAATTTTATTTTTAATTCTAAAATATTATAAATCTAAAAACTTAATAAACATGAAATTATATTTAAATTTATTTCTTATTTTAAATTATTATAAATTCAAAATATACAAAATTATGTTTGACCTAGTAATTTTAAACCAATTCTCTTGCCCCATATATATATATAGATATATACCCTCATTAAACTGAACTAGTTCTCCCGCTACTTATATCTATTTATATATATAAATATAAATGTCATGTTTTTGGGAATTATAGGTTTGTAGTTGTTATTTATATAATGTTTTCTATTTACAATAACATTGATAATATTATGTTTTTTTATTAATTTTATTATTTAAAATTATATTGTTGATGATATTAATGCTATGTTTTGTAAAAACTTTGTAATTTTGAAATTTTATTGTGTAAATTTTGTAATTATATTATATTTTTGAGTTTTCTTTGTAAAAACTTTGTAACTTTGAAATTTTATTTTAAAAACTTTGTAACTTTGAAATTTTATTGTGTAAATTTTATAATTATATTATATTTTTGAGTTTTCTTTTTTCATTAGGTTACTATTATATTTTTTTTTATTAATTTATTATTTTAAAATTATATTGTTGATAATATCGATGTTATATTGGGTAGAAATATTGTAATTTGAAATTGTATTATTTATATGTTATAATGAAATATATTTATTTGAAATAACATCATTAATATATTATATTTTTAGTTATTTTTTTTATAATAATTAATATATAATTTCATATTATTATATAAATATTTTAATAAAATAATAAATGAAATATTTATTTAAATGTTAAAATAAATTTTATTTTAGGTAGTTTATTTGGCAAGTTCGTGTTATGTAAAGTTATACATGTAGAAAAAATTTATATTCAATTTTCATGAGTCACTAGTTGGTGTTTATGGGGATAAGGTAGTTTCACCTAAGAGTTATATCGGTAGCATTGGGAATTGTCCCGTTTCAAATGAGTAAGAGGCCAACCCACTTGTTGATTCTTCTAATATTTTAAAAAAAATAAGAAAGGTTGAGATAAAAATAATTTATGTCTATGAAAATATAAGTTGGGTGGTAAAGATAGTGATGTAATTGTTGTTTACTTTTTTTCAAATTCTTTTATTAACCCCAACTTCATTTGATGCTTATAAATCTTTTTAATCATAAAAAAATAAAAATTCAAATTCAAATAATATGAAATTATATATATTATAATAACAGTGAGAAGACCTACTATATAACTTAAACCAACTATTCTCATTGACCATTATTTGCTAATACAAGTTGACTCGTCACTATTTTCCAGGAAAATAAACCATACCACCTTAAATTATAAATTTAACAAAAAATAAATTAAATATATATCATCACAAACTATTTTAAAAATTATTTGAAATAATTAAAATAATAAATTTTATTTTTAATTCTAAAATATTATAAATATACAAACTTAATAAACATAAAATTATATTTTAATTTATTTTAATTTCAAATTATTATAAATTCAAAATTTACAAAATTAAGTTTGACCTAGTAGTTGTAAACCAATTTTTTTTGCTCCATATATATATATATATATATATATATATATATATATATATAAACATCGGTTTTGGCATTGTCTTTTCAGCGATAAGAATGCATAATCAATTTGAATTAAAATTAAAATTTCATTTCACATATGTTTACATTAATTAAAACAACATTAAAATTTAATTTCATATATATTTACGTTAATTAAAAGAACATTAAAATTTCATTTCATATATGTTTACGTTAATTAAAACAACATTAAAATTTAATTTAATTTAATTTCATGTTTACCTTGATTAAAACTAAACTAATTCTCTAAGCTACTTTTATATATATATTAGAGCTACCTTATCTTATTTTTTCATACATATATATATATATATATATGTATATTACCCTATCTCATTTCTTCTCAGAAATAATGCAGCAATTGTCCTCGAGTTTGTCAATTCACTAAAGAATCCATCCAATGATAGTAAATGTGAGAGACTGACAATGTGGACACACCACCTACATAAAAATCCATAAGCTTTTAGGCACCCCTTGCTTGTGCATGTGCAATTTACACTTTTGAATTTGTGGATAAAAGTGAATTCTCGAAGTGAACGCCGTTGAATTTGTGAATGAAACTAAATTCTAGAAGTGCCATAGAAAATACAAAGGGCATCCAAAGGATGGCACGTACTCTCCCGTTGGTTGTCTGGTATAAGACATAATATAATCTATACCATGCTATTCCCTCGTTTCATAGTTATTTCTAAAATATTTTAATTAATTAATAAATTGATAATAAAATAATAATTTTTAATGAATATTAAGACTTTTGGCAATATTGTTAAATTTGGTTAATATAATTGTATTTTTAGGGTTTTGTTTAAGCCGGTTAAGCTTTGAGATATGTAGTAATTTAGAGGAAACACTTAAAATATCTAATTATATTAAAGGTTGACGTGGTTAAAATTATGACAAATAAATTTGAAAAATATATTATTATTATTAAAATTATATATGTGTGTGTGTGAAGTTTAGCTTTTGGCTTGAAAGTCATGGAAAAAGAGCTAAAGGACAAGTTGGTTTTAGGAGACATCACTCGACTATTGACTATCTGGTCAATCTTAGAATCATTGCGGAGGAATCTCACAATAGTAAAGTCAATCTCTTATGTTTCTTTGTGGACTTTAGAAAAGCTTTTGACATTGTTCCTCAAGATCAACTTTGGTAGAGGCTTAAAGAGATCATGGTCCCTCCTGAGCTGAGGATTGTTGTGATTTGTCTCTACGAGACTATCACTATCAAGCTTAAGACCAATGATTGGTGGTCTAAAGACATTAAATGTAATATTGGAGTTAAGCAAGGGTGTCCCCTATCCCCTACCCTTTTTGGCATATACATCGATAAGCTAGATGAGTGTCTGGAATCTATGGGGTGCAAGGGCACCGAGCTTGCTGGTATTCTCATTACTCTTCTCCTCTATGCCAATGATATTGTTCTTCTTGCAAAAAGCCATGATGACCTTGACAAGCAGCTCCATATTCTTCATGACTACTGCTCCAAGATGAGTATGAAAGTTAATACCGACAAGACTAAAGTCATGATCATTAAATCCAAAAAGATCGCCCATGGTAGTTTCAGGTGTAATAACCAATGTGTAGAATAGGTTTCTTCTTATAAGCATTTGGGCATTGACTTCCCTCATCATCTCAACTAGAATTGTAGCATTGAGAAAATGATTATTGGGGGTTGGAAAGCTTATTATGAGCTTGAAAACAATTGAAAGTCGGTCGATCTTTACATTTGGAGTAGAAATAGGTTTCTCTTTGAGACCCTTGTCACCCCTGTTGCCTTATATGAATGTGAAGTTTGGGGTATCCAAAGAGTTATGGAGGCATATTGAAATGACTCAAAAGTAATTCATAACCTACAACCTTAAGATCAAGGGAAATACCCCCTATCCTATCCTCTTGATCGAATCTGGTTTGTCCCTCATTGAAAGTACAACTATGTTTAGATATCTGATGTATAAGAAGAAGCTCGAAAACATGGAATAAAAAAGGCTCCCTAAAATTGCTTATAACTGTAGTCAAAACCCTCACCTTTGCCTCAAGTGCGGGTGGCATAAGGATTCCCAGTCTTGGCTCAACCATTGGGGAATTAAGGAAGAGCTCAGTATGGGAAGCAAATATAATATCAAAAATACTATTACCTCCAAGTTTAAAGACAAGTTGTGGGAGGTTCAGGAGCTGGAGGGTAAAAGGAAGCTACGATACTATAAGGAAGTGATCAACCCCACCCTTGATAATCAGAATTATCTCTCTGTTTTGTCCATCAATAAGAAAAAAATAAAAATCGCTAAGATAAGAACTAATTCCCATGAGCTTCGGAGTGAGACCGGGCGATGGTATATTCCCAACATCCCTTGGAACGATAAAATTTGTCAAATTTGCGATTCTAAGCAAGTGGAAGATGAGAAGAACTTCCTTTTAGACTGCCCTACTCTTACTCACATTCGCTCTCAATTCCCTACCATCTGCCACACTTCTAGTCTTCTTGACCTATTAAGCCAACCCACCTATAACGATCTTAGAGCACTTATTTCCCTTCTCTTTGACCATAGAAACATGATTTTGAAGAATAAAACTTAGATTCTTTCTCCTTTGTTAAGGTCCAATAGACCGCATTGGCCTTAGCAGATGGTGACCATCATCATCATCATCATCACACACACACACACACACACACACACACAGATATATATATATATATATATATATATATATATATTCACTCATTTACAATTTCCAAGTTTCAAGAAGGTCAATAGTAAGCATATAGCCCTATTATATAGGTTGGGTTGAGAATATAAAAAAATTATTATTATTATTAATATTGATTGTGTTAAAAGGTATTTTAATTATTTTTATTTTAATATATATATAAAGGAACTGGTAATAGGGTCAAATCTTCTCAAGGCCATAGTCACATGATTATCAATTTTAAATATTAAACTAGCAATTGAACTAGATGTTGCAAAGGAAACACAATAAGCCATAAATTCAATCGTGAGATATATAAGATCATTGAATATAAAAAATAGTAAACAAAATTTTATTAACAATTAGAATATAATGAAAAATCACTCAATAAAATTCCAAGTTCCAATAGCAATTATTTAATAAAAAAATGCTATTTTTCAATATTGAACTATCTCCCATGATCAAAATCTTATAGTCTTTTACCACTGGCTCTTAAGGTGATTGGATTTTCCTTTGCTTGTCCTTGCTTAACTTCTTTTGGGTAAGAGGTTGTGAAGTGTACATTTGATATTTCAATTCCTTCTTAATTTTATAGTTGAAGATGTGAGTGTGAGACTCTACTAAGACTAGGAAAAAAAACAAAACTAAAAA
Organism: Pinus albicaulis; assembly: GCA_034641835.2. Taxonomy (NCBI): domain Eukaryota; kingdom Viridiplantae; phylum Streptophyta; class Pinopsida; order Pinales; family Pinaceae; genus Pinus; species Pinus albicaulis. The sequence goes on from MU968450.1 coordinate 32,937,742, forward strand.
GGAAGAAGGAAATAATAATACTAATAATACTAATAACATAATAATTAACAAACATATTCAGATTCACGAGTAAGGAAGGAGGTTTATGAATATGGAATGGATTGACCATAGTAGGGAAGGGATTGACAATAGTAGGATTGAGGTGGGAAGTTATGAATAGGGAAGGGATTGATCATAGTAGGATTGAGATTGGAAGTTATTTTGGGGTGAATTAAATTATTGTAACAAGGTCAAAGTTCAAACAACAACATCCATCCCCTAAAAATAATTTAACAAACAACGAGGATGAGTAAAAAAGGGATTGAAGATAAGTTAAACTAGCATAGATCCATCTTAACTACGGATCTATCAAGCGCCGAGAGGGATCAAATCTCTTGAGGTGGAAACCTCTTTTTTGAGTGCAAAAATTGAGAAAAGGTTTGCACCTTGAGATATTTGATCCCTCTCGGTGCTTGATAGATCTGGAGTCAAGATGGATCTAGGCTGGTTTTAGTCATGTGTGGCCAAGGAGAATCTATCGAACATATGACTAATTTTATAAACAATATGTAAATACATCTAATATAAATACAACCATTTTAAATATGCTAAATATGTCTAAGTCATTTAGTTACCTCAGTTTATTGATATGATAAATATTGTTAATAACTTTAATGATGAAAAATGATGAAATAAAAATTTTGAATGAAAAGTGACAATGTAATAGTGTTGAATGATAGAAAATTTGAATAATAAGAATGTAGCCGATTACAAATAGTCTTCATTATGATCAGTATCAAACTATTTTCTTCTACTATTCTTATTGTCACACTTGTTAATTTTGTCATCTTTTCATATCGATTACATGAAAAAGACAGTTGAAATCATAAACCATTTAAATATTTAGCTCGAGTTGTTGTAGTAAAAATCATGCGTTGTCTTTATTTCTCTTCAATATTAATAGGTTGAATTACTATAACGCAAAAATAAATGTACATTGTTCATATTTTTTTGTGCTTACACTGAAATCAATGCACATGATTAATCCAATCACTTTAAAATTAATGTACCATCATATATCTAATTACATAAAATCATAAATCAACATATACACCGAAATCAATGCATCTAATGCAAGAAATCACTTAAAATTAAAAAACAACATCTACATTGAAATCAATGCATCTAATGCAAGTAATCAAATGGGATTAGAAATCAACATCTACACTCAAATCAATGCATCTAGTGCAAATAAGAAAATAGGATTAGAAACCAACATCTACACTGAAATCAATGCATCTCAATGCAAGTAATCAAATGGGATTAGAAATAACCATCTACATTGGAATCAATGCATTTAATGCAAGCAATCAAATAGGATTAGAAATCATCTACATTGAAATCAATGCATCTACTGTAAGCAATCAAATATAATTAGAAATCAACATCTACATTGAAATTAATGCATCTAGTGCAAGCAATCAAATATGATTAGAAATCACCATCTACACTAAAATCAAAGCATTTAGTGCAAGTAATAAAATAGGATTAGAAATCATCTACATTGAAATCAATTCATCTAGTGCAAGTAATCAAATAATATTAGAAATGAACATCTACACTAAAAGCAATGCACCTATTGCAAGTAATCAAATAGGATTAGAAATCACCATCTACACTAAAATCAATGCATCTAGTGCAAGGAATCTTCTTCCCTCTCCCCCCTCCATCTAAATCTATATCTATATCTCTGTCCATTTATCCTTCTTTGTCTCTTTATCTCACCCCCCAAACACACACGCTTTTTCACTCCATATCTATCAATCTCTTTGTCCCTCCCTTCCTGTCTACATCTTTCTCTTATTTATTCTCACCTTCCATCTATATCTATATCTCCCTTAGTCTCTCTATATCACCCCAAAAACATACACTCTCTTTCTCCAATCTCTCTCTCTCTCTCCCATGCTTTTATCTATCTTCCCTCATGTTGTTCTCTCTCACTCTCTCTCCATCTTCCTTATCACTCCCCCCTCTCTCCCTCTGCACCTTTATCTCTCCATGTCTTTCTTCGTACCTCCCTCTCTCTCCCCCTCCATCTCCATATCTCTTTCCCTACCTCTCTCCACTCTCTCACATCATCTCTCTCTCCTTTTATCTCCCACCTCTCTCTCTCTCTTCACCTTCCAAATCTGTTACTATATGAATCTCTCCTTCTCTCCCCCCTTCTCTCCATATCTCCCTATTAGTCTCTTTATCTCACTCCCAAACATGCACATTTTCTCTCCATCTCTCCATTGTCACTCCCTCTCTCTCTCCACTTCTCACTGTCTATGTCTTTCTTTTTACCTCCCTATCTCCCCCTCCAACTCCATCTCTACAGCCCTCCCTCTCCCCTCCTATCTCCCTTAATCTCTCCTCCTCTCTCTCATCCCTCCTCTCTCTCTCTCTCTCTCTCTCTCTCTCTCTCTCATAAAATCCTCTCTCTCCCCCCATCACTCTCTTCCACTCTCTCCCTTTCTCTCCGGCCTCCCTCTATCCCCCCCTCCCCTCTCTCATTCTCTCTCTTTTCTATCCAATCCTCTCTCTCTCTCTCTTTTCCCTCCAATCCTCTCTTTTCCCCCATCACTCTCTCTCTTTCCAACTATGTTACTATATCCATCCCTTTCTCCTTCTCTCTCCTTCTCTCGCCCCTTGTCTCCTTCTATGTCTCTTTATCTCACCCCTAAACATAAAGAATCTCTCTCCATATCTCCCTTTTCACTCCCTCTCTCTCCACTTCTCACTCTCTTTGACTTTATTCTACCCTCTTTATTCTTACCTCCCTCTCTCTCCCCCTCAATATCCCTCTCTCTTTCCCTAACTCTCTCCACTCTCTCACATCATCTCTCTCTTCCTTTCTCTCCCACCTCTCTCTCTCTCTCTCTCTCTCTCCAACTTCCAAATCTGTTACTATATGGCTCTATCTCTCCTTCTCTCCCCCCTTCTCTCCATCTCTCCCTATTTGTCTCTTTATCTCACCCCCAAACATGCACACTTTCTATCCATCTCTATGTTATCACTCCCTCTCTCCCCCTCCAACTCCATCTATCTATCCCTCCCTCTCCCCTCCTATCTCCCTCCCTCTCTCCTCCTCTCTCCCATCCTTCCTCTCTCTCTCTCTCTCTTTCTCTCATACCTCCCTCTCTCTTCCCCCATATCTCTGTCTCTCATACAATCCTCTCTCTTCCCCCACCACTCTCTTCCTCTCTCTCCCTTTCTCTCCGACCTCCCTCTATCTCCCACCGCTCTCTCTTTATCTCTCTCTCTTTTCCATTCAATCCTCTCTCTCTCTCTCTTTATTTTCCCTCCAATCCTCTCTCTTCCCCCATCACTCTCTCTCTCTCCAACTATGTTACTATATCCATCCATTTTTCCTTCTCTCCCCCCTTGTCTCCTTCTATGTCTCTTTATCTCACCCCTAAACATACATACCCTCTCTCCATCTCTCCCTTGTCACTCTGTCTCTCTCCACTTCTCACTATATTTATCTTTATTCTACCCTCCCCCCCTCCAAAACCATCTTTATGTCCCTCCCTCTCTCCTTATCTTTCTCAAGTCCTCTCTCTCGTCCTTCCTCTCTCTCTATTTCTCTCCTACCTCCCTCTCCCTTCCCCCATATCTCTCTCTCTCTCTACCCTCCAATCCTCTCTCCTTCTCTCTCGCACCTCCATATTTATGTCTCCCTCTCCCTCTCTTACCCTTCTCTCTCTCTCTCACTCCCCCCCCCCCTCTCTCTCTCTCTCTCTCTCTCTCTCTTCATTGCTCCTCTCCCATCTCCTTCAGTTTATCTCCATCTCTCCCTTTCCACTCCTCTTATTTCTCCACCTCTATCACTCTATGTCTTTGTTCTTCCCTCCATATATATCTAGAGTTAATATATATATCATGATATATTAATATATATTATAATATAACAAATTTAATATTGTATTAATTCAAAGTTATTAAATTTAATAATATTAATATTAGGGTTAATAATGTTTTTTTTAATGGTATTAATAATAATTTGGTCCATGGTATTTGGCCCATAGGCTTGATATATAATTAGATGTTGATTTCTAATCATATTTGATATATTTTTATTTATTTACCATACCTCTTTATACCTCTTTTATATTTATTTATTTACCATACCTCTTTTATAAATATGGTATTTTGACCATGGTATTTGGCCCATAGGCTTCACCTACATAAAACTTTTTCTTCTTCTTCTTTTTTCTTTTTCTGATGAGTTTTCTTAAATATAAAGAGGTTTATGGAGTAAATATAAAAAGAGGTTTTATGTATTTATCATACCTCTAGTTTATTTATATTTTTATTTATTTATCATACGTTTGGAGTAAGTATAAAAAGAAGTTTTATTTATTTACCATATCTCTTTTTGAGTGTTCGTGAACCTCTTCATATTTTAAATTTATATTGTTTTCCATATGAAAATAGGAATTAACCAATCTAGCGCGTGCCATAAATATAGAAAGAATTTTGTTTTAAAACTGTATTAAGCTTTAACTGCAATTCATCCTTATTTTCATTTAAAGTTGGCAACTCTTCATGCTTTTGAACCATTGACGTCTGATCAAACACATGCTTGGAACTGAAATAATGGGAAGTATATAGATTAATTGGTGTTCTTAAGAAGGGAAATGCTCATTGTCATGTATATGGACAAGACAAGGAAAGTGAGAGGTCACACATTTTCTTTATTTTGAAGTCCTACTGACAACGGGTGTTGAAATATTTTTTTGGCTTGGTAATTTATCATGTGTGATCAGAACAAGTGTCATATAAGTAACTTGTTGTTTTTTTAGCATGTGGTATTCATAAGTCATGGTATTGAGACATGGTATTGTAACAAATTCTATTTACAAAGTAAGAATCTATATAGTAAAGTAAGATTAAATCTCCATAATAATAAAAAAATTATGTTCTTTTAAATATATGTTTTGATGCGTATTAGGGATTGATGACCCTCAACATTACCAACCATTTAATTTATATGGCTGTGCTAGAATTAGCAAATTGAACAGAGAGATAAAAAAAAGTGATAAAAAAAAATTGGATACCGTTCAAAATGACTTTAGAAACTGAGGGTGCTTCCTTCTACAAATTAAATCTAGAATGTTGAAATCCATATCACTATTAAAGTCCATTTAGATTCAATATATGGATCTTCCTCAACATTCCCCCAAGGTGATGGGTGGCCATTGTTGAGCATTGGAAAAGGTATGCATTTGCAATGTATTTCTTTATCTTTTTTCCTTTAATCATGACTCCTTTATATATATTGAAGAATTATAATAGAACTGAGGAGATTAGTGCTTATTGCGAAATTAACTAAAGATTGTCTTTTATTCTATATAGGAACTCGATGAAGTGGTAAGCCACCATTCGGGAGGAACAGATAAGGCAGGTGTAATTGTTGTCCCTTTAACAAAAGGTCATATCCAGACAGGAAAATCAAGATCAGAGCGCACAGTCAAAGTAAAGAAAGGAACAACGTGACATCAGCACAAGAGGACAAAACAATAACTAAAGTTAGAAGATAGAGTGAATCCCTCAGGATCTCTCGATCCTGAGGGATCGCTACTCAAAGTTATCAGTACTTCTTGTTTCATCCGCTGGCTGTTATAAAAGAACAACGCTTGTAGAAATCACGGCAAGGGACATGTTATGATTATTCAGATTTCCTTTTGTAATTTCATGGTTGTTCATCGACTCTCGTTAATTTAAACAGAGTACAATTGCTTGTAAACTTTGCTACATATGATTAATACATAATTAGATTGTCGTTCCATTATTTTATACTGGAGTAGTTCGACGGTGCTTCACTAGCGGCTAAGGGCCCGGCCCTGATGGATCCACTTGCTATTTGTACCTTTATTTTCCAATTCCATTCGTGTGATGGTTTGCATTAGTTTTCATTTCCTTTAAACCGCATTGCTTCACAGTTATCTTAGTTTATAGCTTACTGTTTAATGGTTTATCAAATTGTTGTGTTGCATCAGTGAATCGCGTTGTCGTTCCTTTCCACATAACAAGAGTATTTATTCTTTCATAATTTGTGTTGTTATGCTTTGCAGATACAGAGCTTCGCTATTCAGGATTCCTGTTCATTTCCATTAATAGTTTGTTATTTATTTCCATTCATAGATTGTTTTTCATTGCCATTAGAAAGATTTTGTTGTTTATTTCCAGTAAATCAATTTTCTGTTCATTCCTATTAATTAGCTTTACTGTTTATTCCTTTTTGCAAGAGTTTGGTTTTGCTTTGGAGGGTTATTACAGAAAGCTTTCTTAGTCTATTTTCATTAGCAGCATTAGTGATTTAACACAATTACCATTTCCATTTAATTGCTTTAGTGTGGAGTGTAGGATCATCAACTGTAAAGGACATTGGTTATTACTACCTACGTTCTCAGATTGATTACCTTGTTCATATTTGATTTCATTTACATCAGTTGACAGAGGAAAGAGTTATTACTACTGCATCCTTGACTGATGATTGTTGAGTGAGTGATTGAACTTCATAACATTAAGTTTCATATTGTCGTAATTAGATTTAATTTTCAAGCATCTGTTTACTCTTGTATTTAAGACACTGTACTGCACATTGAAAAGCATTACTCTTAGATTAAATTGCAGCCTCAGACTGAGTACACTCTTGAGATAAAAATTCGTACCTGGATTAATAATTAATGTAGGATAAATAGGAGTTAAAAACACACCTTTTGTACCTCAACATTTTGGCGCCATTGCCGGGGAGAGTGTAGCTATTTAGAAAAGAGTGATGTATATTTGATTTTCTCTGCTAGGGAAGAACCGGGTATTAAAAACGGAAGGTAAGAACCTGCGTACCGAGCGAGGAACATGCTGGTTCATCTGCCCACTTCACAGTAGAATTGAGTGAAAAATTAAGGTAGGAATGAATGCTTGCGTTTTTTTGAATGACTAAAAAATTTAAACAAAACGAAATTCCTCCCAAACCTGAAAAACCTAAGGGACCGGTGACCCTTGGGCAAAAAACCTTTATTGAAAACATCATTAAGAGATTTGAACCTCAGCCATCAGTAGGCCCTAGAAAAATTGCTTCTAGACAACCTACTAGTTCCCTTCGGGCCACAAAATCACCATTTGTAGCTTTTTCTGAGGTGCATAATCAAACATAAGAGCAAGATTCTCAAGAAATTGAGAATTCTCGCCCAATATCTTTACAAGAAGGGAACTCTAGTAATCTCTGTGAAGGGGAAGGAGAAACAGGGGAAATAGAAAAACCAGGATCCCCTCTTGAAGTATTCCAAACACTAAGCAGCCCAGATAAGGAAAGTGCTGTCAAAATCATCCAAAACAAAGTTGAAGAACTTGAAGAACCAAAATCCCCTCGGATAATAGTTCAGCAAGGGACACTTATTATCCCAGACCAAGGAAGTACTGTTAAGGTCATCCCTACTCCTTCTAGTCAGCCTAGGAATAATTCCCTAGAAATCCCAGAAGGATATTGGCACATATTTGATCAAATGGCCCACAACCAGCAACCACCCCAAACTTCCACACTGCAATATCCCATTGTGGACACTGCAATTAATGCACCGATGAAGGCCATTCCTCTCCAGCATATTCCTACATTCCATGGCTTAACATCAGAATATCCAGATGCATTTCTGTTTGAATTTGATGTATTATGCAGAGGGTATGACTACACCACCGATCCCCAAACATGGAAAATTTTAGGGGCTAATATTCGCAGGTGGGATAATTTTTCATGGTTTTTCCAAATATAAGATTCGCCAATTTCCATTTTTTTATAAAAATGATTCGCCCAAATTTTACAATATAAAATTATTTTATGTTAAAAATTGCCAACATTATATAGAAAATATATATAATATCATTATAAATTTGAATAAATTTATAAATACATCAATAAAATTTTTATAATTTGCATATTAGGGACTAGTGAGATTCGCTAATTTTTTAAACTTCAAGATAATTTTCCATCCTTAAAATTTTTCCTATCCCCAAAAGTTAAAATTATTCCCCTCCACATTAAAAGGGGCAGATCTACGATGGTTTATTGGGTTAGGTGGAGGTGTTATAAATGATTGGGATCATATGAAAGTTGCTTTTCTAAAGAAATATCATGATTATTATAGGTCCAGGGAATTAAAGGATGAAATATTTCAGATGACAACAAAACCTAATGAAACATTGGAGGAATATGTAGAACGCTTTCAATACAACCTCCAGAGATCACCCTATGCATCTTTACCCTTACCTGATAATGTGTTAAAAACTACATTAATTAAAGGGATGAAGGAAAAATGGGTTGAAACATTAAACATCATGGGCAAAGGTGATATATATCAGGAAAATTTTGTTGACATTATTGATTTATGTATCAGGAGTTCAAGAGGCAACACAAGACTAAAACCAACAGAACGTGACATGATCACAAGGGATAGCAAGACCTCCGGCGGAGGTATAACCCACACATAAATTGGCAATCTACTAGAATATTTCAAAGCTAATATTCTAGGGACTTTGACAACGCAACTTGATATCATGCAAGCTAAGCAAAAGCAAGCAGAAGCAGAACAAAATTTGGCAATATTCTACCCTATATGCAGAAAGAAACATAGCCATAAAGAGTGCCCATTGGATACAGTCCAAGTTTGTGCCATCTGCATGAAATATCACTCTACAGAAAGCTGCCCCTCACTCCCGGGATTGAAAGCAATCTACAAAGAAGCGGAAGAAGAAACAGAAATAGTATACCTACTCAATTAGCACCGTCAATGGTAGCCACGACAAACAAGTATGCCCATTGATCCATCCTCTTCTTTTTAGTCTCCTCAGTATAATGCTCAGCAATATAATGGAATATGGCAGAATCAACCACCCTTTCCCAGTTGGTCATAGAAGCCATTTCCTACACCACCATGGCCAAATCAAACAAATCAAACCAATTGGCCAAACTTTCCTTACTATCCACCATTTTGGAAAAATAATACATATCCAACACAATGGTCCCCCTCCACCTCGCAGAGTCAGACCTGGAAAAGATCTATGAATCAACCAGCTGGAACGATTCCTCTCCCTCCGCCTACACTGCCAGCACCATATACATTGCAACAAAATCCCCAGACTAGTTTAAGACCGCAAATCCCAACCTAACCCAACCCGAACCCTAATAATAGACCGGTTCAATCTGTTCAAATAATCGAAGCATCAAAACTAGAAACTAAGTTAAGGGAGTGCGACGACCATCAACTAAGGTCTGGGCGCATAATAGAATCAGAGGGAGACAAAAATGTTCAAGTTGAAAATCCATTACCTTCAGAACAAACACTGCAAAAGGAGAATGTGGTTACACAACAAACTCATGAGCAAGCAACCACCTCTTCTCCACCATTCCCAGAATGACTAATCATACCTCGTCCAATAGAACATCTTGATTTTGATCTTCTGGGAGAACTGAAAAATTTGTGTATAAAAATCCCACTCCTCCAAGCTATCCAAGATATTCCCATTTATGCAAAGACCATCAAAGAACTATGCATAAGAAATCCAAAGAGGAGAACAACAACTAACCCAACTATCCAAGTAGTCAGAACTCTATCTGACTTACTATCGGGAAGAGAGGCACCTGTAAAGTATGAGGACCCAGGAAATCCTATAGTAATAGTGCAAATCAATGGAAAATCATTTCCAAATGCCTTAGTTGATTTGGGAGTTGCAATTAATATCCTAACAACCACCACTTGTCAAAAACTTGACATTACATCATTAGATCCAACAACAACCTTATTGGAATTGGCTGACCGATCGGTAGTCAAGCCAGAAGGCACACTACATGATGTAATGGTATCTGTAGACTCCTGGGAATAACCTGTCGACTTCCTGATCACTAATCCTAAAAACTAGCTAGATGGACACCCTTTAATCTTAGGTAGACCTTGGTTGACAGTTGATGATGCTTACATTGGCTGTCGGCAAGGCAACATGACTATAACTAGAGGGAGTTATGTCAAGAATTTAACTTTATACCCTCCAGCCCAGCCAAGCCTAACAATAATAAAAACAAAGAAACAACCTGTATCATACCTCATATAAAACATTAGATCACCATTAACTATAGAATATTCCCTTGACTCTAAAGACCAGACAGAGGATGACATCATTAATAGTTTTATCAACCAACCAAAAACCAGATCCCATTTTCAATGTCACATGATCAAGGCAGCATTTTATAATGAAGAAGAAGACTATCCCCTGAAAGACATTCAAGATCAATCAATACCTACCACTTCTGTTTACAATAGAAAAACTATAGAAATTGAGCCAGGAAAAACTCTGAATATTAACAAAAATATGATTGTTGAACAAGAAGAAAAATTGGTCCAACTACTGAAAAAATATAAGGGAGATTTTGCATGGGATTACCCAGACATGAAAGGAATTGATCCCCAGTTATGTACACATCACATTTATACAGAAAAAGATGCTAGATCCATTCGCCAACCCCAACGAAGATTAAACCCTCATCTTAAGGATATTGTGAAAGCTGAATTACAAAAATTTTTGGATGTCAACTTTATTTATCCAATATCTGATAGCAAGTGGGTCTCTCCACTAGTAGTGGTGCCAAAGAAGAATGGAAAGTGGAGGATATGTGTAGACTACAGAGAACTAAACAAATCAACCTAGAAATACCACTTTCCCCTTCCTTTCATTGATCAGGTATTAGATACATTAACAGGAAAGAAATTCTTTTATTTCTTAGATGGCTTCAGTGGATACAATCAGATTCAGATTGCCCCTGAAGACCAAGATAAGACTACTTTTACCTGTCCTTGGGGGACATTTGCTTATAGGGTTTTACCCTTTGGTCTATGCAACGCCCCTGCCACATTTCAGAGGGCCATTCTCAACATCTTTTCAGATTTAATAAATGAAGGGCTTGAAGTATATATGGATGATTTCAAACCTTATGGAGATGATTTTGAGCCAGCATTAGAAACATTGGAAAAGGTGCTGCAAAGGTGTATTGCCACCAGGCTCTGCTTAAGCCGTGAGAAGTGTCACATGATGATGACCGAGGGACTCATCTTAGGTCATTATATCTCAACAGCTGGAATACAGGTAGATCCAGCTAAAATTCAGATACTTTTGTTAATACTTACTCCCACCACACAAACAGAGGTACGTAGCTTTCCAGGATTTTCTAGTTATTATAGAAGATTCATAGAACATTATTCTCAAATAGCTGCACCTCTATATGCACTAACAGGGAATGTTGATTTTAATTGGACAGATAAATGTAACCATGCTTTTGAGGATATGAAAAAGCTTCTATCAATAGCCCCAGTGCTAAGGGGCTCAAATTGGGATTTGTCATTCCAAATTTCATCTGATGCCTCATACACAGCTATTGGAGCAGTCCTTAGGCAGGAAGAAGATTAAAAACCATATGCAATTTTTTATATTAGCAAGAATCTATCTCCTTCTGAATTAAACTATACTGTGACTGAGAAAGAATTTTTAGCTGTAATACATGTTGTAAATAAATTTAGACATTATATAACTGGGTATCCTGTAATTTTATATACAGATCACTCTGCCATAAAGTTTTTAGCAAATAAACCTGTTACAAATGGTAGAGTAACAAGATGGTTGATTCTATTGCAATAATTTGACATCACAATAAAGGATCGACCAGGAAAAGAGAATCTTGTAGCTGATTTTCTCTCACGAATGCCAAAACCAACAGACGCAGCAGCAGTCGAAGACATTTCCCAGATGAACATTTTTTTGCTGTTATTGCCAGAACCTCACGATATGCTGATGTTGCAAATTATTTAGCAGTAGGTAAATTACCTAAGCATCTAACGCCCAATGAATGAAAACAGATAGTACAACGCAAACCCGATTCTCTTAGATTGGGGGTTACCTATTTCATACTGGAGCAGATATGCACATCAGAAGATGCGTCCGAGAAGACGAAATATTTGACATCTTGAAAGCATGCCACGATGGGCCATGTGGTAGACATTTCGCAGATCGCAGGACTGGTCACAAGGTTTTACAAACAGGCTATTACTGGCCTACAATTTTTAAAGATGCTAAAAATTTTGTACAAGCCTGTGATAGTTGCCAAAGGGCGGGACGCCCTGGACAGTCCGATGAAATGCCTTTGAACCCACAGTTAGTAATCAAGCCATTTGAGCGATGGGCGCTCGATTTTGTTGGTCCTATTAACCCACCATCAAATCAGAAAACATACATACTAGTTGTGACAGAGTATGTTACTAAATGGATTGAAGCAGAGGAAATTTCAAGAGCTACAGAGGACTCTGTAATACAGTTCCTTTTCCGAATATTTGTGTGATATGGTCTCCCAAGGGATGTAATTACAGATGGAGGACCGCAATTTGTAGGTAATAAAATCGTTGCAACATTAAAAATTACCACATTCAGCACAAAATTTCAACCCCATATCACCCACAGGCAAATGGTCAAGTAGAGAGCACGAATAAGGTGATAGAATCTATACTTACAAAAATAGTTGCATCACACAAGCGTGACTAGGCTTCAAGATTTCCGGAAGCCTTGTGGGCATATCGAACAACATGGAGAAGTACCACTGGGTTTTCACCATATCAATTAGTATTTGGAAAAATAGAATTTGAAATTCAAACGTTAAGAATAGCCGAGGAGGTGGGTTTGAATTTAAATGAGGCTCAGATCAGCAGACTATAGCAAATCAACGAGTTAGATGAAATTAGGCTCTCTGCCCTCTAGCACACTGCATTAATTCAACAACAGAGAGAAAAATGGCACTATGCCCTCATTAAAAAAAAAATCTTCCATGAAGGAGATTGGGCACTCCTATATGACTCCAGGTTTCAGGATTTCCCCGGAAAACTCCAGACACGATGGCTTGGACCTTATGAGATACAAAAAGTGCATGACAATGGCACCATTACATTAACTACCATTGATGGATCTAGACATTCTTTCAAAGCAAACGGTCATCGACTATGAATTTACCATAAACCACTTAATCAAGAATCCTTTTACCAGCAATTACGGGGAGATTCTACAATGCAGATTCTTACTGAGGAAGTTAATTCCTCCTCAGCACTTATTCACTCAATAATTCCTTTATTTCTGAAACTTGTACATAAGTTTTTCTTTTTAATTTTGCTTGTATGAACTGTTTTTTGTACAGATTTTATTTTTCGTGTTGTTCCTCTTAAAGGAACAACAACCTTGTGTGATTTTATTTTTCATGTTGTTCCTCTTAAGGAACAACTGTTGTTCCTCTTAAGGAACAATAGTCGTTCCTATTAAGAAACATCGCGTCTGCGTGTTCATCTTTTTGCTGTTCCTTTCAAAAGGAACAACATTTTTGCCGATTGTTTTTGTTGTTCCTTTCATAAGGAACAACATTTCTGCTAAATGTTTTTTTTGTTCCTTTCAAAAGGAACAACACTTTTTCCAATTGTTTTTGTTGTTCCTTTCAAAAGGAATAGCATTTCTGCTAATTGTTTTTGCTGTTCCTTTCAAAAGGAACAACATTTTTGCTAAATGTTTTTGTTGTTCCTTTCAAAAGGAACAACATTTCCGCTGAATGTTTTTGTTGTTCCTTTCAAAAGGAACAACATTTCCGCTAATTTTTTTTGCTGTTCCTTTCAAAAGGAACAGAATTTTCGCTGAATGTTTTGATGTTCCTTTCAAAAGGAACAACATTTTTTCCGATTGTTTTCGTTGTTCCTTTCAAAAGGAACAAAAATTCTGATGATTTTTTTTATTGTTCCTTTCAAAAGGAACAACATTTTTTCCAATTGTTTTTGTTGTTCCTTTCAAAAGGAATAGCAATTCCGCAGATTGTTTTTGTTGTTCCTCTTAAGGAACATCAACTGTTCCATTCAAGGAACAACACTTTTTTAGTGCATTTTTCTTTCTTAGAACAATATTTTGAGAATTTTTGAGAATTATTCATGATTCTTTTAAAACAAACATACAAATTTATGCAAGCACACAAAAATTAGGGGTTACTGGAATCAACATATTAAAGAGAAATTGTAATCTTTAAAGAAATTGCTTTATATTGATAAGAAAAAAAGAAAGGACACAACTATCTATATCACTTTGTTGTCTTTATTTTCACTAAAACTTATTTTATTGATTATTTTTATCATGTTGGTTCTTCCCTAATCCTCATAATTCTCTTTGAATTTTATTATTGAATAAGAATAAGGGCATACTTTCCTCTATTGATATGTTCAGACTTCTTCCACCATCCCTACTCTTAAGGAGTGTTGAGCCATCCTTCATACATAAATAGGCAAGTGCTATATAAAAGAAAAAGAAAAGAAAAAATATATCTATACAACAATTCTATGATATGTCAAATGGAGGATAGGGGGTCTCATCACGAGCCAGCCTACCATGATCATAAGGAAGCAGTGAAGTGGCATTCCCATTATTGCCACCAGACCAGGGATATGATCCAATGGGCAACTCAGAAAAATAAATAGTCCTTGGAACAGGGGGTCTCATCACGAGTCGGCCTGCCCACCTGGCACTCCTTTCCGGTGAATGGCGTTGTGATTCATCTAGTTTCCAAACCAGCGCAATGGCCTCCATCATGACATCAAAAAGCACTTTCCTAGGCATATATAAAGGATTATGGTTCCAAGGGTGAAAAAGTAACTTTTTCAAGGTTATGGACACCTGTGGGCAACAAAGCTCTGCTGATGGTATTGGAGTCATATTTTTCACAACTCAATAGCAATTATAAAAACTTTTCTTATATATTTATCTTAATTATAAATGAGATTATGATCCTAAACCCTTTGTTGAACCATTATACATGAAATATTGTTTATAAATCAATCATAATGGTTTAAGTGAATAATGACCGCATAAGCACTTTTATTTATGTCAGTTGTTCTTTCCCTTATTTTCGAATAATTACATAGCATTTCATATCTATTCAAGATTTCATAATATGCCTCGATTTCAGTAATTCGATAATTTTTTGATCATATCATAAGTATGCATGCCTTTCTATGATGAATAATTACCTGCAGTACGTTGCTCCTCCA
The DNA here is from genome assembly GCA_034641835.2 of Pinus albicaulis. Classification (NCBI taxonomy): domain Eukaryota; kingdom Viridiplantae; phylum Streptophyta; class Pinopsida; order Pinales; family Pinaceae; genus Pinus; species Pinus albicaulis. The sequence continues at coordinate 32,952,870 of MU968450.1, forward strand.
TTTGACGGTCGAGGGTGACCTATCATATTTTAGGGGGGCGTAGGTGACTTTTAAATATGCCTGCATATGGGTCAATTCCCTATGTTCATCAATTCCCAGAAATAACAAGTTTAACGGTATTTTTTTCAATATGCACGAGGAGATGTTCCATTTCCATTTCTGTGTATTATTGTGAAGAAATAACAGTGTGCAGGATTTAGACAAAATGGGAGGGCGAGCAATACATAGTGAACCTCTAGTACTAACAGTTTCCGATGCTGCACGAGCAATTTTGGAGAGATCAGGGTGGATTACATACCTTACATGACTACAACAGCCCCATGAAACTGTGGCTATCGAACTTTTGCAGAACTTGTAGGAGAGTTATTCCATGGAAAGAGGTAGGCAAATAAGAGTGACAGAGGCAGTAATTGCCAAGGTATCTGGTCTACCGGCAGTTGGAACCATATGGACCCATAAAAAAGTGAAACTTCAAGAGGCCATGAACATCTTTCGAGACGAAGGACAGATCCTGATCATCAAAGGAAAAGGATTCCAACCAGCAACTCTGGGAGAACCATGGACAAAACTGGCCAGAGTAGTGCAAAGATACATTACATGCAACAGAAGAAAGGATGTGGTAAGACCATGCCACCTTAAATTATTAGCAGTACTAAAACATAAATGCGCTGTGAATTTGACTGCATTTTTAAATTTTTTACTGCATGACGCTGCTCAGAGCATAAGGAAATCTCGTCATACAGGGATGGTAGTAAGCCACCACTGTTTAATTTGATTAATAGTTAGTTACAGTCTTGCCCAGCAGCAGACTAGCTGGGAAGAATTAGTATTCTCAATTGACGAAGGAACAACCTTACTAACCCCGAAATGAAAAAGAGTCACCCACACAGCAAACGAACCTCTGAAACATAGACAGTCCTCCAGATTAAGAAGAAGCATGGGAATGTTGGGAAGCCTTCAGGGTAGTAGCAGCCAACCCATGGAATTACCTAGTTTTGAAGAAGAATAACCCCTGCAACTTGAAGGAGGAGAAGAACAGGAAGAAGAACAACCCCCGCAACTTGAAGGAGGAGAAGATCGGGAAGAAGAAGAAAATAACCATACTAGTGAAGAAGAGCATGAAGAAGATGAAAGTAACCATACCAATGAAGAAGAAAGGGAGGAAGCAGAACCTCCCGTAACCTCCAGTGCAATCCCACCGCAAAATCCATTATAGGAGGACGAATTGGCCCAAATTTTGGCCAATATGAGTGAATATATACAACCCCACAGTCTGCTCAATCTCAATATTTGAGATAGAACAATTGTAGGAACATTCTATCATCAACAAGGACACGTTTGAGGAAATGCATGATACATAGGAAGAAGGACAAACCCCTCAAAAAACAGCATAACAAACTAGGGTTACTTCCTCTAAGGAACCTAGCCTGGAGAATGTGATCACTGAAAGCATAGAAGCAAGCCTGGGTGAGGGCACGACCACTAGAGAACAAACCCTAGCCGATCAACCAAGTATAGAAAAAGGAATATTTGTTCCTTCCAAGAAGAAGAAGAAGACAAATGAACTTGAGAAACTGTAGAGGGAACGACAAAAGCTCCAAAAATTAGTAAAACAACTCAAGCAGAGGATTAGGGTGCTAAAAAGGGGAAAGTCTCTAAAATAACCCCGAAAACGAAGGATGCAGCCATCCAAACAGAACCCCATAATACAAGGGCCATGGAGACTCAAACCAAGCCCATATTCCTTCAGGATAACAAGGAACAACAGGCAGTTGTTATAGACGCAATTTCCCAAACTTAAAATGTACAAGTCTGTAATAAAGATGTTCAGACTGAGGCACTATCCTCTAGCAGTATGGCCAACAAAGAGACACAGACTGCAGGCACTCGACATTGTAATAAGAAAACCCAAGTAGATCTTCAACCCAAAAATGTTTTGATAAAAGACCCTGGTATAGCAAAACTCCAAGAGGATCTAGCACAGGCTCAGAGGGCTAGAGAAAAGCTTGAAGAAGAGACTGTTCCCAAGAAGAAATACCAAAAGTTACAGCAGCAATTAAAGGACATCAATGCATCAGAGGCAGAAGCTTTCGATAAATGTCAAAAGGCAGAAGAGAAAGTTGAAGAGGTAAGGAATAGATTGAAAATGGCCAGGAATCAAATGGATACTCTCTGTTCTTTATACACAGATGTTCTAGCATGTAGGTGCCCTGCCAAAAATTATGCTTTGTTTTTATTAGAAAGATATTTGCAGTTAAAAATTAAGGCTGTTAAGGCGGGAAAACCTATAGAATTAGAAACTGTAGATGATTTTATAGGCTGCTGCAAAATCTATGGAGTAAAAGTCCAACGTCTACTCTATGAATTTTATTTGCACAATTTTATATTGGCTAAGGAAATGGAGACAAATCCCAGTCCTTTTGTGGATGATATCCAATATCAAGCATTCATTTCATTTGTTGTCAACCAGTTAAAATCGCTCAAGGCCTATAACACTTTTCAGAGCCAAGAAAATGGGTTAGACCTTTGGGTTAGGGGTGAATCGAGACACCCATTACAATTGTGGGCTAGGCAGAAAAGCTTAATGAAAAAGGAGGGTGTGATCCAAACATTTGGAACCATCCACAAAGAAATTGTCCTGGATGGGGAAGAATAATTTATTTCCATCAGAGACCAGGTCATAGTAGCAGCTAAACTCCGATGGAAGATTTCCAATTGGAATATTCAAGACAGAGAGCCATTCAATTACAAAAAATTTGAGTTAGCTGCCAACCACCTGGTTATCTATAGTAACCTCATCTTGAGGGAAGGCCCGTATTGGCTAGGTTGTAGATATCGAAGCCCTATTATCTGGTATCCTGCAGCAGACTATAAGGAAAAATATGAATTACCTGAAGGGCAGACAGGGCATGTTTTTGAAGTTTTAGCTGAAATCATGGTTTTAGACCACTTAATAAAAAACCCTCTCCAGCCTATTCTCTAACTGCTTTAAATGTAAATTATGTTTTTCATGAGGACATGAAAAAGGGTAAGCAGGGGGTGTGTGGAGCATTGGAAAAGGTATGCATTTTCCATGTATTTCTTTATCTTTTTTCCTTTAATCATGATTCCTTTATATTCTAGAATGATAATATATTGAAGAATTATAATAGAATTGAGGAGATTAGTGCTTATTGCGAAATTAACTAAAGATTATATTTTCTTATATATAGGAACTCGATGAAGTGGGAAGCCACCATTCGGGAGGAACAGATAAGGCAGGTGTAACTGCTATCCCTTTAACAAAAGGCTGTATCCAGACAGGAAAATCAAGATCGGAGCACACAGTCAAAGTAAAGAAAAGAAAATTGCGGCATCAGCACAAGAGGACAAAATGATAACTAAAGTTAGAAGATAGAGCGAATCCCTCAGGATCTCTCGATCCTGAGGGATCACTGCTCAAAGTTATCAGTACTTATTGTTTCATCTGCTGGCTGTTATAAAAGAACAATGCTTGTAGAAATCACGACAGGGGACATGTTATGATTATTCATATTTTCTTTTGTAATTTCATGGTTGTTCATCGACTCTCATTAATTTAAATAGAGTACGATTGCTTGTAAACTCTGCTACATATGATTAATACATAATTCGATTGTCGTTCCATTATTTGATACTGGAGTAGTTTGGCGGTGCTTCACTAGCGGCTAAGGGCCCGGCCCTGGTGGATCCACTTGCTATTTGTACCTTTATTTTCCAATTCCAGTCATGTGATGGTTTGCATTAGTTTTCATTTCCTTTAAACCGCATTGCTTCACAGTTATCTTAGTTTATAGCTTACTGTTTAATGGTTTATGAACTTGGTGTGTTGCATCAGTGAATCGTGTTGCCGTTCCTTTCCACATAACAAGAGTATTTATTCTTTCATAATTTGTGTTGTTATGCTTTGTAGATACAGAGCTTCGCTATTCAGGATTGCTGTTCATTTCCATTAATAATTTTTTGTTCATTTCCATTAATAGTTTGCTTTTTATTTCCATTCATAGATTTTTGTTCATTGCCATTAGAAAGAGTTTGTTGTTTATTTCCAATAAATAGATTTGTTGTTCATTCCTGTTAATTAGCTTTACTGTTTATTCCTTTTTGCAAGAGTTTGGTTTTGCTTTGGAGGTTATTACAGAAAGCTTTCTTAGTCTATTTTCGTTAGCAGCATTAGTGATTTAACATAGTTACCATTTCCATTTAATTGCTTTAGTGTGGAGTGTAGGATCATCAATTGTAAAGGACATTGGTTATTACTGCCTACGTTCTCAGATTGATTACCTTGTTCATATTTGATTTCATTTACATCAGTTGACAGAGGAAAGAGTTATTACTACTGCATCCTTGACTGATGATTGTTGAGTGAGTGATTGAACTTCATAACATTACGTTTCATATTGTCGTAATTAGATTTCATTTTCAAGCATCTGTTTACTCTTGTATTTAAGATACTGTACTGCACATTGAAGAGCATTACTATTAGATTAAATTACAGCCTCAGACTGAGTACACTCTTGAGATAAAAATTCATACCTAGATTGATAATTAATGTAGGATAAATAGGAGTTAAAAAGACACCTTTTTTACCTCAACAACCATGTTGTCGATAGACAAGAAGATTTAGACAGATGATATTGTATTCTTACTGTGTTGTGGGAAGTTAATTTGGGTGAGTTCTCCATTCTCCAATACAAGTTTCTAGGTTCCATAACAGGGAATACTTGCAAGTTATGCAATATAAATATGTGGGTGTTGCATCTGGATATTTTCCACTAGTACAAACATATGTTTGCACGATTCGCTCATCGTTGTAGAGGTGGTAGTGATGCGAGAGCTTATTTAGTGGTTTTTTCTAAACTTTGATGCTAAAATTGATGTCAATGGTAGTAAGAGGAACATATTAATTTGAAAGAAGTTGAACAAAATCCCAATCAGGAGATATGTTAGTGTCCAAACTTGACTTCAAAATTCTGACAACAACATTCACTGTAAAAACAATTAACATACATATTTAAGTTCGAACAATATTAAAGAAGCTATTAAGGATAGGTTAAATAAGTAGGGATCGAGGTTGAAGTCATTTTTGACCCAATTAAACTATCCCAATAAATTTCCAAAATTATGATGATAAAATCCACTGCAGATGGATCGTTCTTCCCTCCATTATACCTAAACTCAACCTGATTAAATAAAAACAAACGCCACTCCTAATTCGTTTTCGAAAAGTAACATTTACCTAGAAAAGGGGATTTTCACGCCTGATCGACATTGGTCCAGCAAGATTCATCAACGAGTCCCTGTATTTTTCCTTTGTGCAAGCCCTTATAATATCCATGGTCTAAAATAGAAAAAGGAAAAAAAGTTAAAAAAGGAAAAAAGAAAAAAAATTAAAACCGCATAATAACAAAGATGAATGGGGAACCCTAAATAATTATTTACCTATGAATATTTGGTGTAATCCATGGGAGTGGCCATGTGAACCATGAATTCACAACCGTGAATGATAGAATTGAAGTTGCCTTGTTCATTAATGTCAGCCTTGAAGGGTGTAAGCCTCTCTCTGGCTCTAGGGAGCAACATAATATGGCGACTTTTGTTCTCGTTCGCTGCAAAATCAGTCAGAGTGAGGTTTGTTGTGAATCTAACTGGGTGCTGGTAATGGTAATGGTAAGGTGTTTGACAAGTAGTTAATATAAACAAAAGATAACGACACCAAACCTAGATCTATAAAAGTGGTGTTCATGTAGAATCCCTTGTGCAAAAGATCTCTCACAAGCCCGGAACCGATGTTCCCTCTGCCTCCTGTGATGCAAAATCTACAATTTTTTCTGTCCTCGTCCGTTATCTCCAATTTTCACTTCACTGACCACACCATGATTTGGGGGACTTTTTGAATGGCTATTGATGTTGGCAGTGAAAACAATTTGTACTCTACACTCACTTACCTATCCAATCCTAGGACCCATTCAGTCATGCATCCAACTAACCGAAGAAATCTTACAATCATTTACAGTCTAGTTTCAGCTGATCAACGAGGAAAGTTGATTTTGAAGGTTTGTAGATCTAACAGGAAGGGATGTATGCAGTTTTTTCCTTAATTATTAATGCTCGTTAACTATTTTTTCTAACTACTAATATGATGGCACACAAATATTCAATTGTCTGACATTCAATCTGACGTTGCATAGATGTACACAGTGGGAGATAGGGGAGTTTTTTTCAAAGAGGAACTATTGAGATTCAACAAGAAGATCCTACTGAAAATTATGCACCTACACTAGGATGGAGCCTCAGGCTATTTTTAGGTGGAAGTCTATTTTTAGATGCAAGAGAAAATTCTATTTATAGATGTATGTGTGAGTTCTATTTATAGATAGTTTGTCTATTTATAGATTCATGTCAACTATTATTATCCCTTAATAATAGTTGGACAATAAACAATAATCTATTCTCAATGAACACTTGGAAATAGTAACTAAAGTTTCAAATCAGTTAGCTATAAGAAATTTGAGTTCAAAGCTTGGTTGGTCGGACATGCAAGTGGACTTAGTTGTAACTTTGTTATTCGAAGTTGTAATAGAGTTGAATGTGTAGTTATGTGAGTTGTAAAGTAGTTTAACTCAGTTAAGTGAGTTAAACTCAATTGTGCTAGTTGTAACTGAAGATACACTAGTGAGAGATTAGTGAATTAATTATTAATTAATTCACAATCAATGGTCTCACATGGAAATCAAGATTTACTACTGTTAACTATATGCATGCCAAATCTAGTGGAGACCCAGTTGAGATGTAGGTGAAAGGGACAGTATGACTATCAGTTGTGGCATTAGTGGGTGCACTCATGCAACCACACACACATTGGATGTGCCCATGAGGATTGCGCAGTCAAGGCAAGTAGGATTCCATTTCATTCAGGGATTTCTATCAGCTGGGATTGTGTAGTGGAGGCAGACTATTTAGAGGCAGTAAATTGGCACATGAATTTGCCAATTTTTGTATGACAGTGTGAGACGATTGTATATTATACTGAGAGCTCTTGGAATACATTTTTGTATGAGATTGTTTCACGATCCATGATATATACATAATATATGATAGTGGGGTTTTTAGCTTTATGCTTTCCCAGTGAAAACATTTGTGTTATGTGTGATTGATCTTTCTTCTTGATATTTCAATTGGCGATTGTGTTTAAATTCCGTAAGATTTTTGTAGAAGCAATTTTGTATTTAACAGTGGCATATAATTGTCAGATCAGGAGAATCCAAGAAATACATAATTTGTATTCAAATTTATACATGGTATCAGAGCACAGAAGATTGCAATTTTGAAGCAGGAGCTGAGTTTGTTGGTGGAAAGAATTTGAATTTTTAGAAATATTTTCTTGGTGCTACAATTGAGAAAAAACCGAAATGGATTTCAATGGCTTGTGGCTAGAGTATGCACTCGAGGGAAGCTCAAACTACATTGCCTGGAAGGACAGGATGGAGGCGGTGCTCGAAGATAATGTCTTGAAGGAGTTCATTGACAATGATGTTCCTAAGCCCACTTCGACAGATGATGCATTACTTGATGCATGGAAAAATAATGTGGAAAAGGAGAGAAGGATTCTATTGGAAGGTGTACGAGACCACATTGTCTCAAGCCTTCATGGGAAAGCCATACCATATTCTATGTGGAAGGCTTTGACGGATCTTTTCCAAAGCAGCAGTGACCATAGGAAATTGGCACTGAAAGATAAACTCAGGAAGATCAAGATGGAAAAGGGTGACAACATTCCAAATTATCTCACATAGTTTGTCCAATGTCGGGATGAACTGGGAAGTGTGGGAATCATTGTTTTTGATGATGATTTGGTGAGCTTGGCTCTCTTGGGACTTCCTAAGAGTTGGCATAGTTATGAAGACTCTGTCAACGGACGTGAAAATCTCTTGGATTGGGAACGACTGTGGTCAGATCTAGTGCAGGAGGAGTTCAAGAAGAACACCAGAGATGGATATTCATCAAAGCGTGATGATGAAGATGACTGTGCTTTGGCTGCCAAGGAAAGGAAGGGGAAGGGGAATAAATTCCATTCAAAATCTGAGTTTAAAGGCAAGAAGCTAGATTTTTCCAAGGTGAAGTGTTTTCATTGTCACAAACATGGGAATCTCGCTACTAACTGTCCACAGAAGAAGAAGAACAAGAAGGTTGCTGGAGCTGCAGCTGATGAGGCCCTTGCCTCGCAATTTGAACTTGACTTCTCCTTGATCGCATACATGGTGTCAAGTGCATTGGGATCATTATGGTATTTGGATAGTTTTGCTTCCTTCCACATGACATGAGATAAGGATATTTTTAGTGACTTAGAGGAGAAAGATCTCCAAATGCATATAGAGATGGGCGACGATGGACAATACAATGCGTCTAGAATTGGTACAATTACCTTTGAGAGGGAGTCAGGTAAATCATTTCAATTGAAAGATGTTATGCATGTTCTAGGTCTGAATAAAAACTTGGTCTCAGTCGCAATGTTGGAGGACAGAGGCTATGATGTTGTTTTCAGCGATGGAAAAGCTTTCCTGCGACCTAAAACAATGGGTCAAGCCAAGAGGATAGGGATTCGAGTTAAGAATATATACAAGATGGAGGTAGATGGTTACGCTGCCATGATGGTCAAGGAAAAAAAAGTTGTGAGCCGGGATGAGGGTGAATTATGGCATAGGCAATTGGGCCATCTTCATTATGGAGCCTTGAAAGTCATGCATCAAATATCTACTAGACTTCCAATGGGAAAACTTGCTCAGTTAGATCAGTGCAAGAGTTGCACCATAGGGAAGTATGTAAAGTCCACATTTCATGAAAAGGAGAACCATGCTTCGGTGATCCTTTAGAGAGTCCACACAGACGTGTGTGGACCATTCTCGGTTGCTTCAACAACAAAACATAGGTATTATGTTATTTTTGTTGATGAATTTTCTCGTAAATGTTGGATCTTCTTCATGCAAAAGAAGGATCAAACATTCTCAAATTTCTGTGAGTTTAAGGCATTGGTGGAGAAAGAGTTGGGGAAGAAAGTGAAGCCTCTGAGGAGCGATAATGGTGGAGAATACATCTCTAACGAATTCAAAGACTTTTGCAGAAAAGAAGGAATTCAAAGAGAACTCATAGCGCCTCATAACCCACAACAAAATGGGGTCGCAGAGAGGAAGAACAGAATGATCGTGCGTGCAGCACAAGCAATGTTGCATGATCAGGGCCTACCAATGCATTTGTGGGTAGAAGCATGCAATGCTACGGTTTATGTGCAAAAACGTTGTCCTCATAGAGTACTTGGCATGAGTGCACCTAGAAAAAATTTCATTGGTAAGAAATCGGATATTTCTCACTTTAAGATTTTTGGCTCATCTGTTTATGTGCATGTGACCAATAATTCCAGGAAGAAGCCGGAGCCGACTGCTGAAGTTGGGATATTTGTGGGGTACACAGAAACACCCCATAATTATCGTGTGTATTTTCCTAACAGTAAGATGATTGCTATGTGAGATATAAAATTCGATGAGGGGAAAGCCATGCGGTTGTCACTTGAGAGGGAGCTGGACTTGTGTGCGGAAGAGGAATTGTTGGTTCCCAAAAATGAGTCTCTAGATGTGGATCATCCACAAGAGGAGGTTCATGGAGTGGAGGAGTCCACTCACGTAGAGCCAAACATCAGAATTGGCAGAAATCGTACCATAGAAGCTGATAGGTTGAGACTTGATGTTGCACAGAATGTAGGAGCCTCTACTTCACAGTGCAGACAAAGACAGTCTCTTGGTCGATTTACTGGATACATGGCTCTCATGAGAAAATGTATTGTGACTGAGCCATCTTCCTTTCATGAAGCAGTGCAAGAGCCCACATGGGTAGATGCAATGGTGGAGGAGTATGACTCCATTGTCAGAAACAGTGCTTGGGAAATTGGTCTAAGGCTGGTTGATAAATCACTGATAGGTTCGAGATGGATCTACAAGGTAAAGCAAGTTGCTGATGGGAGTGTTGAGAAATAAAAGGCCATATTTGTGGCCCAGGGCTTCTAACAAATCGATGGGATTGATTATAAAGAAACCTTTGCACCTGTCGCAAGGTATTCTTCCATAAGGACCATCCTTGCTCTCTCAACGTAGATGGGTTGGTGCATTCATCAAATGGATGTGAATAATGTGTTTCTCAATGGGATCATTGAGGAAGAGGTGTGCATAGAGAAACCTGAAGGATTTGAGATCTTCAGTAATGAGTCGCATGTGTGTCAACTCAAAAGAGAGATGTATGGGTTGAATCAAGCACCCCGTGCTTGGTACACTCAGATAGACAGCTATTTCACCGGTCTTGGCTTCACCAAAAGTGAGGCAGATGCAAACCTATACCAAATTGTGGTGGAGGGTAAGATTTTAATCATTGTTCTTTATGTTGATGATTTAATACTGACTGGTGATGAGCAGTTGATACACTCATGCAAGGAGGACCTTGCAAAGGAGTTCGAGATGAAGGATATGGGCCTCCATCGTTATTTTCTTGGATTGGAATTATGGCAGTGAGATGGTGAAATTTTTGTGTCTCAAGGCAAGTATGCAGGGGAGATACTGGGTAAGTTTCACATGGAGGGTTGCAAACCCATGGATACTCCTCTTCCAGGAAACTGGAGGAAAGAGGATGTTACATCTGGAGAGGTAGTGGATGCTACTGTCTATCGAAAGTTAGTGGGTTCGCTAATGTATTTAGTGAACATGAGACCAGACATATGCTATGCAGTTAACCATCTAAGTGAAGTGATGGTTAAGCCTACCAAGTTATTTTGGAAGGCGGGAAATCATTTCCTAAGATACCTGAGGGGCACATCTGAGTATGGCTTATGGTACAAACAAACGGATGGGGTGAAGTTGCATGGCTTCACGGATGCAGATTGGGAAAATAGGCCAACAAACAGAAAGATCACATCAGGGGGGACATTTAGTATCAGATCTACAACTGTTTCTTGGTACAATAGGAAACAGAGATCCATGGCACTCAGTTTAGCGGAAGCGGAATACATGACAACGAGTCAAGCTACATGTGAGGCTATCTGGATGAGAAATATCTTGGTTGGTTTATTTGGTTCTCATTTAGATCCGACAATGATTCATTGTGATAATCAAAGTTTCATAAACTTTCTATTAATCCTGTGTTTCATGATAGATCTAAGCATATAGATATTGGGTATCATCATATCAGAGATTGTGTGCAGCGGAAGATCATGTTGCTTTAGTACATTCCTACGGAAGATCAAGATGCGGATATTCTGACGAAGGCACTCACCAGGAGCAATTTTGAATACCATAGAGACATGATTGGGGTGAAGGGTAATCCCTTTCTTGTTGAGAGGGAATGTTGAGATTCAACAAGAAGATCCTAGTGAAAATATGCACCTACACTAGGATGGAGCCTCAGGCTATTTTTAGGTGGAAGTCTATTTTTAGATGCATGAGATAATTCTATTTATAGATGATGAGAAAATTATATTTATAGATGATGTTCTATTTATAGATATATGTGCGAGTTCTATTTATAGATGCATGTCGACTATTATTATCCCTTAATAATAGTTGGACAATAAACAATAATCTATTCTCAATGAGCACTTGGACATAGTTGCAAATCAGTTTGCTATAGGACATGCAAGTGAAATTAGTTGTAACTGAGTGATTCAAAGTTGTAACAGAGTTGGATGTGTAGTTATGTGAGTTGTAAAGTAGTTTAACTCAATTAAGTGAGTTAAACTCAATTGTGCTAGTTGTAACTGAAGATACACTAGTGAGAGATCAATGAATTAATTATTAATTAATTCACAATCAATGGTCTCACATGCAACTGAAGATTTAGTATTGTTAACTACATGCATGTCAGATCCAGTGGAGACCTAGTTGAGATGTAGGTGAAAGGGATAGTTTTACTATCAGTTGTGACATTAGCGGGTGCACTCATGCAACCACACACACATTGGATGTGCCCATGAGGATTGCGCAGTCAAGGCAAGCAAGATTCCATTTCATTCAGGGATTGCTATCAGCTGGGATTGCGCAGTGGAGGAAAGCTGTCTGGAGGCAGTAAATTGACACATTAATTTGCCAATTTTTGTATGACAGTGTGCGACGATTGTATATTGTACTGAGAGCTCTTGGATCAGAGTTTTGTATGAGATTGTTTCATGATCCATGATATATACATAATATATGATAGTGGGGTTTTTAGCTTTATGCTTTCTCGGTAAAAACATGTGTTATGTGTGATTGATCTTTCTTCTTGATATTGCAATTGGCGATCATGTTTTAAATTCCGCGAGATTTTTGTAGAGGTGATTTTGTATTTAATAGTGGCATATAATTGTTAGATCAAGAGAATCCAGAAAATACATAATTTGTATTAAAGTTTCTACAGAAACACCTTATAACGTGTATATATATATGTGTGCGTGTGTGTGTAATATTTTTTTAGCATGGATATCAAGCTTCAAACTCCTAAAAATGAGAGAATAGTTCACCCGAAACATTGAACAAACATACTTTTGTGACACACAATTCTCCAGAAATCCTCAACATCAATAATAAATTTTATATTTGATAAATAAATATGATCTATAATTTTTCTAATATTTAATATAAAATTAAAATATAATATATTTATAAATAAATTAATACAAATTCAAATTAGTTCTAAGCCTATTATATAAAATAATTTTTCAATTAAAAAAATTCAAAACTAAATTTAAGCGAATATACATATCAACTCACACACACATTAATTAATTCATAGAGTGGTCAATTTCATATACTTCAGTGAAATTTAATGTGTTATAGTATAAGTGTTGTCAAGAGACATTGAACCACAACCCAAGTGACAATTTTAATGATATCCCCTCTTAAATCATATCCATAGGAAACCAAATTTTTCTTTTTAGAATGTCATTGACCCACTCTTCGCTAGTTGGTCCCTTTTTGTTTTATGCTCCTTCACTTTGTCTTTAGCCTCGTGCTTTGTGCACACTTTAACTTTAATCTTGTTAACATTAGGAATACATTTGACCACATTTGGATAACATTAGTAATAATATGTTTGATATGGACATAGGTAAGGTATATTCCATTTAAAATAAAATAAGATAAAGATGAATAGTAAGTTAGTTTTATGTATAAAATAATAAATAATAAATAACAAAATTATAATCAAAATAATAATATTTTATTAGATGGACCTAGGTGAGGTATATTACATTTAAAATAAAATAAGATAAATATGAATAGTAGTTAGTTTTGTGTAAAATAATAAAGTATAAATAATAAAATTATAATCAAAATAATAATATTTTTAACTAGTGTATATAGGTTAACAATATTTTTAACTTTAGCAATATATAAAATAACATTTTGTTAACCTATATACCATAGGATTTTTGTTATCATACCAAACCATTAAATTATATAAACTTTATTATTTCATTTCTTTTGTCCCTATACTGATTGCTACACGTTGATTGTTACAACTTTGTATATAAGCTTGGTATCACTCATTGACAAATACTGATTGCTACACGTTGATTGTTACAGCTTTATATATAAGCTTGGTATTACTCATTGATCAATAAACAATGGTCAAATATATTGAATATGAATATTTCATTACTCATTGATAAATAAACAATGGTCAAATAAATTGCATATGAATATTTCATTACACATACGTTATTATCTCAAGGTCCTAAGCATTTCCTATATTCATATTTTATTATTCTATTATTAAATCATTTGTATAAATACAATTGAGTCAACCCTCAATCAGTACAAATTATTAAACTATTTGTGTAGATATAAATGAATCAGTCCTACACACTTACAAATTGTCATGTACAACACTATTTTAAAAATAAGAAGCCATAGCTAGATAGATGTGCATTGGTTTTTTAAAGGTTTGTAGCAATTTAAATTTTACATCTCTAATCAATTCATTTATTTGAGGTATTATTAATATTTTCATTTTTTAATGATTTTAGTTGATTTTTGAATTTTTTATTTCACTTAGAATTTAATAGTATTGTGGTATGATGTTTTGTATAACAAAGTTTTGGTTATTAGACTTTTTTTTCATGTATTGGTTAGTATATGAATATTTGGAAAAAAATACATTAACATTTTCAATTGGTTTATTTTCCAATCCAGAATACTAAGGTAAAAGGACTTTGATATTATAGGATCTGATATTTAGAAATAATATTATTTACAAATTAAAAAAGAAAAAAGAAAAAAAAGAGAGTCAATGGATTAGTTAGATTATTTAATGAAATATTATACTTTTTGGTGATGTTTTTTAATTGAAGCATTGGTTAATTATTTAAGTTGGTCTTTGTCTTAATTGATTTATGTTAGATTATAAGTTTTTAAACAATCACAAAGTCTCATATCACTTTCATGTAGGTTGTCTTTCTTATTTACTGATTAGGTGTTGTATTAAGATGAATAATGTATTGAGAATGGCCTAAAGCCTTTTATGTCTTATGTTGTTCTTGATCTATTTTTTAACATGGTTGTATTACTTCACCTCCAAAAAAATTAATTGTGATAAAAAAAACCAATAAAAAAGAAACTCGAGAGCTTAATTATGATGAAAGCAACGACGAAAAAAAAACTTGGGAGCTAGACATTGATGCCTCAAGTGGCATAATGTTAGGTCCCTATATTACTAGTATAGTTCCTTATTGTTGTTAGTGTAACCCCATTATTGTTATTATTGTACCCTTGTAACCCCCATATTGTTATTATTGTGCCCTTAAATTATTATTGTTAGGTTGGCTAGGATTACATTGTGGCCCCACTAGGATTACATTGTGACCCCATGGACTCCTATATATAGAAAGAAGGTTTTGTAATTTGAATCATCCAAGAATTGTTCATTCATGTAATGTATTGGAGGTTTCCCCCTCGAAGTGGCTTATTTCTAAGGCGTTGATATCTCTTTTCTTCTCTTTTTGGAGCTGGTTTCACAACATTTGGTATCAGAGCTTTGAGATTCTAGGGTTTCGCTACTCCAAATAGGTCAACGTGGCATTTTCGTTATAAATTTTTTTCTACGAAGGTTTAGAATATTAATTTTTTAGAGTGTGAAGCAAAAATCCTAAGGAACATCGTCGCAAAATTTCAGATCTTGGTTCGCAATATTTTAGGAGATATTATCTGTGCAAGTTAGATCATTTTGCAAACTCCTAAATTTAACCTAAACAGGTCATCGTGGTATTTTCGTAATAATTTTTTTTTCTGCGAAGGTTTAGAAGCTGAAATTTTTGGAGTGTGAAGCTACAATCCTGAGGAACATTGTCAAAAAATTTTAGATATTTGTTTGCAATATTTTCGGAGATATGATCTATGGAAGTTAGGGCTTTTTTAGGCTTCTGAATTTCATCTCAAAGAGGTGATCGTGGGAAAATCTTCATAGCTCTCTCTCTGAGCATCGGATTGGAATGCTGTAAAAAGTGGCCGCAAGTAGATGGACTGTAGTTTTCAGTCTATCAATTTCAGAGCCAAAGGAGGAAACAATGACACGTGGCAAGTCATACAAGTTCGCTCTACTGAACTAGTCCAAAATTGGGTCATTGTGGGAGATTGAACATAACTTTGCCTTGAAGAATCCAAATCAGATCATACCAGTGGAATTTGAAAGAATCTTCAGAGGGCTACTACAGGGCTGAATTTAAAATATTGAGGATCTGCAATTATAGATATAATTCAATTTCAATATCGAGCTCCTCAAAAGCAAGTAAAAGGTGTATATTTATTTTCCAAATTGCATAAGTCTTGTTTGAAGAATCAAATTGAATTGATTCCAAGGGTATATTGTAGAATAGATATCAGTATTGGATTCTAAAATGGCCCCTAAAAAGAATTCAACACCCATTAAGCCTTTATAAATCTCTACTATGACACATGAAGACGAAGAATGGCAACATGACATATCAAAATTACAAGAGCAAGTGCAACAAATTTCGCTCACGCAAAGAGCAACAAAAATGACATGGAAGTTTTGAAGAAAGACGTGGAAACTAATATGGATGGTTTGAAGAAAGGCGTGGAATCTAAGATGGATGGTTTGAAGAATGGCATGGAATCTAAGATAGATGGCATGGAAGCTGGCATGGAATCTAAGATGGATGTCATGGAATCTAAGATGGATGACATGGAAGCTAAGATCAATGAGAAAATGGAAAACATGAAGAATGATCTAAAAGCAGACATGGAAGGTTTGACAAAATTGATACAAGAAATGTTTCCTAATGGTGAAAAGATAGTAGAGGAAACTTATGATGAGAACAAAATAAATGTTAATCGTGATTTCATAAAATCTAATGTTGGCGGGAAGAACCACCATATTCCAAAAATGGATATGAGGAAGTTTGATGGAAAGGATCATGTAACATGGATACTACAGATGGAGTAATATTTTGATCTCCATAATGTGAAAAACACACAAAAGGTACGCATTGCAACTTTACATTTAGAACAAAATACATTTGTATGGTATCGATGGCTTTGCTCCCGTAAAAAAATTGTCACTTGGTCAATTTCTACGGAGGAAATGATAGCACATTATGAGGATACAAAGAGCAACAACTTCTTTAGCCAATTGATAAATCTCAAACAAAAGGGTTTAGTGGGGCAGCACATTGAGGACTTCCAAAAATTGAATATAAGGGTAACTGATATTCCAGAGGAACACAGGATTGATCTCTTCATAGGCACTTTAAAGGATAACATCCAACATGAAATTCGCGTTTTGGAACCTGATTCATTGGAGAAGGCATTCAGGTTGGCAAGAAAAGTTGAATGTAAAATTATGGCGACAAGGAAGCCTACCACTCAATTCTATAAAGAAGGAAGTGTTGCTACGCCTAGATTTCCACAACCAACAAGGTTGACACCACAACAATTGGAAGAAAAAAGAGCAAAAGGGCTTTGCTACAGTTGTGATAGCAAATACACTAAAGGTCATAAGTGTGCTGAGAAGAAATTATTTTACATAGATTGTGAAGAGGAAGAAGAAAATGAACAAGAATCTTCAATAGAAGAGGATATACACTAAGAACCAACCCTAGAAGAGGA
The DNA here is from genome assembly GCA_034641835.2 of Pinus albicaulis. NCBI lineage: Eukaryota > Viridiplantae > Streptophyta > Pinopsida > Pinales > Pinaceae > Pinus > Pinus albicaulis. The sequence continues at coordinate 32,970,026 of MU968450.1, forward strand.
AGAAATGAGTCTGACCATATTTTGTAATGCATTGGCAGGAATTACCACTCCTCAAACTCTCAAGATAGAATGACATATCAAGAAGAAAAAGGTAATAATGTTGATTGATTCGGGTAGTACCCATAATTTTATTCATTGTAAGGTAGCCAAGGAATTGAATTTTTTCCTATACCCAACACCAGAATGTCAAGTGATGGTTGCAAATGGAGGAACTATAAATTGCTCTGGAAAATGCCATAATATCAAGCTATCCATGGGGGAATATGTATTGAATAGCCCAATGCTTTCCATTCTAATGGGAGGTGTTGATGTTGTACTAGGAGTACAATGGTTACAATCTTTGGGGACGGTAGCTTTTAATTTTCAAGAACTTTTCTTGAAATTTTTTTCAGAAGGAAAGGAAGTCAAATTACGGGGTATTGCAGGGAAGCTGGGAAAGATAATAAGCTCTAATGTCATGACAAAACTTCTAAAGAAATAACAACGAGGCATAATTGCACAATTATGCTTACTAGAAGTTCCAACATCAAAATTATCTATTTTTGCAGATCTCCAAAAAGTCTTGGACAATCATTCCAAGGTTTTTGAAACTCCCAAAGGACTCCCACATATTCATGATCATGATCATGCTATTCATTTGATTCGAGGAAGTGTTCCTCCAAACATCAGGCCTTATAGATATCCTTATGTCCAAAAGAGAAAAATTGAACATATGATTGCAGAAATGTTAGAGGCTAGTATAATTCAACCTTGTCAAAGTTCTTTCTTTGCTCTTGTAGTATTGGTACACCTGAAGTGCCTGAGAAGGATGGATCATGTGCTCAGATTATAGGGAGCTCAATAAGCTCACCATTAAAGTATTCCCATTCCGGTGATTGATGAATTATTGGATGAATTACATGGAGCAATGTATTTTACCAATTGGATCGCCGTTCGGGGGTATCATCAATTAGAATGAAGGCCAAGATATTTCGAAAACAACATTTCGAACTCATGAGAGATCGTTATGAATTTTGGTGTGCCTTTTGGCCTTACCAATGCACCTTCTACATTTCAAGGGTTGATGAATTCCATTTTCAAACCCTTCCTTAGAAAATTTGTGCTAGCATTTTCTAATTATGTTCTAATCTACAACACGTCTTGGAAGGAACATGTTAAACATGTGGATAGGGTGCTCAAACTATTGGAGGAGAAAAAATTATATGCAAAAACATCCAAATGTTTGTTTGGATTACAAGAGGTTGAATATCTAGGCCATATTGTATCTCACGAGGTTGTTAAGGTAGATCCTAACAAAATTAAAGCCATTAAGGAATGGAAAGTCCCCACAACCATAAAGAAGTTGCATAGATTTCTCGGGTTAACATGGTATTATCACAAGTTTGTTAAGAATTATGGGAGAATAGCAGCACATATAACAAAATTATTGAATAAAGATGCATTTTCATGGACTAATGAAGCAGCTAAGGCCTTTGAACATCTTAAAGAGGAAGTGTGCCTAGCACCAGTTTTAGCTATGCCAGACTTCACAAAAGCCTTTATTATGGAATGTGATGCCTTAGGAAATGGAATTAGTGATTAGTCTTGTTTTAATGCAAGGAAGACCCATTGATTTTGAAAGTCATCCAATCAAAAGAAAGTATTTACAGAAACCTATTTATGAGAAGGAAATGTTAGCAATACTGCATGCACTAAAGAAATGGCGAACTTACCTAATGGGAAGACACTTCAAGGTAAAAACCGATCATGATAGTCTTAAACACTTTTTGGAACAAAGACTATCGTCAGAAGAGCAGCACAAATGGGTCACAAAGATGTTGGGTTATGACTTTGAAATAATATACAAAAAAGGGAAGCTAAATGTTGTTGCAGATGCACTCTCGAGAAAAGAATGATTAGGTGGAAGCATTGCTTTGTACCATTTCCTTCTCAGCTTGATTGGATAAGCTGATTCAGGAGATGAATGGAAGAAGGATGAAGAAGTGTGTACACTCATTCAAAATTTGCAGCAAGATTTTAGTACATCTGATACATTTAGTTGGACAAATGATTCCTTATGGTACAAAGATCTCTTATATTTTTGTAAGAATTCCCAACTAAAACAAAGATTCTTTTGGAATTGAACACTTATCGTTTAGGAGGAGACTCGGGATTTTTAAAAACTTACCACGGGGTGAAGAAAGAATTATTTTGGAATGGCATTAAATATGATATTCAAAATTTTTTGGTAGAATGTTTGGTTTTACAACAAAATAGAGTTGAGACAATTAAGACCCTAGGTCTTCTACAAACGTTTTCTATTCCAAGTCAACGTTGGGAGGAGATTTCAATGGATTTTATCACAGGTTTACCTAAGTCCAAAGGAAAGAGAGTCATCATGGTGGTAGTTGATAGAATTACCAAGTATGCACACTTTTTTGCATTATCTCATCCATTTAAAGCAAGTACAGTTGCTACTACATTTGTGGACACAATTCAAAAGCTACATGGAAGCCCAAGGGTTATTGTGAGTGATAGAGACCCCATTTTTACAGGAAATGTTTGGACAGAGTTATTTTCTTGTTTGGGTACTCAATTAGCTCATAGCTCATCTTATCATCCTCGTCAGATGGTTCATGAGAGATAGTAAATAAATGTTTGGATAATCTTTGTTTTAAATACGATAAAGAAAACACAATGGGTCAAGTGGTTACCTCTAAACGGAATGGTGGTATAACACTTCCTTCCATCTTTTACCTTGAAAAATGACCCCATTTATGGCACTTTATGGATATCATCACCATCCATCACATCATCTTTAAGAGAAAATTCGAAGGTTCAAAGCGAGTGGAAGATCACATCGAGCATCAAAAGAATTTCTCCAACTCTTAAAGGACAACTTTGAATTTGGCACAAATCGAATGAAACAACGAGGCATATCAACATCGCGGCGAAATTTTGATGTAGGAAATTTGGGTATTTTTATAGCTACAACCATACAAACAAATGTCCCTCAAGCAAGCTAAGAAGGATAATAAATTATCGCCAAAGTTGTATGGTCATGGTCCTTACAAGGTGTTGCAAAAGATTGGTACTATGGCATACAAATTGGAGCTTCCTGCTTCTTCGCGAGTGCATCTAGTTTTCCATGTTTCATGCTTAAAGAAGGTTATAGGTGAAAATCTTCCAGTTCAAACAATATTGCCACAACTTGATGAGGAAGGAAAAATCATATTGGAACCTGAACCGGTCAACAAAACAAGAACTCGATAACTACAAAATCGATCAATTTCAGAGTATCTCATCAAGTGGAAGAACTTACCCACTGAATATTCTACATGGGAGGATGAGAATTTTATACAGAAGCACCCAGAGCTACTCAAGCATTGAGGACAACACTTTTTTGAAGGAGAGGGGCATTTCAGGTCCCTATATTACTAGTATAGTCCCTTATTGTTGTTAGTGTAACCCCATTATTGTTATTATTGTACCCTTGTAAACCACATATTGTTATTATTGTGCCCTTAAATTATTATTGTTAGGTGGGCTAGGATTACATTGTGGCCCAACTAGGATTACATTGTGGCCCCATGGACTCTTATATATAGAAAGGAGGTTTTGTAATTTGAATCATCCAAGAATTGTTCATTCATGTAATGTATTGGAGGTTGCCCCCTCGAAGTGGCTTATTTCTAAGGTGTTGATATCTCTTTTCTTCTCTTTTTGGAGCTGCTTTCAATTTCATTTTGATTTGATAATTACCATATTCACCCTAAGAGTGTCAAGAGAATAAAACCCACGACCTCTCAATAATAGAGGTTCTTTAAAGATAGGGTCTCGAACAAGTAGGGTAACTATCAAGGGCCACATATGGTTGATAATATCATCATCAAATTGTTGCCTATTTTTGTTGTAAGTCACTTTTTGAGCAAATAGTCAAAAGAATTTTGTGAAAAAAGGTCTTTAATATTAGTGGAGAACTTCATGGACCAAATATTTTAATAAAATAATATTTTTTTATGGTAGATGTGTGTCCTACAAACCTACTTAAAGGTTGACAACACTTATCAACCATAATAAGGAAAACATTCTCTTTAGTTGAGCATCATTTTTGGTAGTTTCAAGATGAATAATGGTTAACTCAAGTCCTTATTTAACTTGAGGGAAACCCATTATTTATAAGGAAACTAGGTCTTGTTCAAAATTTCGATGTGTCAAATATCACTAGGTGAAGGAATACATGCCAACAAGTTATGAGAAGAATTGGACTACGATTTAACATGTTACTTGGCCCCTTCTCCATTACATCTTCCATTTTGATCATAACAAATCCATGCATTAAGTACGTCACTAAAGAAATTCTTAGATAAGAGAAACTCAAATATTAATTAGCCATTTGAAACCCATTCATTAGCACATTCTTGAAGAGAAATGTGCAACACATCATCATTGATAAAATCACATAAATTAATTACCAAAGAAAATGAGATGATCATTAAGTTTATAAGTGCCCGTGCCTTTTTCCTTGTACACACATCTTTGTTCATTTCATTCCAATATCTATTAGCCAGAAAAACCCCTAAAATCATGGTAATCACATTAGGTAGTGGAGGTGTCAATAGACTATTAAGGTGGTGAGGAAGAACTCATTTATTTCCTAGACTTGGAAGGAGTACATGGATGTGATTCCCATGGCTTTAGTGTAGCATTATATGGAGGAATTCAACTTTAGCATTAGCATTTTCAACATCAATGGCATCCTTAATTTTATTTCAATATTATCCAACTGATAACATCCACCTCTAACATTTTCTTTAACAGTAAGCATGATGTTGATACATTGTAAGTAGATGATTTTTAATCAATTATATGCTCAAAATGACACATGTCATATTTCCTATATAGTTCATAAATAATAATTTTTTAAACTAAAAAAAAAGAGGTAGTCTACCTAGACTGCTTTTTTCTCTTGAAAATCATGGAAATTCCAGCAAGATTTTAGGAAAATCTGGCAGGGATTTTCGTAAATCCAGGTTATAGCTATCAAAATTCAATATTTTGGGTGCCCTAGGGGTTTTTGATGGTGTTGAATCCATTTCCACCATGAAAAACATGATTCAAACACTGCTACTACAAGGTTTCTTAAAAAAAAATTGCCCAGATTCTGGCCACTTTTAGCCGCCCAGGCAATTCCTCCAGCTCCATAGAAAACTCCAAAAAAATATAATACCTTATATGCTCTAGAGAAGAAACCTATTTTTTTATATCCATTCTTATTCCATTGAAAGTTGGTATCATTCATATAAATAAAAGGGACCATACATTGCTTAACTAGAACTTCAAAAAATACCCAAACCACAGGAAAAATGTAGTCATCTTCATTAATCTTTCCTACTACTTATATGCGTTTCTAAAATTATGTTTAAAGCCTTAAAATGGATACAAACACCTTTCTTTAACTTGTATCAAAACATAAAAATGTTTCAATTTCCAATGTAGTTATTCTTTACTAAACTCAACCAAATCAAGCCATGAATATGAGGTAAATAAAGAAATAAGAAACAATATATGTGAAATTTAAAGTTACCTTTTAAATTAATAGAAAAAGTGTATTTTTTTGAATATGATGTGTATCAACTACAAAAACAACTCACTTTATCACACACAAATTATAAAAATCTTCCATAGGGAAGAAGAAAAAGAAAGCAAATTTAAAATAGAAAATACAATTTAATAGACAAAATGTTAAATGAGATTAGAAACACCGTATTTATTCTTTAATAAAAGAAATAATAAATTATTTGACTTTTTTTTTGAAATAATAATAATAATATTTGAAGATATAACAAATCTTTTTCACTATTAAATGAGATTGCCATGTCTTCCAATAACTACTACAAATGTCCTTACATGTCTCATATATACTCCTTTTTGAATCCTTCAACACTCACACATCCTCATTTTCCCTCCTCCAACTCTAATACCCAAAAATCAAAGTGAAGCACACAAATCTCAATCCACTACACTATTGTGTGAAATTAAGGTTATGAGAATGGGTCTTATTCCACTAAAGAAATTGTGGACTATGTAAAAAACCCTTAATTGGAGGATATGAGTCTCCTCATGGAATAATGATTGTTTTTTCTGGCCATCAAACTATTTTTTTTAATTGAAAAAGTTAAGGTTAGCCATGGGATCAATCTAAAGGAGGAATATGGGATCACAATATTTTGGTGTATCTGGGCATTTGAATTTAGTCATGGAATATTTATGGAAGATTTATTACTATTAGCTTGATTTCATCTCTTTGTTCTTGACCATTACAGATTTAAGGTTTACCTTTTCTCCCTCTTTATGTATTATCTAGCAATGTTCCCTCTCTTGTAATAAAATAGATTTCCTGCTCTATGTACACAAATATGAAAAATTAAAATGGTTACCTACTTCACATGGAAAATTTAATGAGTTATTTTAAAACACCCTCCTCCCACATCTACCCAAGTAACTGACTAACCGGGGTAAACATGTGACGAGAGGTTACTAGTATGAGGTTCAACCTCCTAAATGACCTTAAGGAAGTGGAGCTGACGGAAACAAGACAAACACACCTTACACAACATCAACAAAACCCTGAAGAGGTAACCCAACTTTCCAGGCCCCTAGCCCCTAAGGTGGACTGATGTTTTGGCCATTTTTAGCCATAGTTGCAGGCATGCCAAGGCAAGGTAGCGGTTGGGAGCCTATAGCCACAAACACAACACAACAAGCATGTGACTAGGGCCCCAATTGGTCAGTTATGTACCTGAAACTTCGGGATTTATACCACCTTTTCAGCCCTAAATCCTAGGCCACTGCCCAAAACTTCATGAAAATTTAGGAGATGCTAAATAACATTAAAACAGAGGTACGAAAGCAATCACATCACCAAGAACTCATATGGACCCCTCCTATCTATGACAGACATTTCGTCAAACATTTCATAAACATTGCATCTGCAGGTGCAAACAACAAATTTAAGCATAGGGGTCTCATACTTATCTGAGAATCGCTAAGAAGCATCGCTCCCTTACATCATTATCTACAATACAATCTGTTTGACCATAGATACATTGTGCATTCATTCACAAGTAAAAACATGAGTAGATCCATACATCATCTCTGTAGGCATACATGCTTATAACTAGCTTAATAACAACAGAAATACCTGTGGAGCGATAAAAAGGTGTATTTTTAACTCCTAATTACCTCACATTAATTGTCAACCCAGGGACGACTTTTTGTTTCAAGAGTGTACTCAGTCTGAGGCGGCTATTTACTCAAGAGTAATGTTTATGAAGATGTAGTATAGAAATACAAATGCAGAAATAATAAATGCTTGAAAAGAAATCTGCTTGAAAAGAAATCTAATTACAAATGACAGAAATGTAAAGACTACACTACAGCAACCTTGCTAGACATCGATTGGGGATGCAGTAGTAATAACTCTTTTCCCTAGAAATCGATGTGAGATGACCAAATCTGGGGACCTGGAATGATTAGCTCTGCCCTCTACAGTTTAGAGATCTCAAAGCAAGTGAAAACAACTCAAAGGAAATGAAATCTAAAACGCAAACTGGAAAGGAACATCAATCTAAAAGCAATGAACAGGAATTGAATAGCAGCGTAAAATAAATAGTGAATTCAATTCATAACCAAGCAAACTAGATTTCTACTCTTTAATCCTGTCGACAACCACGCAACAATCAACTATCGTAATTCATAAACAAAAGGAATAACAACTGGAATTAGATACAGAAAAACAACATTTTATAACAATTGAATCATGAATCATGCTTCTTGTAAAGAATGGAATAACAATGACTCTGTATTTGATCCAATTAGCAATAACTCAATTTTTTAATTGTAATAAACAAACTTCACACAACAGAAATAAACCAATAGAAATACAAACAGCAGATCGCTCCACCAGGGCCGGGCCCTCAACCACCGGTGAAGCGTTGCTGTGCTTTACTCCAGCGCTTGAGAAATGGAACAACAGTGAACTCCTTTATTAATCAGACATTAATAATGTTTACAAACAGCTCACACTCTCTTAACAAGAGCCGATGCACAATTCTGCAAATTACAATAAGAAAAGTCTCTCCATCCTCTCATACACAATACATGCTTCTCCTTTTATAATCAGAAGGAGGAGAAATTAAATAGCAAATAGGATCTCTAATAATAATATTGAATTTCTTCCAACCAATTGATCAACAATAAAATAGATTTACATCCATCTTTCAACAACAGCAAGTCGAATTTGGCTTTGTAGCCGAGATTTGGAGGACGGCCGCAACCACAGATCTGAGAAAATCGTGCTCAAAGAACCCTGCGTTTCTCTCAGTACAAGCCGAATTTGGGCAAAACATTCTTTCGAAAAGTTAATTGGGTCCGTTCTGAACAAAACCCATGTTCCGGATTTTCCAGATTCGTCTTCATTTGCTCAGAATCTCAACCGCAAAACTGTCACTCCTTATTCCAGCGCATTTCTGAGTTGGCACTTTTAATGATCAAATCTTCAATCTGGAAATTATCTTGGAGGCTTAAAATGGTGAATAATGTTATAACCAACTTATTAAAACTATCATTGATAAAATAATTCATAATCATCAATTTATTAGAAATAAAGGAAGATAAATAATATTCATCCATAAGAGCATAAATCATTTATAAAATGTATTTAAATAATAAATTATAATAAATGACGTGATGAAGAATGGTAGAAATGGGTGGAATAAGCGTTCACAAGTGATAATAATAATGGCATATTAACGGCCCAACAATACCATGGATACAACAACAATAGAATCCACATATAAAATAGTACATTTATACATCAAATACCAAAGGAATGAGATCTCGATCATTACTAAATGTAAAAACCAACTAGAGATGGGACTTCCACGTTCCACCCGACCATAGATTGGCTGAGCCAAATCTCTCTTCAGACAATCACCCCCATGCCATATTCCAAGCATGAATGTGGGACTCAAACCAAAAACCAACCAAGGCATCTGGAGGCTAAACCACCTCACCCTCTTCAATAAAAATCAGGCTTTAGCATGATCCATCCTAGATCATTAGGCCAACACAATAAAAATGTCATAATCGGATTTACTGTGATCTACATTTGATCACTAGGCCAATGCAATCATGGATATCACTGGATTCTCTCCACCTACACTGTGAGGAATTTTCCTGTCTCCTAGTCTCTCAAGCTTTACCGCGACACACAACTTGAATCAGGGGTCACTAGGCCCTAAACTGATACATGCTCTCCAGGCTTTACCATACATCCCATCCCTAGGCTACTAGGCCCAAATGAAGAGCACCCACCTCTCAAGTTTTACCACAATCCATACGGGTTTCCCATGATAAATAAGAAATTTTGTGAAATGGAATTTATATGTTGATTTGAACTTCAATGCTCATTAAGTGATTGGCCCTTACAAGGCCACTTGAGAAGTGGAATGGTTGAGGTTGTATCCCTATTAGTGGCACATAACATGAAAGATATTTTATGGAATTGAACTCCTTGGAGATAAGTCATGTGGACATTGTTCGTAATATTTTGGATTCTATAGTGTGTTTTGAAATCCCAAAGGAGTAAGAGAAACTCATCGAGTTGTATTGTATAGTGGTGTTGGCCCTGGATCAACTCCTTGTACTCTATTGAAGAAGTAATGGATGTGAGAAATGTGTTGAAGTTCCTTTTTAGTATATTAAAGGTATTTAAGCCTTTGTGTCTAGGAAAGTTCTCTTCCCTCTTAGAGTCAATTTATAATCCTTTGCATTTGACTTAGAATCTTAGATAAGGAATTTCAATTCAAGGATCGTCCCTTGCATTTGGGTTGTTATGAAAACTTGGGTAATATAGGTTCTTAGTCTTAGTCCATAGTCACATGGACCATAATGGAACATGACCAAGAACTAAGCCATAGGAGGATTTGAATTGAGGATTTCGATAATAAGTAGGTATTCAAGAATATAGAAGGCATTAATGGTTGACACTCTCATGAGGATTAGATCTAGATATAAAGTGAAGGTGAGTGAGAAAACACATTCGTGAATCTAATATTTGGAAAAATTTACAAGCAAACTCATTCCTATGTATTTGGATGTTGAATGTGAATTTATAAGGCTATTATGTGTTGTAGACAAATATTGGTGCCAAGTTTCGTTAGTTGTATTAAAGATGGAGATATCCAAGTATATGGGCATCTAGGGGTTCATGGTAGAACTTAGCATGTTATATCTTGGATTTCTTATATGATACAACTTAAAGGTGATGGAACCTGGAGGAGGCATAATATGATGCATTTAAATATTCAAGTATATGAATTACCATAATGTGTGACTTATAACAAAGTCCCATATGATGTATGCTAGAACCCATGTAGTAGAACCCTGATGTGGTAAAGCAATATGTATCTAGATATATGAAACAAAGTTAAATGTGACCCTTAATGAAATCCTACATACCATGTGGCTAGATTATTTTGAAGGTCTACCCACATGAAAACTTGTAATTAGCATTGTATATTTCTTTATGCTACATAGGACTTTTCAAAACAGTTGGAACCAATTAGGCTTTTACAACCTTGAAGGTGTACTTCCTGCGAACTATCAACCTATGCAATAAACACTCACCTCATGTATCCCACAATCCTACCACAAAATTTGTCCATGATAGACATGTTCTTACTACACCTCTGTCTACTATATGGATTGATCCTATCATCACCTTAATATCACAATATCTTCAACTAACAACTCCCTTAACATTTCCTTAGAAAACGAAACTTAGCCTCCAATGATCTCTACAACGATTCTCCAATAGAGCTCAACCAACAAAAAGTAAGATCATAAATTGTTTCTTAAACTAGGCCTTAATTTGGTCTTCAAAACTCAAGGACTTGGCCTTAAAAATATCGAGGACTTGGCCTTAAAACTAGACCTAAACTCAACCTTCAAGCACTAGAATTATTTGGCCCTTAGAACAAACCTGTTGTGAAACCAGATCCAAAAATAGAAGAAAAGAGATATCAATGCCTTAGAAATAAGCCACTTTGAGGGGGAAACCTCCAATACATTACATGAATGAACAATTCTTGGATGATCCAAATTACAAAACCTCCTTTCTATATATAGGAGTCCATGGGGCCACATTGTAATCCTAGTGGGGCCACAATGTAATCCTAGCCGACCTAACAATAATAATTTAAGGGCACAATAATAACAATATGGGGGTTACAGGGGTATAATAAAAATAATAAGGGGGTTACACTAACAACAATAAGGAACTATACTAGTAATATAGGGACCTAACATGCCCCTCTCCTTCAAAATATTGTTGTCCTCAATGCTTGAGTAGCTCTGGGTGCTTCTGTATAAAATTTTCATCCTCCCATGTAGAATCTTCAGTGGGTAAGTTCTTCCACTTAATGAGATACTCTGAAATTGATCGATTTCGTAGCTGTCGAGTTCTTGTTTCCGTGACTGCTTTAGGTTCCAATATGATTTTTCATTCCTCATCAAGTTCTGGCAATATTGTTTGAACGAGAATATTTTCACCTATAACCTTCTTTAAGCATGAAACATGGAAAACTAGATGCATTCGTGAAGATGCAGGAAGCTCCAATTTGTATGCCATAGTACCAATCTTTTGCAACACCTTGTAAGGACCATAGTACTTTGGCGATAATTTATTATCCTTCTTAGCTTGCTTGAGGGACATTTTTTTGTATGATTGTAGTCGTAAAAATACCCAGTCTCCTACATCAAAACTTCTCTCACTGTGATGTTGATATGCCTGTTGTTTCATTCGATTTTGTGCCAAATTCAGGTTATCCTTTAAGAGTTGGAGAACTTCTTTTTGATGCTCAATGTGATCTTCCTTCGAATTTTCTCTTAAAGATGATGTAATGGACGGTGGATGATATCCATAAAGTGCCATAAATAGGGTCATTTTTGCTGCAATATGGAAGGAAGTGTTATACCACCATTCAGCAAGAGGTAACCACTTGACCCATTGTGTTTGTTTATCAGATACAAAACAACGAAGATATCCTTCCAAAAATTTATTTACTATCTCAGTTTGACCATCATATTGAGGATGATAAGATGAGCTATGAGCTAATTGAGTACCCAAACAAGAAAATAACTCTACCCAAAAATTTCCAGTAAAAATGGGATCTTTGTCGCTCACAATAACCCTTGGGTTTCCATGTAGCTTTTGAATTGTGTCCATAAATGTAGTAGCAATTGTACTTGCTTTAAATGGATGCAATAATGCACAAAAATGTGCATACTTGGTAAGTCTATCAACTACCACCATGATGACACTCTTTCCTTCGGACTTAGGTACACCTGTGATAAAATCCATTTAAATATCCTCCCAACATTGACTTGGAATGGATAAAGGTTGTAGAAGACCCGGGGTCTTAATTGTCTCAACTTTATTCTGCTGGCAAACCAAACATTCCGCCACAAACTTTTGAATATCAGATTTAAGGCCATCCCAAAAAAATTCTTTCTTCACCCTGTGGTATGTTTTTAAAAATCCTGGGTGTCCTCCTAAAGAAGTGTGCAATTCCAAAAGAATCTTTTGTTTTAGTTGGGAATTCTTACAAAGATATAAGCAATCTTTATACCATAAGGAATCATTTTTCCAACTAAATGTATCAGATGTACTAGGATCTTGCTGCAACTTTTGAATGAGTGTCCACACTTGTTCATCCTTCTTCCATTCATCCTTTGCTTCGGTTATCCAATCTGGTTGGATAATAGATATGGCACAAAGCAATGCTTCCACCTCTTCATTCTTTCTTGAAAGTGCATCTGGAACAACATTTAGCTTGCCTTTTTTGTAGATTATTTCAAAGTCATAACCAAACATCTTTGTGACCCATTTTTTTTTCTCTTCTGAAGATAGTCTTTGTTCCAAAAAGTGTTTAAGACTATCATGATCAGTTTTTACCTTGAAGTGTCTTCCCATTAGGTAAGTTCACCATTTATTTAGTGCATGCAGTATTGCTAACATTTCCTTCTCATAAATAGGTTTTTGTAAATACTTTCCTTTGATTGGACGACTTTCAAAAGCAATGGGTCTTCTTTCCTGCATTAAAACTGCACCAATTCCATTTCCTGAGGCATCACATTCCACAATAAAGGTTTTTGTGAAGTCTGGCGTAGCTAAGACCGGTGCTAGGAACATTGCTTCTTTAAGATGTTCAAAGGCCTTAGTTGCTTCAGGAGTCCATGAAAATGCATCTTTCTTCAATAATGTTGTTAGAGGTGCTGCTATTCTCCCATAATTCTTAACAAACTTGCGATAATACCCTGTTAACCTGAGAAATCCTCACAACCGCTTTATGGTTTTGGGGACTTTCCATTCCTTAATGGCTTTAATTTTGTTAGGGTCTACTTTAACACCCTCGTGAGATACAATATGACCCAGATATTCCACCTCTTGTACTCCAAAGAAACATTTGGATGTTTTTACATATAATTGTTTCTCCTGCAATAGTTTGAGCACCCTGTCAACATGTTGAACATGATCCTTCCAAGACCCGTTGTAGATTAGTATATCATCAAAAAATACTAGCACAAATTTTCTAAGGAAGGGTTTGAAAATGGAATTCATCAACCCTTGAAATGTAGAAGGTGTATTGGTAAGGCCAAAAGGCATGATCAAAAATTCATAATGACCCTCATGAGTTCGAAATGTTGTTTTTGGAATATCTTCAGTCTTCATTCTAATTTGATGATATCCTGAACGAAGATCCAACTTGGTAAAATAAATTGCTCCATGTAATTCATCCAATAATTCATCAATCACAGGAATGGTAAATTTATCTTTAATGGTGAGCTTATTGAGCTCCCTATAATTCGGACACATTCACCATGATCCATCCTTCTTGTGTACCAATACTACAGGAGTAGAGAAATAACTTTGACTAGGTTGAATTATACCCGCCTCTAACATTTCTGCAATCATACGTTCAATTTCGCTCTTTTGGACATAAGGATATCTATAAGGCCTGATGTTTGGAGGAACACTTCCCGGAATCAAATGAATAGCATGATCATGATCATGAATAGGTGGGAGTCCTTTGGGAGTTTCAAACACCTTGGAATGATTGTCCAAGACTTGTTGGAGATCTGCAGAAATAGATGATTTTGATGTCGGAACTCCTAGTGAGCATAATTGTGCAATTACGCCTCGTTGTTCTTTCTTTAGAAGCTTTGTCATGACATTAGAGCTTATTATCCTTCCCGGCTTCCCTTCAATACCCCGTAATTCAAATTCCTTTCCTTCTGAAAAAAATTTCAAGAAAAGTTCTTGAAAATTAAAAGCTACCATCCCCAAAGATTGTAACCATTGTACTTCTAGTACAACATCAACACCTCCCATAGGAATGGAAAGCATTGGACTATTCAATACATATTCCCCCATGGTTAGCTTGATATTATGGCATTTTCCAGAGCAATTTATAGTTCCTCCATTTGCAACCATCACTTGACATTCTGGTGCTGGGTATAGAAAACAATTCAATTCCTTGGCTACCTTACAATGAATAAAATTATGGGTGCTACCTGAATCAATCAACACTATTACCTTTTTCTTCTTGATATGTCCTTCTATCTTGAGAGTTTGAGGAGTGGTAATTCCTACCAATGCATTACACGACATGGTCAGATTCATTTCTTCCTCTTCTAGGGTTGGTTCCTGGTGTATATCCTCTTCTTGTTCATTTTCTTCTTCCTCTTCACAATCTATGTAAAATAATTTCTTCTCAACACACTTATGACCTTTAGTGTATTTTCTATCACAACCGTAGCAAAGCCCTTTTGCTCTTTTTTCTTCCAATTGTTGTGGTGTCAACCTTGTAGGTTGTGGAAATCTAGGAGTAGCAACACTTCCCTCTTTATAGAAGTGAATGGTAGGCTTCCTTGTCGCCATAATTTTACATTCAATTTTTCTTGCCAACCTGAATGCCTTCTCCAATGAATCAGGTTCCAAAACACGAACTTCATGTTGGATGTTATCCTTTAAAGTACTTATGAAGAGATCAATCCTGTGTTCCTCTGGAATATCAGTTACCCTTATATTCAATTTTTGGAAGTCCTCAATGTGCTCCCCCACTAAACCCTTTTGTTTGAAATTTATCAATTGGCTAAAGAAGGTGTTGCTCTTTGTATCCTCATAATGTGCTATCATTTCCTCCGTAAAAATTGACCAAGTGACAATTTTTTTACGGGAGCAAAGCCATCGATACCATACAAATGTATTTTGTTCTAAATGTAAAGTTGCAATGCGTACCTTTTGTGTGTTTTGCACATTATTTAGATCAAAATATTGCTCCATATGTAGTATCCATGTTACAAGATCCTTTCCATAAGACTTCCTCATATCCATTTTTGGAATATGGTGGTTCTTCCCTCTGACAGTAGAGTTTATGAAATCACGATTAACATTTATTTTGTTCTCATCATGAGTTTCCTCTACTATCTTTTCACCATTAGGAAACATTTCTTGTATCAACTTTACCAAACCTTTGATGTCTACTTTTAGATCCTTCTTCATGTTTTCCATGTTGTCTTTCATTTTTTCATCGATCTTAGCTTCCTTATCATCCATCTTAGCTTCCATGCCCACTTCCATGCCATCCAACTTAGCTTCCAAACCATTCATCTTAGCTTCCACACCTTTCTTCAAACCATCCATCTTAGTTTCTACACCTTTCTTCAAAACTTCCATTTCATTTTTTTTTGTTCTTTGCGAGAGTGAAATTTGTTGCACTTGCTCTTGTAATTTTGATATGTCATGTTGCCATTCTTCGTCTTCATGAGTCATAGTAGAGCCTTATAAAGGCTTAATGGGCGTTGAATTATTTTTAGGGGCCATTTTAGAATCCAATACTGATATTTATTCTACAATATGCCCTTGGAATGAATTCAACTTGATTCTTCAAACAAGACTTATGTAATTCGGAAAAAAAATACACACCTTTTACTTGCTTTTAAGGATCTTGATATTGAAATTGAATTATCTCTATATATGTGGATCCTCAATATTTGAAATTCAGCCCTGTAGTAGCCCTCTGAAGTTTCTTTCAAATGCCACAGGTCTGATCTGATTTGGATTCTTCAAGACAAAGTTATATCCAATCTCCCACAATGACCCAATTTTGGACTGGTTCAGTAGAGCGAACTTGTACGACTTGCCACGTGTCACTGTTTCCTCCTTTGGCTTTGAAATTGATAGATTGAAAACTACAGTCCATGTACTTGTGGCCACTTTTTACATCATTCCAATCCAATGCTCAGAGAGAGAGCTATGAATATTTTCCCATGATCACCTCTTTGAGATGAAATTCAGAAGCATCAACAAGCCCTAACTTCCACAGATCATATCTCCGAAAATATTGTGAACCAATATCTGAAATTTTACGATGATATTCCTCAGGATTTCGGCTTCACACTCTAAAAATTTCAGCTTCCGAATCTTCGTAGAAAAAAAATTTATTACAAAAATACCACTATGACTTGTTTAGGTTAAATTTAGGAGCCTGCAAAATTACCTAACTTGCACAGATCATATCTCCGAAAATATTGCGAACCAAGCTCTGAAATTTTGCGAAAATGTTCCTCAGGATTTTTTCTTCGCACTCTAAAAATTTCAGATTCTGAAACTTCGTAGAAACAAAGTTATAGCGAAAATGACACGATGACTTGTTTGGAGCAGCGAAACCCTAGAATCTCAAGGCTTTGATACCAAATGTTGTGAAACCAGCTCCAAAAATAGAAGAAAAGAGATATCAACGCCTTAGAAATAAGCCACTTTAAGGGGGCAACCTCCAATACATTACATGAATGAACAATTCTTGGATGATCCAAATTACAAAACCTCCTTTCTATATATAGGAGTCCATGGGGCCACAATGTAATCCTAGTGGGGCCACAATGTAATCCTAGCCGACTTAACAATAATAATTTAAGGGCACAATAATAACAATATGGGGGTTATAGGGGTACAATAATAACAATAAGGGGGTTACGCTAACAACAATAAGGGACTATACTAGTAATATAGGGACCAAACAAAACCTGAAACTTGGCCTCAACAAGAATAAAGTTTTGATTTCAACAAGGCCAAAACTCAACCTCTAGAACAACTCTAAAAATAATCTTCTACATAGGACCAAAAAGCTTCCCAACGAGTGTCAAAAAACCTTCCAAAAATGTGCCAAAACCCCTTCCCATAGAAAGCCTATCCAACTCAACTTCACTTGACTTGGATCATGAAGTATGAACCTTAGAACTACTCCTTCACTTGCTTAGATAGACCCAAATTTTCTTTAGTGAGTGAGTCATAGGTTCCTCCACATAAAGCCTATATATAGTGCATTTAAACCCCAAAAGTAGGGTTGACTTGCCCACTAGCTAGGCCAACTTGTCCACTTGTTGGGCTGACTTGTGCCATTGAAAAAATGGACAATGAATTATCAAAAAATCATTTCTCCTAAATTGTGAGGAGCTAGAGGGAGTTCCATATTCCATTTGAAATTTCTCTCAATAATATTTCCAACCATATATATTATGCTCCGATTTGAGCTAGGTAATTATAGTAAATACACATTCAAATATAGAGTATATAATGGGGCATAAAAAATATAAGAACAATATTTCCAAAAGGCATGCCATATATTTTTTGAAAGGTCTTGAAATATACTATTTTACTATGTAAATTTCTCTTTCATTTGGACAACCATTGAAATCAATAAAAACCATTTTTAACAGTATGACATGTTGATTAGTGTGGATTGGTTGGTAGCAATAAAGCTAAACTAGAATACTACACAAAAAAATTGGGATACATGTATGATGAAGGAAAGCCAAACATCCTAGAATGAGTGAAAAATCTTGTGTCTATAAGAAAAAATATTTAGCTGTACAATTAAAGAGATGTTGTAGAAAAGGGTTCCCATTATATGTCATACATGTGACTAATTCAATTGAATAAAAATAAATAAATATTGTAGACCATCTGATGTTACAAACATGAATAGATGTATTTCCCTAGGAACTACCAGTACTACAAAGAGATAATAATTTTTCAATAGAGATTATGCCTAGAGAAGTACACATGTCTAGGACACCTTATATAATGATCACACTTGAGTTGGTGGAATTAAAAATACAATTAAAATAGTTGTCAGACAAGGGATATATTAGGCATAGTGTGTCTCCATGGTGTGCACCATATTTATTTGTTAAAAAGAAAGATGGTACCATATCATTAAGGATTGACTATAGACAACTAGATAACATTCTATCAAGAAAAGATACCCACTACCTAGAATCGATGACCTCTTTGATCAACTAAGAGGATCCACGATATTTTTGAAGATAGACTTGAGATATGGATACCATAAAGTTAGAATCAAGGATGAAGACATCCATAAAACTACATTCAAGATCAGGTATGGGAATTATGAGTTCGTAGTGTTGCCATTTGGAACTACAAATACACTTGCTACTTTTATGTGCCCAATGAACTATATCCTTAATAACAAGTATTTGGATAATTTTTTGTTGGATTTTATTGATGATATCTTGGTATATTCAAAGATTAAGGAGGACCATGAAGAATGTCTCAAGATGGTACACTATTTGGTTCATTTCATTTCATTAGAAGGAGTGGCTAAAAATACTGAGAAGATAAAGGAAATCATGGAATAAATTTCCCCTTGAAATATAACAAAAGTAAGATCATTTATGGGCTTGGAAGGATAATATAGGAGGCTTATTCAAGGTTTCTTTAAGCATTAACCATCTAATCACTTATGTTCAAAGAAAAGGGGCGAGATTTGTATGGTGAGTAGAGTGTGAAGCGAGCTGCTAGTAGCTTAAACATTTCTTGACTATTGAATCCATATTAAAGATTGCAAACCTGAAAAAACACTTCTTAGTTTGCATTGATGCTTACAAGGAAGGATTCAATGGGGTTCTCATGCAAGTGGGACATGTGATCAATTATGAGTCAAATAAATTGAACAAGAATGATATGAAACATGATTTAGAGCTTGCAACCATTGTACATGCTTTAAAAATGTGGAGGCACTACCTTCTTGGGAGAAAGTTTGTATTATTGATAGATCATATTCGATGAAGTATTTATTTGATTTGTCCCAATTGAATGCTAGGAAATATAGGTGGATGGCCTTTATTAGTGAATTTTACTATGAGATTTGACACATTAAGGGAAAGGAGAATAAAGTAGCAAATGCACTCAACTGAAGCATGTAGACAATACATATAGCAATGATCAGTGCATGCGAATATGATATCAAGAAAATGATCAAAAACACCCTAAAAAATGATGAACATTTCAAGCTTATAAAGGGATGCTTGGAGAAAGAGCCCAAGGGGTCAATTGGTGAAGTATGCCAACTAATATGAGATAGCTTATTGTTGTATAAAGGTAGGTTGTACATACCCAATTCGAAAAAAATGAAGAACCTTGTGATGGATGAAGTCCATCAAAAATATTATTATGGTCACCAAGGTTATCAAAAGATGATAAAAACTACAAGAAATATTTAATTTTGTATTGGAATGAAAAAAGAAGTTATTAATTTCAACAAGTTAAGGTTGAACATAAACATCTAGCAAGGATGCTACAACCAATACCAATTCTAGGATGGAAGTGGGAAGTCATCTATATGGACTTCATTACCAGCTTAGAAAGGACTTACAAGAAACATAATGGAATCATGGTGGTGGTGGATATATTGAGCAATTAAAATCACTTTATTTTGGTTAAATCCATCCATGAAGCAATCGATGTTGCTAATATTTTTGTGAAAAACATTTTAATATTGTATGGCATGCCTAAGAAGGCTATATCTAATTGAGATGTTAAGTTCACTCAAACATTTGGAAATAATTGTTTGCATGGTTTGGAACATAGTTGGAATTCAATACAACCTACCATTCTTATATATATGTAAAAACATAAAGGGTGAATAGAGTGTTGGATTATATGTTGAGGACACATGTTATGCATCAACCTAAGAAGGAAAGATTACCTACCTCTAGTAGAGTTATCATATAACAATGGCTATTGGGACTCACTAAAGATGAGTTCCTTTCAAAAGCATTGTGTGGTAGAAAATGTAATATTCCATTCAGATAGGATGATCCAGTGTATCAAATTAAAGTTTGACCAGATATGTTAAAATATTTGGAACAAGAAGTGGCATAAATCAAGCAAAACTTGAAGGTAGTAGAAGAATGAAAAAATTTATGTAGATTGAAATCAAACTCTCAAGGAAATTTTAGTAGGATATCAAATGTATCTCAAGATCAAGCCAAAGAAAATTTCCTTGAAAATGGGGTCATGTACCAAGTTGACATCGTGTTATTTTGGATCCTTTAAGATCCTTAAGATATAGGGCCTATAGCATACATGCTTTCCTTACCTTCAACCGTGAAAGTACACAATGTATTCCATGTTTCATAGATTAGAAAATGTATGCATGATGTTAATCATATTATTGATTGGGCTATGATATAAGTGGAACCTAAAGGATATTTTTAGTTATAGCCTTAGTGCATACTCCACAATAAGGGTACATTGCATTGGAACTAAGCCATTGTGTAGGTTAGGGTGTAGGGGAAACACTTTGGAGCATATGAGACCACTTGGGAATTGGATGATGCCATGAAAATGGGTTACCCAATTTTTTTTTGTACATAGATTCTATTTTGGATAGTAAAACATGAAGGATAATGTTCCTTTTAAGGGGAAGGGGATTGTAAATGTTTAAATTGGAAACAAGAAGAGGCTTATAATTTAATTTTACCTTAATTAAATTAGAAGGAAATTGTAATTCCACATCACATGACAACTTGTACGAGTTAACTGAGTTGGAAAGACTTAGTTAGCTAAGTCAATTTGAGTTGAGAGTCAAACTGGAGGCATGTAGAGTTCAATATAAGTTTTAGGGTGTCCAATTGCGGTTGATTTTGAGTTTTAATTGTTTAACTAAATTATTTGATTTAAAATCAGTTTAACTAGTTCTAACTGATGGATGAGCTAGTGAGAGGTCCAGTGAATTAAATATGATTTAATTCACATGCAGTGATCAATTAGATAACTGATAATTCACTATAAATAGTCGTTGCATGTCAGTTCTAAGGAAGACCCATTTGAGATTGGAGTTAAAGGGAAGTATCCTATCAATTGTATAATTAAATTGTACAGGTCATGCATGAGGTCAGTAGGTTGCCTTGGATGTATTTCACAATAAATTAGTGGGAATTTCCTAATTAATAGGGGCTCAATTCCCTTAGGAATGCATGAGTAAGGATGGTCAGACAGGGGTAAGAAATTGTTTAAGTATAGGACCAAACTTGCTTGGATTAGAGTGATACAGTCATAGATAGTGCAGAGAGCTCTTAACCCTGAGAGAAGCATTGTATTATTTCATATTCTTTACTTAATGCAATATACATATAGCGGGTTTTTTAGCTGAGGATTTATCCAGATACATATTTGTGTTGTGCGATTTAAATACTTTATCTTTCTTGTTCATGTGATTGTGCGATCATAATTGGCTTCCACAATTTATAGAATATATTCAAGTATATTGTTTTAGCATATTACAATATTAGTTAAGTCTATGTGGATTTTCTACATGGTATCATAGTAGGAATCACTATAGAAGAGAAGAATACCAATTTGTTTTGAATAGGTGAATCTAATTTGCAGATTTATTCTTTAGGACCAGCAGCAGATCAAGATGTATTTCTATGGATTGATACTCCAATATGCCCTTGAGGGTAGTTAAAATTACTTAGCTTGGAAGGACATGATGGAGGAAGTGTTGGAGGAAAATAGACTGCAAGAATTCATATATAGTGATATTCCCAGGCCCACAACAACAAATGCTCAAAATCTTAATGCATGGAAGAAGAATGTAGCAAAAGCGAGAAGGATGATGTTAGAAGGAGTTTGAGATCATATTGTGTTATGAAACCAGCTCTAAAAATAGAAGAAAAGAGAGATCAACACCTTAGAAATAAGCCACTTCGAGGGGGAAACCTCCTTTAAATTACATAAATGAACAATTCTTCGATGATACAAATGAAAAAACCTCCTTCTATATATAGGAGTCCATGGGGTCACAATATAATCCTAGCCGACCTAACAATAATAATGTAAGGGCACAATAATAACAATATTGGGGTTATAGGTGTAGGTTTTAACCCTGAACAGAAATTATCTACACATGAATCTTATAACAGAAAATAAACAATAGCGAGTGTTGGTCGCTTTAATTGTTTTCATAATTCAAGCTCCACATAAATTGTCAACCCGAGGAAGTCTTTTTATTCCAAAGACAATCACGTACTGGATATGCTCAATTTCAAAAGCAAAAACAATGTTGTAGTAAAAAGCCACAATTATCAATCACACAAATCTAATTATTCACACTCTGTTTAATCAAAGCTGAATTCACTTAAGTTATAGCAGAAATAATTCCTATGTTGCAGTTAAAATCCAAATAAAGGAAAATCAATCTGCAAGAAAAGAAATCAATCAACCATAGCAGGAACAGGACCCTATTCCTTAATTAGGAACTTCAGCACCTGCTGCCTGGCACTAATTACACTGTAGAAAATATGACTCAAGAGACCAAGACCCTATTCCCATGAACAGGAACCTTCAGCACTTGTTCTCCTGTTTCTAATCACACTGCAGGAAAAGGAAGGAAATTAGTGGGAGCAGGACCCTATTCCTTTGTACAGGAATCTTCAGCACCAGCTTCCCAGTATCATACATTCACACAATTAATCAGAAATAGATTTCTTAACTTCTCAAGAATGTATGTGTTAAATACATGCAGCGTTGAAGAAACAGAGTACTCGATGAACTATAGAACTGTGCAACTAGTGTTCAACAACAGAATTAAAGTAAAGTGCAAACAGCGTAAAGAATTAAACAAATTACAGGAACAGAAGGGTGAATCTTGTGAGGAAGGCGGGCCCTTTCCCTCTCACAAGATTCCCCAGGGAAAGAATTAAATTGGAACGCTCAAAAGAAGATTTTATTCATCTGTCAAAAGAAATGATACATTACAGATGGAGTCTAGCTCCAGTTCTCACACAATGTTCTCCTGTAGCTTTCAAAAAAAATGAACTCCCTACTAATGATGATGTCTCCTCTTTTTAAAGAGGAGACATCTTTTTCAATTACATGAGAGCAAATCTACGTTTATCCCCAAATCTGTTTGCTTTCTCAAAACAGGACTATTCTGTTCTCCCAAAAAAAGATATTGTTACAACAGAGACAACAAGAATGCTATCTTCAGAATGATCCATGTAACCATGTCTTCATGCTGTTACTATTGTTCCACAAAAGGCTCTTCCAGAATCGCAAATTACGAGTGACGGAATTTGCGTGCTTGCTGGCTGTTTCAGCAACTAAGTCAACTGTTTCAGCAACGGCCGCTTGTTCCTAGCAAAGCATATAACTTATCTGCGATCTTTTGGACTTATGTTAGCAACAATGCACTTCAATAAATGATAAAATATAAGAGTATTATGGAATTATATGTAAACAGATTAAACATATAATAAAGAAGAGGATTTTATATACCTTGGGATAAAGTAGATGAAAATGATAATGGAATCCTTTTTAATCATGGTTATAAAGATAAGATGGTGTCAAAGTATATAGCAAAAATGATACATAGTGGAGTCCTAACATCCCCCCCAGCTGAAAATGTTGCATGTCCTCAGGCAACCCCTAGTCTGAGTCAGAGTCTGAGTACTGGTACTGTGCATGCAAATTACTCAAGCAGTAGCTGGAGAAGGTGGCATCTGTAGGAGCTCGGAATCCTCTATTGTTCTACAAGTGCTGCCATGCTAAAGCTTCATCTCTGTCAGCCAATTGGTAGTGACACTGATATTTCTCTGAAGGCAGCCATAAAATTGGAAAATGAAAATGATAACCGATCCAGTTTACTCCACAATGTCGAATGCATCCAATGTAATTAGGTACCCTGGAAAGTGCAGCTTGAAGATTGTCAGGGTTAAAAGGATGATAATCTTGTCTTTCTTTACATGACTGCTGCCAAAACATAGTGTTGGCCTTCAGTGCAGCAGTCCCCTTTACTCTAATTTGCTGTTGACACTTAAAAAGTGTTGAAGCCTGTAGTTGTTGTATATACCTATGCATTCGTGGCTTCTGTAAGAATTTATGATATTGTGCTATAAACATGGCTGGGCTTAAAGGTTCTGGTCTAATCCAAAGGAGTCTATTCTCCTCATTGTGACTGCTTGCAGTAAACGAAGTTTGCCAAGTGAGCTGGTTGGCCAAAAATGAAACAAATGCCCTTATTTGTATATCACCTGCAATTGGAATAAGATTAACTCTTCTATTGTCGGGAATGGCCTCATTATGAAGGTAAAGTTTGCACAGCAAATGCTGGTCACTTTCAGGGGCCTCAGTAAAAGTCTCAACAAATTTCTCTGAAGTAAGTAATTCATGCAGTCTGCCATCCTTTATTGCTTTTAATTGAAAATAAACTAATCGTTCAGAAAGAAAGAGAGAGTAGTTTACATAGGGTTTGCGGGTAGCCATCAACTTCTGTACTAATGAAAACATCAAGGCCATCTTTTCCTTAGATTCCTTGACTTCCTTTTTGGAGTCCCTGAGCTGTTGCAATATCTGTTCCCAACTATCCCAGTTGGCATACATGTGATTCTGCCATGCTAACTTATGCTGTTGTAGTATTGTATCTTGTTCTTCAGCATATTGTTTCTTCCATTTGTTCATCAGTTCCAATTGATTCCATGGCAGGGTCTGTGTGCTAGCATTAGAAGTACTGGGTTGGGACGTTGTTTGAATGGCTACACTGACTAACTTAGGGCGAGATATCTGTGGTGGTGTTTTTGTCTGAGTGGCTGCACTAACTAGCACAGGGCGAGATATCTGAGGTTTAGTTTCTTTTTCTTCATTTATTGAGAGCCCTACTAGTTCTTGTGGAGCAGTAGGGCATCCCTCTTGTATTCCAGCTGATGTAGATGCCTCAGATACTTGAACTTTAACTAGTTTGTAGCCTGCCTGCTGGTAAATATTACCACACTCATGGCACATGTATTCCTTGCATGGCTCCTTATTTTGCGTTGATGCTGTGTGTGCTAACATATAGAGATTCAATTCTCTATCAAAAGCTTCTCGTGCCATGGTTAATTCACTCTTGTAGGCTTCCAGTTCAGACTTCAAGAATTCATTCTCCTCCAATAAAGATGTCATAGTATGTAAACCTTGTGTGCTGGTTGATTCTGCTGGGGTAGTCCGCTGTTGCACAGCCGTAGCTGGTTCTTGTGGGGCAGCTACAGCTGGTCTCCCGGTATCATCATGCTTGGTGTATTTTTGTACCACAGTGGCTGGTTCTTGTGTTTCAGCCTCTGGGTAAGTGACTGGTTCTTGTGTGGAAGTCACTGTTTGAGCCATAAACAATGTCGTATTATCCCGGGGCACTGGTTCTTGTGTTGCAGTGCCACCGGACGAGACGGGTTGGGGGGTTTGAAATGGGGATGAAGATTGGAGTTTTAACAGAATAGTGGCAGGGTCAGGGGAAATGGGAGTAACTCTTGTTTCAACAGTCATCTTCATTTTCCTTTTTGGTAGGAAAGCAGAGAAGTCACTGTCTTTCCTTTTCTTTGCGGGGGAGTATTCTTCTCTGGGGGAAGGGCTTTCGGAAGAAGTGAAAATTTGAAATTTAGCCCTTGTCCGTCGTTTGGAGACTGAGACTGTTGGGGCTCTTTTCTTTTTGTAAGTAGGTGGGGATGGGGGTGTTAGAGAGTCGTCACTAGGGACAGAAATAGTGGGGACGGTTGACTCTACTAAGTGGGATGAGCTTGGGGTTGGGTCAACTGGCTTTGGGGCTGAAGTTACTGGGGAGTGTGGAATATCGTCCCTTTGCCCTTCATAAGGAATTTCAGGAGTATCTTGGGAACTTTCGGGTTGTTGGGACATTTGAGCCTGCTGAGGAATTTCAGGAAGCTGGGGAACAGGGAGTGGGTTATTCAGAGGGGGATTTTGCTGAGCAAAACCCCTCTGTATTAACAATTGGCATAAACGATGGTGGGTGAGGGATAATATTGGGAATTTAGCCCGTCTACAATAATAAGACATGTTTCTGATACAACCAAGTAGATAATAGGGGATATTAACCATTCGACCATTTCTCAAATGATTCATCAAAACAAAGTCATGGTTGTACACTACCTGGTAACGCCCTTCGCATGTCAAGTAGTGCTTGATGAATTCTGCCACTGATGGCCATGGTCGAGGAAGTGAATGCAGACTTACACCGCGGCCCTTAAGTTCAACTGGCTCATCTGGACGAAGAAAATCTTGCTGCGCATTCAGAATAACCTGCTTTCTGCTGAACCAGCGAGTCCCAATAGCTGGCAACCCTGATACTTGAACGATGTCCTCCTCTGTTACTGAAATGCGGACCCCTTGAACCACTGAGAAATCCCCTTGAACGTTTTGTGCAAACTCTAAAACTTTTTCCTGGTCAAATTCGCCCAACCTTTCAAAATATACTGTCCATCCCGCTTGTTGGAAAATTTGATAGGCTTCGGGGAACAATTGAAGAAGATTTATGGAGCCAGGCTCGTGTCTGATGGCCGACCCTCCCATGGCTCTAGCTTTGAGTTACATGCAGAGGCACAGAAGACAGTAAACACAGACTTTGATCACGCTAGTTGTTGCAACAGAGGCTGCAGAGTCTCAATGACGGCGGAAGTGGATATGACAAAGGACGGAGGATTGGTTAATGCGAAATGATTGTTCAGTTTTCGAAATTCCCCCCCCTACGTATGGTGTAATGATGATTGGGCGTGTAAAGATTGTAATCATTATGAATAAAATCCTCTCTTTAATATAATTTAACTGAATTACATTAAAACCTCATACCTTACATTTTTACCTTTGGTTTAATAATTCGAAGTGTCGAGTGCTTCAAAATGGCTTAATATACATGGAAGAATCTGTAGATTTCTCTGAAATTTAGAACAGGAGTGTAACAGGATCTGGTCAGTGCTGAATAATTTTTCACCCAAAGGATCTGAAGTACAAACGTGGAGAACCAAAAAGCTTATATAACAGCGAAGAGAAATGATGTTTTAATGATGACAGGTTGCTGAAACTGGTGTTTCAGCAACGGAAAAATGAACGATACGTTGCTGAAACTGGTGTTTCAGCAACGGGAAAAATCAGAAAAATGGGATAAATGACTTGGGTCTGAAAGAAGTGGGGAAAGTATTTGATAAGGGATAATTTCAGCAGTAAGGGATGGGAAATACTAGCTGAAGGAAGATATTTCAGGAATGGTAGGAGTGGGAAAAATGGAAAAAGGGCAATAATGTAGAAGTGAGGATGAAGGGATATTGCTAGGAAATGGGGTAAAATGAAGGGAACAAGCTTCTGTGATTGAAGCTTCAGATCTTCTCCTGATGAATCTGTCCTCCTTAATGAGCTTTTCCAGAATCTGCAAAATTCAATTGTAATATGCCAATCCTTGACAGGGATTATTAGTGCTAAATCTAATCTAATACTAAAAATATAGTGCAGAAAATTAAATGCTGTGAGGAGCAGAAGACTCCCCTAGAAAAATATAATGAATATTAGTCATGCAAGAAGTCTTGAAATCCTCTTTAGAAACAGGGCGCTGGTATAGACGGAGCCTATGACCATTGACTAGTAGAGGTGTTTTAGAATCATCAATTGTTAAAAGTCTTACCGTTCCATTTGGAAAAACAGCATCTACTTCATATGGTCCAAGCCATCGTGTACGAAGCTTACCCTAAAAATTTTCAAACCGAGAATCATACAACAGGGCCCAATTACCTTTTTGGAACTGCTTGTGTTTGATAATTTTGTCATGCCACTTCATCCTTTGTTGTTGTATCATGGTTGTTTGATGGATGGCATCTAATCTCTTTTCATCCAACTCCAGAAGCTGCTGCAACCTAGCTGTCTGCACATCAGTCAAATCAAGATTAACAGCTAAAGCAGTTCTTAGAGTTTTAATCTCAAATTCCACGGGAAAAACAACATTTTTACCATAAACCAATTCATAGGGAGAAAAACCTGTAGTGTTTCTCCAAGTAGTTCTGTAAGCCCATAATGCCTCAGGGAGCCTTTGGGACCAATCCTTCCGGTTGTCCTTCACTGTTTTAGTTAGAATGGCTTCTAATACTTTATTTGTGCTTTCCACCTGCCCATTGGCCCGGGGGTGGTATGGTGTAGTCATTCTATGTTGAATATGATATTTGTGAAGGGTAGACTTAAAACCATGAGAATTGAATGGAGGTCCTCCATCTGTAACTAGCTCTCTAGGAATTCCAAATCTAGTGAAGATCTCTTCAAATAAGAAAGCTAGGACAGCCTCTTCATTAGCTCTAATAAGTGCTTTGGCCTCCACCCATTTAGTCATATAGTCTGTACAGACTAATATATAAGTTCTTTGATTAGATGGAGGGTTAATGGGTCCTATGAAATCCAAGGCCCATCTTTCAAATGGTTCAGAAACTACCTGGGGGTTTAATGGCATTTGGTCTCTATGATTGGGTTGACCCATTCTCTGGCAGCTATCACAAGCCCTTACATATTTCTTTGCATCCTTGAATAATGAGGGCCAATAGTAACCCATCCTCATAATTTTGTGTGATGTTCTCTTATCAGCAAAATGCCCTCCACAAGGGCCATCATGACAAGCTTTCAATATGTCATACACTTCATCTTCTCTAATGCATCTTCGGATTTCCTGATCAAGCCCAGTATAGAAAAGACACCCGCTTATCCAGCTGTACCTGGAACTTTGTTGAACAATTCTTCTCTTTTCTCTGTATGACAGGTGTGATGGTAATTTTCCTGCAACCAAATAATTAGCAATATCCGCATACCATGGAGAGTGAGCAGAAACTGCAAAAAAATACTCATCAAGAAAAGAATCATCTACTGGAATATCATTATCAGTTTTTAACCGTGAAAGGAAATCAGCCACCACATTTTCTTTACCAGGCCGATCTACAATTGTGATATCAAATTCCTGCAATAATAATAGCCATCTGGTAACTCTAGCATTTGTGACAGATTTTTTCATTAAATACTTAATAGTTGAATGATCAGTGTGCACAAAAGTAGAATAACCAGTGATATAGTGTCGAAATTTATTAATGGCATAGATTACTGCAAGAAACTCCTTCTCGGTAACTGTATAATTAAGCTCAGCAGGGGTCATATTCTTACTAATAAAGTAGATAGCATAAGGAAGATGATTTTCCTCTTGTCCCAAGACAGCTCCAATTGCAGTGTCTGAAGCATCAGAAGATATATAAAAAGGGAGATTCCAATCAGGCCCCCTCAAAATAGGAGCAGTAGATAACTGATGCTTAAGTTCTTCAAAAGCTTTTTGACAAGAATTAGTCCACTTAAATTCAGCATTTTTCATAAGCAACACAAATAATGGAGAAGCTATCTTAGAAAAATCTTTAATAAATCTTCTGTAGTATCCAGCATGTCCTAGAAAACTTCTCACATCGGTTTGTGTTTTAGGAACAGAAAGATTCTGAATGACCAATATTTTAGATGGATCTACCTGAATACCTTGAGATGAAATAAAATGTCCAAGCACTATTCCTTCACTCATCATCATATGGCATTTTTCAGTGCTTAGGGAGAGGTGAGCTTGTATACATCGTTTAAGTACTTTCTCAAGGTTTTGTAATGCATCTTCAAAAGACACACCATAAGGAGTAAAATCATCCATAAATATTTCCATAGAATCATTCAGCATATCAAAAAAAATTCCTATAACAGCTCTTTGAAAAGTTGCTGGAGCATTACATAGCCCAAATGGAAGGACTCTATAGGCAAAAGTTCCCTAAGGGCTGGTGAAAGTGGTCTTGTCTTGGTCTTGGGGTGCAATTCTTATCTGATTATACCCACTAAATCCATCTAGAAAAGAAAATAATTTCTTCCCTGCCAGACTATCCAACACCTGATCAATGAAGGGTAAAGGAAAGTGATCCTTTTGAGTAGCTTTGTTTAAGGCTCTGTAGTCAACACATACTCTCCATTTCCCATTTTTCTTAGGGACAATTACTAATGGGGAAACCCATTCACTGTCAGATATAGGGTATATAAATCCTGCATTAAGAAATTTTTGAAGTTCTTCCTTAACAATTTCTCGTAAATTAGGATTCATTCGTCTTTGGGGTTGACAAACAGGTCGGCATCCCTCTTTAATGTAAATTCGATGAGTACATAATTCAGAAGAAATACCTTTCATATCCGTGTAATCCCATGCAAATTCTTCCTTATATTCATGCAATAACTTCATTAATTGCTGTGTTTCAGCATCTGTTAGATCAGGATTTATGTTTAATGTCTTGCCAGGTTCAATTTCAACTGTTATGCTTCTAGATGAGATGGTGGTTAATGTCTGAGATGAGTCTTCAGATTCGATCCTTTCTTGAGTATCAGTTTCAAAAATTGCAGTTAATTGATTGTGTGTTTCAGCAATTACAGAAGAAGGTTCACAAATAAAATTATTAATTATCTCATCTTCTGTATTGTCTTTAAGAGTTAAAGCTTGTCCAATAGTTAAAATAGGCTGAACAGCATTATCATCATAATCCATCCATATAGAATCTTCATTATTAATTATTGGTGTAGCATGAGGATAAAGAGTAAGTTGTTTTGTTTCATAACCATTAGAAATTGTCATTGAACCAGATCTGCAACTGATAAAAGCATCAGTTGTGGCCAGCCATGGCCTTCCTAGAATTAAGGGATGTCCCCCCAGCTTTGTTTTAGTTTGCAATACAACAAAATCAGCTGGGTATTTCCAGGATTCAACTGAAATAAGTAGATCCTCAACAACTCCTTCAGGTTTAATTGTAGAACGATCAGCCAACTCTAGAATGGTGGGTGTATCTCTGATTGTGTTATTCAGCTGTAACAATTGTGAAGTTTCAAGAGTCATTATGTTAATTGCAACACCTAAATCTACCAGAACTTGGGGAATCATTGTTTTACCAATCTGAACTGTCACTGTAGGATGGCCGGGATCACCATATTTCACAGGAGGGGCTTTTCCGGACATTAATGCAGACAAGTCACCCATCACATGTACTGTAAGGGGGTCTTTAGTTTTCCTACCAGGTTTCTTTACACAAATATCCCTTATTGTTCTGGCATAAATTGGTACATCTCTTAATGCTTGTAAGAGTGGAATTTTAACATACAAATTTTGCAATTCCCCTAAAATATTAAAAACAGGTGTTTCAGATGTTTTGGTTAAAACCAAACGCTCGGGGAATGGTGGTTCTGTTATTTCAACATTCTTGTTAGAAGGTGGTTGTGCTTTCTTATGTTTCTCAGTTTCCTCTTTATCAGAATCAGAAGAAGTTATGTCATCAATAATAGGCTCTACTATTTTCCCGGATCTTAAATGAATATCATTACATTGCATAGTAGGAAATATAGACTGATTTTGAATATCAATGACTTGCACAACTTTATTATTGGGGTTAGGATTTGGTTGCACAGGTAGTTGGGGTCTCATTTGGTTATTTGGCGGAGCATTTGATGGCAGAGGAAGTGGTTGTTGATATTGAGGCAACTGATTTGGATACGGAAGTTGTTGGCTTCTCCAATTTGAATTCCAAGGGTTAAAAGAAGATGGCTGCTATGGAGGCCAAGGAGTCCACATTGAAGGATCAACAAAGGGAGGGTTTGATTGCTGCATGGGTGGGAAATTCATTTGATTGAAGGGTGGGTATTGCATTTGATTAAAGGGAGGGTAATTTGTTTGACCGAAAGCAGAATAATTGTTCCAACAATTAAATGGCATACTAGAGTTCATACCTTGTCCTTTTGGTTGCCATTGTCTTCTTTGAGTTAGCAGGTAAACTGCTTCAGCTTCTTCTTCTGTTGGCTGTAATGCTGCCTTTATTCCTGGTAGAGATGGACATTGTTTTGTTTCATGATCTTTCTCACAAAGGGTACAGATTGGTATTTTGTCCAATGGGCACTCCCTTAGTGGATGTTTGTCTCTGCACTTCGGGCAAAAGACAGCCAGAGTTGCTTCTGCTTCAGCCTGCTTCTTCTTAACCTGCAAAGTGTCAATTTGTGAAGCAAAAGAACTTAACATCTCAGTTTTAAATTCTTCGAGTAAATTACCTATTTCAGCTCTTGTTGCTCCTCCACTGGCTGATTTCTGCACTCTTGAATAGGTGGAATCTCTATTACTTAATCTGTTCCTTGCAGCTCCCCTTGAACATCTCTTAGAAAGTTCAACAATCTCATCATATGATTCCTTAGATATATCTCCCTTGCCAAGCATGTTTAACATATCTAAACAATCATCCCTTAAACCTCTAAGTAATATTGTTTTGCGAATTTCCTTACTTATATTCGGATGGTCAGATCTCTGTATATTGTACTGCAACCTTTCTATATAATCCTCCGGATTCTCATCCGGCTTTTGTGTCATATTGAATAGTTCATCCTTCTTTTCTCTCGTCCGGCAGTAGTCTTGATATTTAAGCAGAAATTTCTATTTCATCTGCTCCCATGTTGTGATCACCTGACTTCCAAGGCTCATAAACCATCTTAAAGCATTTCCTTTTAAGGTGGCTGGAAACAGTTTCAACTTTTGAGCATTAGTAACATAATCATAACTTCTGCATAATATATCAAATTCAAAAAGAAATTCATCCGGATCTTCAGAGGATAAACAATGAAAGTTAGGTAAAGCAGACAATGGAATGTTTTCATAGGAGTTATCCCTGCAGGGAGATCACTAATAGGAAATCCCAAGGTAGAGAGGGAATTTTCATCCCTTGTTTCTCCTTCAGGATCTACACGTCCTCCACCAAAGAAACCATCATTGTTTCCTTCCATTGTTGGCTCTCTCTTGCACTTTCGATGCGTCAAGATCTTCTGCGGCTCTTCAATGTTTTCTTGGTAGTCCAGCTCTATTATTTCCTCAACGTGCTCTGCTGATTTACTAGCACTTTCTTCTGACTCTCCAGCACTGACTGCTGGTTCTTTAATCACTGGCTCCTCTATATTTTCAGGACCCACAACTTCCTCTATTTTGTAATTTGATTGAGGGGAGTGCTGAAGTTTTGGTCTTCGAGAACTTAATCTCTGTGATGATTCAGCCTTTGATACAATCTCGTCAATAAAAGTCTTTCTTCCTCCCCTTCCTTTGCCTTTGCCACCTGTGGGGTTATTTTTCTTCTGGTTTCCGCGTCCTCTCATACAATCTGCACATTTAAAAAGAAAATATTAATGCTTTTGAAATCTATAATTTCCTTCCCCGGCAACGGCGCCAAAATGTTGGTCGCTTTAATTGTTTCACAATTCAAGCTCCACATAAATTGTCAACCCGAGGAAGTCTGTTTATTCCAAAGACAATCACACACTGGATATGCTCAATTTCAAAAGCAAAAACAATGTTGTAGTAAAAAGCCACACAATTACCAT
Organism: Pinus albicaulis; assembly: GCA_034641835.2. Classification (NCBI taxonomy): domain Eukaryota; kingdom Viridiplantae; phylum Streptophyta; class Pinopsida; order Pinales; family Pinaceae; genus Pinus; species Pinus albicaulis. The sequence continues at coordinate 33,003,639 of MU968450.1, forward strand.
TAATACAAATCTAATTATTCACACTCTATTTAATCAAAATGAATTAACAAAGTTATGTGAGAAACAATTATATTGCAGTTAAAATCTAGAATAAAAAGGAAAATCAATACACCAGAAAAGAAATCAATCAACAGCCAGGGAACGGACCCTGTTGTAGTGGGAACTTCGGCCACCCTGCAAAGCCTTATTACATGTAGAAAAGAACAATCATGTGGCCAGACCCTATTCCATGAATCAGACCTTAGAGCCTTGTTTCTCTGTTTCTAATCCTGCTGGAAAAAATTAGTGAGACGGGACCTATTCCTTTTGTACGGGGAATATTATTTGACTTGATGATCATACATTCACACAAATTAATCGAAAATAGATTTATCTTCAAAGAATGTATGTGTTAACATAGACGTTGAAAGGAAACAGAGTACTCGATGAACTATAGAACTGTGCAACTAGTGTTCAACAACAGAATTAAAGTAAAGTGCCAAACATAAATAAAGAAAATTAAACAAATTAGAACAGAGATGGATCTTTGCTTAGGGAAAGTGACCACCTCTCTAGAACCCCAGGAAAGAATAATTAAGGCAACTCAAAGGAATTTATGTCACAATGAATAGAAATGATACATTACAGATGGAGTCTAGCTCCAGTTCTCACACAATGTTCTTGCTACAACCAAACTTAAAAAAAATGAACTCCTACTAATGATGATGTCTCCTCTTTTTGGAGGAGACATCTTCTAATTTATCAGCAAATCTCGTTTATCCCCAATCTGTTGCTTTCTCAAGCAAGGACTATTGTTCTCCGAAAAAGATATTGTTACAGGAGACAACAAAGAATGCTATCTTGAATGATCCATGTAACCATGTCTTTCATCGCTGCATTACTATTGTTCCACAAAGGGCTGCTCAACTTCAGAATGTAATTCTGATGACAAAATTTGCGTGCTTGATGTTGTTTAATAGCATGCAGCTTGTTCCTAGCAAAGCATATAACTTATCTGCGAACTTTTGGACTTATGTTAGCAACGATGCACTTCGATTAATGATAAAATATAAGAGTATTATGGAATTAAATGTAAACAGATTAATCATATAATAAAGAAGAGGATTTTATATACCTTGGGATAAAGTAGATAAAAATGATAATGGAATCCTTTTTAATCATGGTTATAAAAGTAAAATGGTGTCAAAGTATATAGAAAAAGTGATACATAGTGGAGTCCTAACATCCCCCCCAGCTGAAAATGTTGCATGTCCTCAGGCAACCCCTAGTCTGAATCAGAGTCTGAGTACTGGTACTGAGCATGCAAATTACTCAAGCAGTAGCTGGAGAAGGTGGCATCTGTAGGAGCTCTGAATCCTCTGTTTTTCTGCAAGTGCTGCCATGCCAAGGCTTCATCTCTGTCAGTCAACTGGTAGTGACACTGATATTTCCCTGAAGGCAGCCATAAAATTGGAAAATGAAAATGATACCCGATCCAGTTTACTCCACAATGTTGAATGCATCCAATGTAATTAGGAACCCTGGAAAGTGCGGCTTGAAGATTGTGAGGGTTAAAAGGGTGATAATCCTATCTTTCTTTACATGACTGCTACCAAAACATAGTATTGGCATTCAATGCAGCAGTACCCTTTACTCTAATTTACTGTTGACACTTAAAAAGTGTTGAAGCCTGTAATTGTTGTATATACCTATGCATTCCTGGCTTCTGTAAGAATTTATGATATTGTGCTATGAACATGGCTGGGCTTATAGGTTCTGGTCTAATCCAAAGGAGTCTATTCTCCTCATTATGACTGCTTGCAGTGAACGCAGTTTGCCAAGTGAGCTGGTTAGACAAAAATGAAACAAATGCCCTTATTTTTATATCTCCTGCAATTGGAATAAGATTAACTCTTCTATTGTCGGGAATGGCCTCATTATGAAGGTAGAGTTCGCACAGCAAATGCTGGTCACTCTCGGGGGCCTCATTAAAAGTCTCAACAAATTTCTCTGAAGTAAGTAACTCATACGGTCTGCCATATTTTATTGCTTTTAATTGAAAATAAACTAATCGTTCAGAAAGAAAGAGAGAGTAGTTTACAGAGGGTTTGCGGGTAGCCATCAACTTCTGTACTAATGAAAACATCAAGGCCATCTTTTCCTTAGATTCCTTGACTTCCTTTTTGGAGTCCCTGAGCTGTTGCAACATTTGTTCCCAACTATCACAGTTGGCATACACGTGATTCTGCCATGCTAACTTATGCTGCTGTAGTATTGTATCTTGTTCTTCAGCATATTGTTTCTTCCATTTGTTCATCAGTTCCAATTGATTCCATGGCAGGGTCTGTGTGCTAGCATTAGAAGTACTGGGTTGGGACGTTGTTTGAATGGCTACACTGACTAACTTAGGGCGAGATATCTGCGGTGGTGTTTCTGTCTGAGTGGCTGCACTAACTAGCACAGGGCAAGATATCTGAGGTTTAGTTTCTTTTTCTTCATTTATTGAGAGCCCTACTGGTTCTTGTGGAGCAGTAGGGCATCCCTCTTTTATTCCAGCTGATGTAGATGCCTCAGATACTTGAACTTTAACTAGTTTGTAGCCTGCCTGCTGGTAAATGTTACCACACTCATGGCACCTGTATTCCTTGCATGGCTCCTTATTTTGCATTGATGCTGTGTGTGCTAACATATAGAGATTCAATTCTCTATCAAAAGCTTCTCGTGCCATGGTTAATTCACTCTTGTAGGCTTCCAGTTCAGACTTCAAGAATTCATTCTCCTCCAATAAAGATGTCATACTATGTAAACCCTGTGCGCTGGTTGATTCTGCTGGGGTAGTCCGCTGTTGCACAGTCGTAGCTGGTTTTTGTGGGGCAGCTACAGCTGGTCTCCCGGTATCATCATGCTTGGTGTATTTTTGTACCACAGTGGCTGGTTCTTGTGTTTCAGCCTCTAGGTAAGTGACTGGTTCTTGTGTGGCAGTCACTGTTTGAGCCATAAACAATGTCATATTATCCCGGGGGACTGGTTCTTGTGTGGCAGTGCCACCGGACGAGACGGGTTGGGGGGTTTGAAATGGGGATGAAGATTGGAGTCTTAACAGAATAGTGGCAGGGTCAGGGGAAATGGGAGTAACTCCTGTTTCAACAGTCATCTTCATTTTCCTTTTTGGTAGGAAAGCAGAGAAGTCACTGTCTTTCCTTTTCTTTGCGGGGGAGGATTGTTCTCTGGGGGAAGGGCTTTCGGAAGAAGTGAAAATTTGGAATTTAGCCCTTGTCCGTCGTTTGGAGACTGAGACTGTTGGGGTTCTTTTCTTTTTATAAGTAGGTGGGTATGGGGGTGTTAGAGAGTCGTCACTAGGGACAGAAATAGTGGGGACGGTTGACTCTACTAAGTGAGACGAGCTTGGGGTTGGGTCAACTGGCTTTGGGGCTGAAGTTACTGGGGAGTGTGGAATATCGTCCCGTTTCCCTTCATAAGGAATTTCAGGAGTATCTTGGGAACTTTCGGGTTGTTGGGACATTTGGTCCTGCTGAGGAATTTCAGGCAGCTGGGGAACAGGGAGTGGGTCATTCAGAGGGGGGCTTTGCTGAGCAAAACCCCTCTGTATTAACAATTGGCATAAACGATGGTGGGTGAGGGATAACATTGGGAATTTAGACCGTCTACAATAATAAGACATGTTTCTGATACAACCAAGCAGATAATAGGGGATATTAACCATTCGACCATTTCTCAAATGATTCATCAAAACAAAGTCGTGGTTGTACACTACCTGGTAACGCCCTTCGCATGTCAAGTAGTGCTTGATGAATTCTTCCACTGATGGCCATGGTCGAGGAAGTGAATGCAGACTTACACCGCGGCCTTTAAGTTCAACTGGCTCATCTGGACGAAGAAAATCTTGCTGTGCATTCAGAATAACCTGCTTTCTGCTGAACCAGCGAGTCCCAATAGCTGGAAACCCTGAAACTTGAACTATGTCCTCCTCTGTTACTGAAATGCGGACCCCTTGAACCACTGAGAAATTCCCTTGAAGGTTTTGTGCAAACTCTAAAACTTGTTCCTGGTCAAATTCGCCCAACCTTTCAAAATATACTGTCCATCCCGCTTGTTGGAAAATTTGATAGGCTTCGGGGAACAATTGAAGAAGATTTATGGAGCCGGGCTCGTGTCTGATGGCCGACCCTCCCATGGCTCTAGCTTTGAGTTATACGCAGAGGCACAGAAGACAGTAAACACAGACCCTGATCGCGCTAGTTGTTGCAACAGAGGCTGCAAGGTCTAAATGACGGCGGAAGTAGATATGACAAGGGACAGAGGATTGGTTAATGCGAAATGATTCTTCAATTTTTGAAATTCCCCCCTCCTACGTATGGTGTAATGATGATTGGGCGTGTAAAGATCTGTAATCATTATGAATGAAATCCTCTCTTTAATATAATTTAACTGAATTACATTAAAACCTCATACCTTACATTTTCACCTTTGGTTTAATAATTCGAAGTGTCAAGTGCTTCAAAATGGCTTAGTACAGATGGAAGAATCTGTAGATTTCTCTGAACTTTAGAATAGGAGTATAATCGGATCTGGTCAGTGCTGAATAATTTTTCACCCAAAGGATCTGAAGTATGAACGTGGAGAACCAAAAAGCTTATATAACAGTGAAGAGAAATGATGCTTTAAAGATAACAGGTTGCTGAAACTGGTGTTTCAGCAACAGAAAAATGAACGATACGTTGCTGAAACTGGTGTTTCAGCAACGGGAAAAATCAGAGAAATAGGATAAATGACTTGGGTCTGTAAGAAGTAGGGAAAGTATTTGATAAGGGATAGTTTCAGCCGTAAGGGATGGGAAATACTAACTGAAGGAAGATATTTCAGGAGTAGTAGGAGTGGGAAAAATGGAAAAATGGAAATAATGTAGAAATGGGGATGAAGGGATATTACTAGGAAATGGGGTAAAATGATGGGAACAAGCTTCTGTGATTGAAGCTTCAGATCTTCTCATGATGAATCTGTCCTCCTTAATGAGCTTTTCCAGAATCTGCAAAATTCAATTGTAATATGCCAATCCTTGACAGGGATTATTAGTGCTAAATCTAATCTAATACTAAAAATATAGTGCAGAAAATTAAATGCTGTGAGGAGCAGAAGACTCCCCTGGAAAAAGATAATGAATATCAGTCATGCAAGCAGTCTTGAAATCCTCTTTAGAAACAGGGCGCTGTTATAGATGGAGCCTATGACCATTGACTAGTAGAGGTGTTTTAGAATCATCAATTGTTAAAATTCTTACCGTTCCATTTGGAAAAACAACATCTACTTCATATGGTCCAAGCCAGCGTGTACGAAGCTTACCCTGAAAATTTTCAAACCGAGAGTCATACAACAGGGCTCAATTACCTTTTTGGAACTGCTTGTGTTTGATAATTTTGGCATGCCACTTCATCCTTTGTTGTTGTATCATGGTTGTTTGATGGATGGCATCTAATCTCTTTTCATCCAACTCAAGAAGCTGCTGCAACCTAGCTGTCTGCACATCAGTCAAATCAAGATTAACAGCTAAAGCAGTTCTTAGAGTTTTGATTTCAAATTCCACAGGAAAAACAGCATTTTTACCATAAACCAATTCATAGGGAGAAAAACCTGTAGTGTTTCTCCAAGTAGTTCTGTAAGCCCATAATGCTTCAGGGAGCCTTTGAGACCAATCCTTCCGGTTGTCCTTCATTGTTTTAGTTAGAATGGCTTCTAATACTTTGTTTGTGCTTTCCACCTGCCCATTGGCTTGGGGGTGGTATGGTGTAGTCATTCTATGGTGAATATGATATTTCTGAAGGGTAGACTTAAAACCATGAGAATTGAATGGAGGTCCTCCATCTGTAACTAGCTCTCTAGGAATTCCAAATCTAGTGAAGATCTCTTCAAATAAGAAAGCTAGGACAACCTCTTCATTAGCTCTAATAAGTGCTTTGGCCTCCACCCATTTAGTCATATAGTCTGTACAGACTAATATATAAGTTCTTTGATTAGATGGAGGGTTAATGGGTCCTATGAAATCCAAGGCCCAACCTTCAAATGGTTCAGAAACTACCTGGGGGTTTAATGGCATTTGATCTCTATGATTGGGTTGACCCATTCTCTGGCAGCTGTCACAAGCCCTTACATATTTCTTTGCATCCTTAAATAATGAGGGCCAATAGTAACCCATCCTCAAAATTTTGTGTGCTGTTCTCTTATCAGCAAAATGCCCTCCACAAGGGCCATCATGACAAGCTTTCAATATGTCATACACTTCATCTTCTCTAATGCATATTTGGATTTCCTGATCAAGCCCAGTGTAGAAAAGACACCCGCTTATCCAGCTATACCTGGCACTTTGTTGAAAAATTCTTCTCTTTTCTCTGTATGACAGGTGTGATGGTAATTTTCCTGCAACCAAATAATTAGCAATATCTGCATACCATGGAGAGTGAGCAGAAACTGCAAACAAATACTCATCAGGAAAAGAATCATCTACTGGAATATCATTATCAGTTTTTAACCGTGAAAGGAAATCGGCCACCACATTTTCTTTACCAGGCCGATCTACAATTGTGATATCAAATTCCTGCAGTAATAATAGCCATCTGGTAACTCTAGCATTTGTAACAGATTTGTTCATTAAATACTTGATAGCTGAGTGATCAGTGTGCACAAAAGTAGAATAACCAGTGATATAGTGTCGGAATTTATTAATGGCATAAATTACTGCAAGAAATTCCTTTTCGGTAACTGTGTAATTAAGCTCAGCAGGGGTCATATTCTTACTAATGAAGTAGATAACGTAAGGAAGATGATTCACTTCTTGTCCCAAGACAACTCCAATTACAGTGTCTGAAGCATCAGAAGATATATGAAAAGGGAGGGCCCAATCAGGCCCCCTCAAAATAGGAGCAGTAGACAACTGATGCTTGAGTTCTTCAAAAGCTTTCTGACAAGAATTAGTCCACTTAAATTCAGCATTTTTCATAAGCAACACAAATAATGGAGAAACTATCTTAGAAAAATCTTTAATAAATCTTCTGTAGTATCCAGCATGTCCTAGAAAACTTCTCACATCAGTTTGTGTTTTAGGAACAGAAAGATTCTGAATGACCAATATTTTAGATGGATCTACCTGAATACCTTGAGATGAAATAAAATGTCCAAGCACCACTCCTTCACTCATCATCATATGGCATTTTTCAGTACTTAGGGAGAGGTGAGCTTGTATACATCGTTTAAGTACCTTTTCAAGATTTTGTAATGCATCTTCAAAAGACACACCATAAGGAGTAAAATCATCCATAAATATTTCCATAGAATCATTCAGCATATCAGAAAAAATTCCTATAACAGCTCTTTGAAAAGTTGCTGGTGCATTACATAGCCCGAATGGAAGAACTCTATAGGCAAAAGTTCCCCAGGGGCTGGTGAAAGTGGTCTTGTCTTGGTCTTGAGGTGCAATTCTTATCTGATTATACCCACTAAATCCATCTAGAAAAGAAAAGAATTTCTTCCCTGCCAGGCTATCCAACACCTGATCAATGAAGGGTAAAGGAAAGTGATCCTTTTGAGTAGCTTTGTTTAAGGCTCTGTAGTCAACACATACTCTCCATTTCCCGTTTTTCTTAGGGACAATTACCAATGGGGAAACCCATTCACTGTCATATATAGGGTATATAAATCCTGCATTAAGCAATTTCTGAAGTTCTTCCTTAACAATTTCTCGTAAATTAGGATTCATTCGTCTTTGGGGTTGACAAACAGGCCGGCATCCTTCTTTAATGTAAATTCGATGAGTACATAATTCAGAAGAAATACCTTTCATATCCGTGTAATCCCATGCAAATGCTTCCTTATATTCATACAATAACTTCATTAAATGTTGTGTTTCAGCATCTGTTAGATCAGGATTTATGTTTAATGTCTTGCCAGGTTCAATTTCAACTGTTATGCTTTTAGATGAGATGGTGGTTAATGTCTGAGATGAGTCTTCAGATTCAATCCTTTCTTGAGTATCAGTTTCAAAAATTGCAGTTAACTGATTGTGTGTTTCAGCAATTACAGAAGAAGGCTCACAAATAAAATTATTAATTATCTCATCCTCTGTATTGTCTTTGAGAGTTAAAGCTTGTCCAATAGTTAGAATAGGTTGAACATCATTATCATCATAATCCATCCACATAGAATCTTCATTATTAATTATTGGTGTAGCATGAGGATAAAGAGTAAGCTGTTTTGTTTCATAACCATTAGAAATTGTCATTGAACCGGATCTGCAACTGATAAAAGCATCAGCTGTGGCCAGCCATGGCCTTCCTAGAATTAAGGGATGTCCCCCCAGCTTTGTTTTAGTCTGCAATACAACAAAATCAGCTGGGTATTTCTAGGATTCAACTGAAATAAGTAGATCCTCAACAACTCCTTCATGTTTAATTGTAGAACGATCAGCCAACTCTAGAATGGTGGGTGCATCTCTGATTGTGTTATTCAGCTGTAACAATTGTGAAGTTTCAAGAGTCATTATGTTAATTGCAGCACCTAAATCTACCAGAACTTGGGGAATCATTGTTTTACCAATCTAAACTGTTACTGTAGGATGGCCGGGATCACCATATTTCACAGGAGGGGCTTTTCCGGACATTAACGCAGACAAGTCTCCCATCACATGTACTGTAAGGGGGTCCTTAGTTTTCCTACCAGGTTTCTTAACACAAATATCCCTTAATGTTCTGGCATAAATTGGTACATCCTTTAATGCTTGTAAAAGTGGAATTTTAACATACAAATTTTGCAATTCCCCTAGAATATTAAAAGCAGGTGTTTCAGCTGTTTTGGTTAAAACCAAACGCTCGAGGAATGGTGGTTCTGTTATTTCAACATTTTTGTTAGAAGGTGGTTGTGCTTTCTTATGTTTCTCAGTTTCCTCTTTATCAGAATCAGAAGAAGTTATGTCATCAATAATAGGCTCTACTATTTTCCCAGATCTCAAATGAATATCATTACATTGCATAGTAGGAAATATAGACTGATTCTGAATATCAATGACTTGCACAACTTTATCATTGGGGTTAGGATTTGGTTGCACACGTAGCTGGGGTCTCATTTGGTTATTTGGCGGAGCATTTGATGGCAGAGGAAGTGGTTGTTGGAATTGAGGCAATTGATTTGGATACGGGAGTTGTTGGCTTCTCCAATTTGAATTCCAAGGGTTAAAAGAAGATGGCTGCTATGGGGGCCAAGGAGTCCACATTGAAGGATCAACAAAGGGAGGGTTTGATTGCTGCATGGGTGGGAAATTCATTTGATTGAAGGGTGGGTATTGCATTTTATTAAAGGGAGGGTAATTTGTTTGACCGAAAGCAGAATAATTGTTCCAACGATTAAATGGCATACTAGAGTTCATACCTTGTCCTTTTGGTTTCCATTGCCTTCTTTGAGTTAGCAGATAAACTGCTTCAGCTTCTTCTTCCGTTGGCTGTAATGCTGCCTTTATTCCTGGTAGAGATGGACATTGTTTTGTTTCATGATCTTTCTCACAAAGGGTACAAATTGGTATTTTGTCCATTGGGCATTCCCTTAGTGGATGTTTGTCTCTGCACTTCGGGAAAAAGACAGCCAGAGTTGCTTCTACTTCAGCCTGCTTCTTCTTAACCTGCAAAGTGTCAATTTGTGAAGCAAAAGAACTTAACATCTCATTTTTAAATTCTTCAAGTAAATTACCTATTTCAGCTCTTGTTGCTCCTTCACTGGCTGATTTCTGCACTCTTGAATAGGTGGAATCTCTATTACTTACTCTGTTCCTTGCAGCTCCCCGTGAAGACCTCTTAGAAAGCTCAACAATCTCATCATATGATTCCTTAGATATATCTCCCTTGCCAAGCATGTTTAACATATCTAAACAATCATCCCTTAGACCCCTAAGTAATATTGTTTTGCGAATTTCCTTACTTATATTCGGATGATCAGATCTCTGTATATTATACTGTAGCCTTTCTATATAGTCCTCCAGATTCTCGTCCGGCTTTTGTGCCATATTGAATAGTTCATCCTTCTTTTCTCTCGTCCGGTAGTAGTCTTGATATTTAAGCAGAAATTTCTGTTTCATCTGCTCCCATGTTGTGATCACCTGACTTCCAAGGCTCATGAACCATCTTAAAGCATTTCCTTTCAAGGTGGCTGGAAACAGTTTCAACTTTTGAGCATTAGTAACATAATCATAACTTTTGCATAATATATCAAATTCAAAAAGAAATTCATCCGGATCTTCAGAGGATAAACCATGAAAGTTAGGTAAAGCAGACAATGGAATGTTTTTCATAGGAGTTATCCCTACAGGGAGATCACTGATAGGAAATCCCAAGGTAGAGAGGGAATTTTCATCCCTTCTTTCTCCTTCAGGATCTACACGTCCTCCACCAAAGAAATCATCATTGTTTCCTTCCATTGTTGGCTCTCCTACTGCACTTGCTCGATCGTCAAGATCTTCTACTGGCTCTTCAATGTTTTCCACTGGTCGTCCAACGCTCTCTATTATTTCCTCAATGTGCTCTGCTGATTTACTAACACTTTCTTCTGACTCTCCAGCACTGGCTGCTGGTTCTTCAATCACTGGTTCTTCTATATTTTCAGGACCCACAACTTCCTCTGTTTTGTAATCTGATTGAGGGGAGTGCTGAAGTTTTGGTCTACGAGAACTTAATCTCTGTGATGACTCAGCCTTTGATACAATCTCGTCAATGAAAGTCTTTCTTCCTCCCCTTCCCTTGCCTTTGCCACCTGTGGGGTTAGTTTTCTTCTGGGTTCCGCGTCCTCTCATACAATATGCACATTTAGAAAGAAAAGATTAATGCTTTTGAAATCTATAATTGCCTTCCCCGGCAACGGCGCCAAAATGTTGGTCGCTTTAATTGTTTTCACAATTCAAGCTCCACATAAATTGTCAACCCGAGGAAGTCTTTTTATTCCAAAGACAATCACGCATTGGATATGCTCAATTTCAAAAGCAAGAACAATGTTGTAGTAAAAAGCCACACAATTATTAATCTCACAAATCTAATTATTCACACTCTGTTTAATCAAAGCTGAAGTCACTTAAGTTATAGCAGAAATAATTCCTATGTTGCAGTTAGAATCCAAACAAAGGAAAACCAATCTGCAAAGAAAGAAATCAATCAACCATAGCAGGAACAGGACCCTATTCCTTGGTTAGGAACTTCAGCACCTGATGCCTGACACTTAATCACACTGTATGAAAGGTAACTTCAAGAGACAAGACCCTATTCCTATGAGCAGGAACCTTCAGCACTTGTTCTCTTGTTTCTAATCACACTGCAGGAAAAGGAAAGCAATGAGTGAGAGCAGGACCCTATTCCCTTATGCAGGAACCTTCAGCACCCGGCTTGATATCATACATCCAAACATATAACAGAAATAGATTTCTCAACTTCTTAGAAATGAATGTTCTGAACACGTGCAGCATTAAGGAAACATAATACTCAATAAACTACAGAACTGTGTAACTGGTGTCTCGACAGCAGAATTAAAGTAAAGTGCAAACAACGTAAAGGAATTAAACAAACTACAGGGACAGAAGGGTGAATCTTGTGAGGAAGGTGGGCCCTTTCCCTCTCACAAGATTCCCCAGGGAAAGAGTTAAATTGGAGCGCTCAAAAGAAGATTTTATTCATCTGTCAAAAGAAATGATACATTACAGCTGGAGTCTAGCTCCAGTCTCTCAAATACAATGTTCTCCTGTAGCTTTCAAACTCGAACTCCCCTCTAATGATGATGTCTCCTCTTTTTAAAGAGGAGACATCTCTTACAATTACATGAGAGCAAATCTACGTTTATCACAATTCTGTTCTTCTTCCTTAAAACAAGACTATTCTGTTCTTCCATAAAAAGATATTGTTACAACAGATACAACAAGAATGCTATCTTCAGAATAATCCGTGTAACCACGTCTTCATGCTGTTGCCATTTTTCCACAAAATACTCTTCCAGAATCGCAAATTACAAATGACGGAATTTGCGTGCTTGCTGGCTGTTTCAGCAACGAAGTCAACTGTTTCAGCAACGTAGCAGCTTGTTCCTAGCAAAGCATATAACTCATCTGCGATCTTTTGGACTTATGTTAGCAACAATGCACTTCGATTAATGATAAAATATAAGAGTATTATGGAATTATATGTAAACAGATTAAACATATAATAAAGAAGAGGATTTTATATACCTTGGGATAAAGGAGATGAAAAATGATAATGGAATCCTTTTTAATCATGGTTATAAAGGTAAGATGGTGTCAAAGTATATAGCAAAAATGATACATAGTGGAGTCCTAACAATGAGAGCATAAAACATAAAACAGATAAACACAGAGATTTTCTCCTAGATCCCAAATCGAGACGACCAGCTTGATTTTTCATTATATTCCTTTTAGTGTTACAACACACATATATATACATGCCGAAGCATACATAAACCCCAATCCATAAACCCTGGATTAGAACATAACCGTAGTTCCCTTGACCGGATCTACAAAAATACCAGGGGCCGAAAACCATTGTACCCCAATACCATGTGCAAAACCATGCACAAAACCATGGACGCGGACTACCCGCCGGAAATTAAGGACCACAAAATTTTGTTTGGGGCGTGCCCTGTGACCCCCATTGCGCCCGACTGAAAGGGAGAGCTATCGCCCTCTTTTGCACGCGTGCTTAGTCGTGGAAAGAATATAACACATACCCAACATTCTCCCACTTTTTGTTTTCTTTCCACGGGGGGTCACAGGAGGGCTTAATCATTGGCCCAATTCTTCAACACCCATTGTTTCTCTACACCAAGAGAACTTCTGAGTGCTCACAGACTTTGTCAATGCATCTGCAACATTCTTCAAAGTGTCCACCTTTACCAGCAACACCCTTTTAGCCTCAACCATATCTATAACAAAGTGATATTGAACATCAATGTGCTTTGTCTTTGAATGATAAGCAGGGTTCTTAGCCAAGAAAATTTCACTTTGGCTATCACAGTCTATCCTTATAGCTTGCTGTACCAACCCCATACTTGAACACAATCTCTGCAACCAAACTGCTTCCTTGCTTGCATGAGTGGCTGCTATGTATTCTGCCTCTGTAGTTGAAAGAGCCACTACAGACTCTCTTTTACTCATCCAACTGACTGCGCCTCCAAATAGGCTAAACACATACCCACTTGTAGATCTTCTTTGGTCTAGATCTCCAGCCCAGTCTGCATCAACAAAACCACGAATGTCCAACATTCTTTCCAATCTTGGTCTTCCCTGGTAGCACAAGCCATAATCACTAGTGCCACGTAAATATCTGAAAACCCGCTTCACTGCTGTCCAATGCTCCTTCCCTGGGTTTGACATAAACATGCTCAATACTCCCACTGCATGTGCAATGTCTGGTCTAGTACATACCATTGCATACATCAGGCTACCCACTGCACTTGCATATGGAACACGAGACATATACTCCTCTTCTTCTTGTGTCTTGGGACACTGTTCAGCAGACAGCTTTACACCTACAGGAATAGGAACCTTCACTGGTTTACTATCCTGCATATTGAACCTCTGCAATATAGTCTCAACATACTTCCTCTGGTTTAACCAGAGCTTCCTCTTTGCCCGATCTCTATTAATTTCCATGCCCAAAATATAATTTGTAGCACCCAGATCCTTCATGTCGAATTTGGAGAACAGTTGGGTCTTAAAATCTTGGATAATTTCTTTGTCATTTCCAATCAACAACATATCATCCACATACAAGACCAGATATATAACACGATCACCAATTAATTTAAAATAAACACAATGATCTTCCTTGCTTCTGGTGAAGCCAAGTCCCCATATATAGGTATCAAATTTCTGATACCACATCCTTGGTGACTGTTTTAACCCATACAGAGACTTCTTAAACCTGCATACCAGTTCTTTCTTACCCTTCACCATAAAGCCTTCAGGTTGCTTCATGTAGATCTCCTCTTCTAGATCCCCGTGAAGAAAAGATGTCTTCACATCCATCTGTTCTATCTCAAAATCAAATGCAGCAGCAACAGATAAAAGTAATCTAATAGAAGTAACCTTGGCAACAGGAGAAAAAATATCACCAAAATCAATTCCCGGCACGTGGGAATAACCTTTCGCTACCAACCGAGCTTTGTATTTCTCCACCTTGCCTTCTACATTCATCTTCTTCTTAAACACCATTGCTCCCCAATGACCATCTTCCGGCCACTTAGCACAAATCCCATACATCATTTTTGTGCAAAACATCATTTTTGTGCGGGGATGCCATTTCAACATTTCCCATCAAACAAGCTCCTTCCAGAGTTTTCCATCCTCTGAATCTACTGCCTCCTTGATAGTTCTGGGTTCATCATCAGTTATAGTTAAGGCAAAACCTGAACAGAAAGCAGATGGACTATACCTTTCTAGTTGCCTTCTTTCTCGAACTGATCTTCTCAAAGCTGGAGTTTGTGGCTCTTCATCTTCTGAGTCTTCTTCTATTGTAGAGTCTGATTCATCCTCCTTTAGCTCAAACTCTATCTTCTCAAGTTCCTTTGGTAGGACTTCATGTTTAAAAACATCTTTCACTTCTCTAAACACCACATCTCGGCTGTACACAACCTTCCTTGTTTCTGGGTTCCAAAGCTTGTAACCCTTTAAACCATCCTTATACCCAATAAAGATGCACCTTTCAGATTTATTATCCAACTTAGTCCTTTTCTCCTTTGGAACATGTACATATGCATCACATCCAAATACCCTTAGATGTGAAAGAGAGGGTTTCTTACCAGTCCATACCTCATGTAGGGTCTTATCCTCCAACGCTGATGAAGGTGATCTGTTAACTAAGTAACATGCAGTCTCCACTGCCTCTGCCCAGAATTCTTGTCCTAACCCGGTACCACTGAGCATGCTTCTTGCCTTTTCCATCAGTGTTCTATTCATTCTTTCTACAACTCCATTTTGCTGAGGTGTGTATGGAGTAGTCTTCTGTCGTGCTATACCACACTTCTTACGGAACTCTTCAAATTCCTTCTTGCAGAACTCCCCACCATTATCTGTCCTCAACGCCTTTATCTTCTTCTCTGTCTGGTTTTCCACCAGAGCCTTAAATTCTTTAAATTTGTCAAAGACTTGAGATTTATTCCTCAAGAAATATATCCATGTATTCCTTGAGAAGTCATCTATGAATGAAACATAGTACACAGACTTTCCCAGTGATGGAACTGACACAGGTCCAAACACATCACTGTGCACAAGTTTTAATATCTTGTTCGCCCTCTTAGCACCAGAAGGAAAACTCACCCGATTCTGCTTCCCATATACACAATGTTCACAGAAATCGAAATCCGGAGAGCAATTAGACATACCTTCTACCATACCATTTCTATGCAGTATCCGAAGGCCCTTCTCTCCAATATGTCCAAGCCTTTGATGCCATAGCATGGTCTTTTCTCCAGAGACAACTAGGCTTTCTGTCCCACTTTCAGGAACCACAGAACTGTTACACCCATCAATAACAGTACTACCTTGTAGCTTGTACAGAGTTCCAGTCCGAACTCCCCGCATTAATACCAGTGCTCCCCGAACCATCTTGCAGGCATCTTTCTCGAACACTGTTTTTACACCTGCATCATCCATCTTGCTTACATAAATCAGATTTCTGGCCAATGCAGGAATATGCAGAACACCAGGAAGTGTTCTAATCCTTCCACCTTGCAGCTTCAGCTTGACCTTTCCACGTCCAATGATTCTGGCCCTCCTATCATCCCCTAGGAAGACATCACCACCATCATATTTCTCATACTCACAGAACCACTCCCTATGGGGAGTGAAGTGAAAGGATGCACCTAAGTCAATCAACCATGACTCATGATCTACATGTGTATTTGAAGAAGAAGCCAAATACATATCCCCACCTTCATCCGAGGTGGTTTTTGCCTCTGCAGAAGGAGCTTCATCAGATCCCTTTCCTTTCTCAGGAGCTTTAGATCTGCATTCCTTTTTGTAGTGCCCTTCCTTTCCGCATTTCCAGCACACCTTTACAAACTTTCCAGGAGATTTAGATCTCCCTCTAGATTTAGATCTCCCACTCGAAACCTTATTCTTTTTTCTGTTCTGGGACCTTCCTCGTACAGATAAGGCATCTCCATTCTGACCCTCCATATTTCTCCGTCTCATTTCCTCCGACAGCAAGGCTGAGACAATGTCATCAAAGTTCAAGGTAGTTGTATTGCTACCTATTGCAATAACCAGACTGTCCCATGAGTCTGGTAGAGAACACAACAAACTGATGCACTTATCTTCATCTGAGATTTTAATATCAACAGATGATAGCTGAATTACCACAGTATTGAAGGCATTCAGATGCTCTGTCACCGAATCTCCATCCTTCATCCTTAGGTTATACAAATTTTTCCGCAGGAACAACTTATTCACCAGAGACTTAGATTGGTACAAAGTCCCTATATTTTCCCACAAGGTCTTCACCGTAGCTTCCCCGGATACATTCAACAATACTGAATCTAAGACACACAACCGTATTGTGCTTTTAGCCTTCCGATCCAGTTTCCTCCAGTCTTCATCTGACATTCCTGTTGGCTTAGTACCTGGATCTACC